>VXAL01010199.1:343188-365950 GCA_013399475.1 Chauna torquata | reverse complement strand
TTTGCATACTTGAGTATTATAAAAAGAAAGCTTTAATACTGCTGCTGCACAACAATAATAATAATTTATCACTCCTCCAAGGATATTTATAGTGGATACACAACTCATGCCATTGTCAAAAGCAATAAAAACACTAAGTAACAAAACAAGTTTTCCTATATTTCCAATTTATGAATCTCCAAATAACATAGCCAAGTAGATTTTATTTACTTTCATTTACTATGGAAGAGGTACATCTCTGCTTCTAGACGCCCTAATATTCATTAGCAATAAAATTCATAGCCCTAAAAAAAGCAGAAAAGCTAAACAAATAGCAAGAGCTCTGACTTGTCTTATCCCTTCTGACAGCTCTGGAAGGAACCCCACCCTCCATGTTCTGGGTCCATTTGAAAAAGCTGGACTCTGCAATTTATCCTGAAGCCCAGTCTTGCCAAGCCTAATTTTGAGGGGTGAATTAAATCCCAAACTACAAATACACTTTTGAGAGCATGGAGAAGTCAGCATAAGCACTTCTGGTGACTGCAACTGCAGCCACGCAAGAGGCTGTATCTAAGAACCTGTTTCAAGCAATATGCATCTTTTAACCAATGTCAGAGCATCTATGTAACCTGTTCAAAGAGAACAATTCTAACCAAACATATCACCCTGTTCAGTATTAGCATCTGTTTGCAGATGGATTTTTGAGATAGTTCCCAACACAGAACACCTCTCATCTTTATGCAAAAAAAAAAAATAAGGTCTGTAGTAATGAAATATAGAAGGAAATGGTTGTAACCCCTCAGCTGACTTTGATACATGCCTATGTAGTCAGAACTAGAAGTGCTATTCGTTCAGATGTGCCCATCCTAGCTTTAAACTAGGAAATTCAAGCACTGGCAGCAGCATAGTCCCAGTAGCAAGGTTCCCAGCAAGAGGTGGATATTCTACTTGGACACCAGGAAAATCTTCAATGAACTAGGCCATCATCTACCTAGTTCTGTCACTGCAAATTCTGCTCTGCAATACAAAGGCCAGCTAGCCTATATCCCCATGAAGGGGCATTGTTGTTGGCAATGTAGATGTACCCAAGCAAGAAAATGAATGAATGAAGAAACACTAGTCGTTTGTTCCATTTTAGAGCCTGCACCAGTCTGGGAACTAGCAGATGTCCCACTGGTAAACTGTACAGTTGCAGCTATCATTTGTTACTACTCAAATTCTCTGGCAGCTTCTCCAGCCCACCAGTTTATCCACCAAAGATTAGACCACTGAGATGCAAAGCAGCCCTCCTTAGCATAACCTGACAAAGTCAGTGAGTATTACCCCTAGCACAGGCAAGGGGCAAACATTTTGAAGTACTAGCAGCTTTTCTATCTTCTCACTTCAATCACTCAAACATTTGTGGACTGAGAACGGCAACATTACTTGCACTCCAGAGTATTCTGGTCACAGATTCATCCCTGGGATAGCTAAGAAGTAACTTATCTACAGGAGAGCACCAAAAATGCATGCTAACTTAGGACATCTAAAAATAATTTGGTCCAGAGAACATTGACTGGTGGACAGCCGTTGATCAAAGATAAGCACAACAGCTGATGATAAAAGTGAAAGAAATCAGAAGCTGAGAATCACTGTAACACCACAATTTCCTATTCTCTCAACTAAAAGTGAAACATTAGCATCACAATCAATCACTGCAAAGATTGCCAGTACTGGAGAAGACAATTTTAAACAGGATCTAAATACATGGTTCCTGTAAGACCATTAGCATGTACTTTTGCATGAAGAAGAAACTGGCAGTTTCACCCAGCAAAGGATTTAGCATACATCCTCTTGGGATTTCTTTAACTAAAGGGATAAGTCTTTAAAGCACAAACCATGCCTCCATGAAGTTGGAAATGGTATCTCCAATATCTGGAAATCAAAAAGAAGGTCTAAACAGTGTCTTGTTCCAGGGTATAGGCAGGTATGATCACTGTCCTTTTCGAAGAAAAGGAGTACTCATAGGCCATTCAGAGAATAACTTATATATAACCTTATTTGTTTAGCACTTTGGATAATCCTCACTTCTGTGTTCATAAAGCTAGCCACAATACTTTGGTGGGCTTTCTAGCTCTTCCAAAAGATGTGGGAAAGTTTGGAAAAACGCCAATTTTTGATTTTTGAATTTTTGATTCAGAGGCCACTCAAACGGTTTTTCAAAAAGTCTCCAGCTATGGCATACGTGTGTGTGCACAGCACAGAGTTGTTCGCTGACCTTCAAAATATAAATGTCAGGTATTTTTAATCACCAAAATTGAAAAGCTGGAAAATAATTTTCTGGGCTAAGAATCATTAAGTTTTTAATAAAAAGATTATCATAGCTAGCAGAGTCTCTCTTCCAAGTACTCAAAGTAGATGTCTGCTTTGCTACCACTAAATGAGGGGAAAAAAATGTCTTTTTAATATTAAAAAAGTAAATAATGTTACATAAGAGCATCATATTATTTCCAAAGGGCATTTTTAAACTAAAACTTAGCATATAATGTTGAAGCTACCCATGAATGTTGCATTTTGTTAATTTCAGACAGTAATGTTCAATGATTTGAAAATTTTTAATGAGAACGTCCATCTCTGTAGATTGAAGACCCTGAAAACCAGAATTTAAAGCTGATGTCTTCTTTAGCATTTGAACAAGTGACTCTGCCTTTAAACATCCAAAAATTCTCCTACAAACTTAATTTCTATCCTTTTGGCTGCTGTGTACTACAGCATCCCCATAAGCCGCTTTACCTAAAATCACACAATGCTGTGTAGGCTATGAGGATAGATACCCTTTATGGAACAAAAGATTTGTTATACCTTTTAGAGATGAAAAAAATATGCCTTATTTTCAAACTAAAGTTGAAGCCCTTGACTGCTACCAAATGCATCTTCCCTTGTGATCAACTGAACTAGCAACACAGACTGAAAATCAAGTTCTCATTATCAATTCTCAGATAACTGCAAGGAATTCTCTGCCTACAGTATCAAAAAGTACATGATTCCTACATTCCAGCACACACAAAATGGGTCATTAGGGAGGTGAAAGATGATGGCTAAGTGATAATAAAAGAGCCTTTAAATTTTACAGCATGCCAGATTTAAGCTGATTTCTTGCAGCTAATTCCACACTTATTGTGTTGGCAACACACCTGTAATGGCATGAGATGAATTCTCATCTGAGCCTTAGTTTCTGTCAGCACTAGCTATGAAGGTCCATTGTGAGATTTGCATGTCATTGCTAGACTCAAAGAAATGGTACTGGTCATTGAAAAATCACAAAACACAGAAGATAATATATTATTAAATAGATTTCTAAAAATAGGAGTTCGGTTTTGTTTTTGTGCCTCTGTTCCTAGAACATCAATATTGTACCAGTTGTAAATGGAAAGCCCAGAGAGGTCCACATTTGAATGTACTCTGGCTGGAGCCATTTTCATTTTCTATATAATACAATTTTAAAACCTTAGAGAGTCATGAAAACAAAAATGACAACTTCTAAACGCACTCATAGAAGTTATAATAAACACACACGTTTCAACAGTTTAAGTGTCAGCCTGTCTTGTTACCTATAATCACAGTGATTGAAGTTTCTGTATTTCAAAGGCAAAAATAGCAGTGATATAACAAGGAAAACCTATTGCAGTTCATTAGTCATGGTACATTGGAAGAAACAGATTCTTGGGCAATTTTATGGCCATTTAAAAAAAAAATGGTGCTTTCTCAAAACAAAGTCTTGAGAGATTAATATTTCACTTATTTTTCAGAGGCTGGGTAAGCTACATCTAGAAAAACTAGTGAACCCAAGCAGGCCATGCAGATAGAAGGAAGGAGTGATCAGAAGCTGCATATCCAGTGCAGAGCTTCAGCACTGCGTTTATTTGTAGTGCCTGACCTACATCTGTGTATCCAAACACTTCAGGGGAGGGGAGAGTTCAGAAACTTGATCCACATTTGAAAGATGTGACACAGACCTCTGTGGAGAACAGTAACAAGCCAGATACAGAGAAATCAGCAGATTTTTTTCCCCCAACAATTTTAAGCACTGTTACATCCTACAGGAAGCCTATGCAATTTACACTGACATATTTACTCATGATGAAAATAGGGACTATGGCTGAATTACTGTAACTAGCAAAATGATGAATCCTGCATTCCTAATCAAACAAAACTGAATCTTTGCATAGTAAAAACCAGATGTGATTAAGAAGATGCTTACTTTGTGATTTTACTCAATGAAATCACTGTGGAAAGAAGGGGGCAGGGAGAGACTGTGAGAATGAGAAGTACACCTCTCTGATATGAGCATCAGAGAAATATCTTTGGATGTGTATCCAGTCATCAAGAAAAGGAATACAAAATGTAGAGTTCAGGTAAGTATGTTAGCTTGTGATGCTCTTCATAGATTGCTTTTAAATTCATATAAAGTGAAACACTTGGCAGGGGGTTGGGGTGAGCTCAAACCTAATTTTACATATAAAGTGATCATCACTTAGGAACAAGACCTTAGTGTTAGAAAAAATGATTTTATGAAAACATCAGCTCAGTTCTCAAAAGCAACTAAAAAAAGAGAGCAAACATTAGGAGTTATTAGGACAGAAGTAAAAAGCAAAACAGAACCATAATTCAGTGTTATGAATCTATAGTGTGACCATATCTTGAATGCTCCAAGCACTTCCAGTTGCCCTACTTTAAAATGAATGGAGCAGAAATAGGAAACTTGCAGAGAAGGGAAGAGACTATCATCAAAAATGTTACAGCTTGCGAAAAGAAAACAGTGGGGATATGGCAGAGTTCTACAAAATCATGAAAAGCACGAAGAGATAGGGAACGGCTGTTTAGAATCGCTTCCAATAGAAGAATTAGTTAGAAAACAAAATAAACTGTCAAGTGGCTGGCACAGAGAACAGGAAGTGGCTCTTTGTATATTTAAGCAAGCTGTCAACCTCCCTGCTGCAAGATGCTGTGGGTTTTAAAGCAAGCCCCGAAGGGTGAACAAAAATCGCAGTCCATCAAGCCATTTTAAGTACAAAGGTAACACCTCTTGCTCAAGAAATACTGCAGATTGTTTGAGTATGGGAGTGTGTACACAGCTAATATCATTACACATGCTTGCTCTGTTTTTATACTCTCCTCTACTCTTCATCTACCTGCTGTTGCATGCTGTTGAAGACAGGACACTGGAAGATGGGCCTTCAGTCTGACTCAGGCTGGCCTTTACTGGGTGATGTTCTTCCCTACGGGAAGTGTAGGGAGCGCACATCCACTGTTCACCTGCCAGGCTGTCACTGCGGACACAAACAGCTGCTGCCAAAGGAAATTGTGACCTACCTTCTGCTGACTTCAAAATACAACCACAAAACATACAGCAATAACCGCATTCAGTTTAAGCATTGCTACTAAATGAAGCATTAAAATTGAAAGACTGAATAAACTGAACTGAAGATCAATGTAAGAATATGCCTATGGAGAATAATCAAGCTTTCTCAGTTTTCTTTTCAACTGGTCTGTGATACAGAATACAGCAAAAATAATTCTAAGTTTTAAATTATGAATGACAGTGAATTATTAATGTTAAAGGTACACTAGCCTTTAGTGTCAAGTTCTACCACTCTCCTCCCTCTGTTTAAGGTTTCTTTGGCAACACAGGACAGCTTTGTTCAAGGTAAGATATAGTGGACCCTTTTTACGTTGTAATTCAAAGTACAAAGCCTACACACAGACATCTAACCTGGGAGCCTCCTCAGTCTCTAGAGAGGATTGTACAAGTTGACCAGCGCCAGAACTAACAAAAGTTTTATCCAGTGTCAGCAATTTATGCCACTGTCCAAGATCTTTACAAGTTACAATGAATCATTCTGAAAGCAAAGAACACACAAATTAAGGGCCTAGTGTTGCAAACATCTGGCACTTCAGCTAAAGCTGCTCACGTTTGACCTAGGTGTTCTATTTCTCTGGTGGCAACAAGGTGGGCATCAGTGACATTTACAATTCTCCATCTCCTCTTGCAGGTTTAAAGCCTTCAGCAATGGCTCCCAAGAAAATACTTGATGTGGGTGGTGTAACAGTACACCACGCTCCTGCTCCACTGCAGAAGGAGTAGCTTTCTAGTTTGTATCACCTTTTGGATTACTGAGGATATTTTCTCATGCTGGAGAAACTCCAGCTGAGGGAAACAGGAAACTACAAGAGCCTTGGTGGAAGAGAATAATAGTAGAATTGGGTCTTTTATAACCTGCACATTTCCCCTATCACTAGCCATCATCTTAAGACTACACATTTAACTTCACCTAGTATGTAAGCTCTCTTGATATGGAAGTTATTCAAAAGTTGAGAGCTAAGAAATCATGGACCATGAAGAAACCAGCCTCTGTTGAAGTTAATCAAAGCTGTGTCACTATGTGAGCAGAACAAAACAAAATCTAGATACTTTCTGCTCCCCTACTATGCAAATTAATGGCAACATGCACAGCTCTATTGCTTATTTCAACAGCAGCAGGACACCCAGGTAAGCTAATGCATTCTTCTTTTACAATTTACACTTCAAATTACATGATCACCCACAGCATGCTGCATTGCAAAAATACTGCAAGCTGACAAAATACAAGATGAAGATTCCATTGCTTGCAACAAGCATTGCAAAATTGGCAAGAAAATAACTGACAATGTTTTCAAATAAAAATACTATCATTATGGTGAACAGTTTAAGGCTTTGCCAAACAAGAAAACCCAATAAATATCTCCAACAATCAAAGCCCTCTCGAGAGCACAATTTTATTTGTATCATTATGAACTGCAGACAATCACCTACTTTTGAAAGGTTTAAGAGACATTTAAGCTTTTGTAATCAAACATGGAGATGAAACCCACCTTGTGGCATTTACTACTGTGATTAAATAAGACTGCTTTTTACTGCTAGGCAGTCTCTTAGAACTGCATTATAACCTATTTTCAGACTGAGCGTTTATGGAGCTCTACCATCATCACTCAGTCTGCAGAGAGCACAGTCCACTTTTCCTTCCAACAGCCTTCCTTCATAGGCATCTCCAGCCCAAAAGGACAGTATCACAACAAAAAAGGCCTTACATTTCCCAGGACTTCCTTCATTATCATATGACAAAGAGGAAAAACAACAGCAAGATGCTAGAAATGATTTAAGCACTTTCATCCTTTTAAAGCCAAATTTGCTTGAAGGCCAGCTTTCTTTCCCAAGATGGTATAAGCTTTAAGTACAATCTTTTTCAGATGGCCGTGGGATCTCAACCCATAATGGACATCTAAATTGCTAACACCAGTCATAAGGAATAATCTAACTATATTTATCATTCATTTTCATCCCAAAAGGCACACGCAGCCCTTTCCCATTGCACATGCTCCTCCTGTTTCCCAAAGTTATTACAGCACAAGCATGCATAGCACCATGTCTTTAGGTAAGAGAATATTTCAGGGAAAGGAGATTTACTGGGGAGAAGGATGCTGTAACAGAAGGAATCAAAGTACATTTATATATTTCTTATTGGCAACGCTTCAAGGTTTTTTGGTCAAAGAAATCTCAACCAAAACTAACAGTGTTTCACTATGAGTTTCAATTAGATCTGACTGAAACTTACACATTCCCAGTGGTGTCGTTCCTACATGTGCAATCGCCATCCCATTCACAATATATCCCTTTTGATCTAGATGCACATAAAATGATGGCAATTTGCAGCAGTTTCTAGACAAAAGAAGAGAAACTCGGTTCAAGTTATAAAGTTAATTGAAGAGGATTTGGGAAGAGGGAGGGTTGCTTTTTCCTCAAAACTTCCTGTACTCAGACAATGTTGCTGATCCAAGGTGATGATAGTCATTTCATACAGATTTTGAACCTTTTATGATAGAGTTGGTTTTTTCGTTTGGTTTTATGAAGATTTTATAAAGTTTACTGGAGCTATTGAGAAAGCTCACGTTGCATCCAAGAATGACATCCTGCTGCCTTGAAGACACCTTTCCAGAAATTAATAATAGAGTAAGTTACATTACAAGTGACATCTGGAGGTTTTGTGGTCCAGCCTCCCTCCCTCCCAAGCCTGTAAGTATGAAGCAGATGAAATAATTTAGGAAGCCGTTCCTCCATTTTAATGATTATCTCACTTCAACAAAATAGAGTATCGGTAGACCTAGTTCATTTCAAGCCTACACAAAACAGGCAGAGTCTACCACTGAATTTGGCTTTGGACATTTCTGAATACAGCAAAGCCCGAACACTTTGAAATATTTATTGAACCTTGTCTGCTTCTATGTGATTTCACAAAAAAGGGACCATTTTTTATGTTCCATATACAATCTTCCCTAGAGAATGAATTATTTTTAAATGCACAGCCAAGCAAAGAATTTTTACTTGTAATCTAATTTATTGTTTTTGACAAAACAAGTAACAAGGATTTTAGTTTAGTCCTGTTTCTCAAAATGGTGAAAACTTACCTCTGTCATCACTATAACAAGACACTCCATGAGTGCCACCATCCCAGAAGAATTCTGTCAAACTACAAAACATCTTCTGCAAAGCTGTTGGTCCTTCAATCCTTCACAAATAATTTTAATTTTTAATTAATTTTGTTATTAATTCCTACTGTTCCACAAAGTTATTGACTATTGGACTATTGCTATTCAAGGTTTGCAGTGTGTGTGTCATCTACAGAAAACAATGAGCGGTCAGCTCTGAAGCCATGGAGCTCCCATTGTTTTGCAACACTGATAGTCAGGTGTTAAAAACAACAATCTGATATGAATTATTTGCATCTAGAGTCACTTTGGAAATGATCAAAAGCAGCCTTATTCCTCTACCAAGATTGCTTTTCATGGTTATGGATTCTAGGACATCTGAAGTTTTCCAGATATCTGAAACAGCACTCTTTCTCCCACTGTCAAGTACATGCAAGCCTGGAAAACCTAGTAATATTTTTATTGGAAAACAGAAGACATCACACAAAGTAACAAGCTATCCATGTGTGGGATCCTGTAGAGTCCATGGCTTTGCTTTGATCAGTTTTGATCAAGAGCAGTGCAAACCCAAGAAGGGTTTGGAAATGGAGTTAGTTCAGCCAGAGATGATGCAGCCTTGGAGGGACCCAGCAGCAGCCTCCTGATCCCTACCAGGGGGCATCAGGGAGATGGGCCAGGCTCTTCAAAATGTGCGTGATGGGAGGGACAACGGACGAGCTCAATAAATCAAAACAAAAGTAGTTCACACAGGATTTAAGAAGAGACTTTTTTTCTGTGAGAACAGTTAGGAAGTGGAACAGGGTGCAGGGGAGACTGTGCTGCCTCTATCCTTAGCAGTTTTCAAGGTCCAACTGGATAAGGTCCTGAGTAATCCAGTCTGCTCTAATTGCTGACTCTCCTTTGAGCAGGAGGTTGGACTAGAGACCAACTACCTCACAATTCATCAAAAGCCTTCCAAGCTCATTCCACAGATAATAAAAATCAGTTGCTATTTTTCATGAGCACTCAACTAATATTCTTGTCCCAGTTTCCCCCCTCCTGTTTTGTAATGGAAAAAATATTTCACCAATGTCCTTTCTTTTCAGGTTTTCAAATATGCAGGCTAATAATATCTGAGTAACAGTCACATTGTGTGTTACATTACATGTTTGACAATCATTAAAATCAACTGGCTTTATGCATTGCACAGACAAAAACTGGCTGACTTTGCATCCTCCTAGGAGATGACATCATGTATAAACATAAAATAGACATGATGTTGGCAGTTAAAACTGTATAGGAGAACCAAGATATGTTACCAGATGATGATTTTCAAGGATTTTCCTTTTGCTTTCCACTGGTTTTAAGCTTTAGTTTTTATAGATATTGGATCTCCTAAAAAAGACATGACTGAACGCAAGGACAATTCTCCACTCTGTCCAGATGTATGCATACGCCACAAAAGAGATTCCTCTGCCAGGATTCAGAGACACAGAAGGAATGAGGTGAATGTGAAACACTCCTCATAAGCCTCATAAGTTGGAGATTTTATTTATAAAATACCTTTTTGAATGTCTCAGGAAATCTCACTTAGCCACTCTGGCTGGTAAGGAAAAGGTCACTGACTGAAGATAGAAAGCTAATCCCTAGATGACTACAGATTTGTTTTCTTAATGATGCAACAGACAATGACCACAGAGTGACTTTCAGATCTGAGCTATTTACATTTGGAATATATTTCTATTTCTACCACAATGCCAGTCTTGGTTATTTTATCCTCATTACTGCTATCCTCTGCTTCCTCACTAGACAGCAATTTGGGGTGAAAAAAAAAGTCAAATAGAAGTGATTCATATGCACTGGGAATAGATGCAAGTGCTTAAGACTTTTTTTGTTTTAGAGCTGTTCTTTTCTTCCTGACAATGACACCTGCAGAACTAAATTTAGGCATTTATCTGCTTCTGGATATGTCAGAGTACCTCAGCAAGACTTACTCCATAGATTTCATAGTCGAGGCTGCTTAAAGGCACAAGTGAAGAAAAGAGCTCACATGTTAGAACCCTTTGTAATGGTAGACATTGCATTCTTACATCACAGAATCACATCTTCTATGATGATAAACAACAAATTATAACTTTAAATGATTGGGGACATTTTCTTTTTTGTCCAACTGGGGAAAAACAACAGGATTTTTAACAGCCTATTTTATTGAAATGATTAAATATTGTTCAAATGCACCCAGAAACATCTAGATCAGTAATTCCTTGCAAATACCATATTAGATTGTTCTATTTTTAATGTTGGACTGTTCTTGAAAGGTGTTGAGAAAAACATTTATTCATAACGCAAAACTATACACCGTCTGTGCATTTCCCCAATTTGGGAGAGCATCCCAAGTGCTCACAGAATTTTCAGAATTATTTTTAAAATTTTAAAAAGAACTCAAGTCCCATATTTTAGGTTTCTTCCAAAATTAACATTCAAGGACCACAGCCTGTAAACTTTCTCACAAGTAATTAAAATAAGAATGTACGTAAATCCTTTCAGTTCTGCAAGACAGGTAATACATACATATCTCTCTAGTAATTAAAGGTTACCCATTCAAACACCACAAATTTTATGTTAGCTTAATTTTAAAAGAACTGATGTGAATTAACCCTTTTGCTTAGGATGTTTATATTCACAAATTTTCTTCTCCAGAAAATTTTGGGTAAGTATATTATGTATTTACACATTTAATAAAAAAAAGTTCCATTAGCTCTTTTTTGCGGACTTGATCCACCTTTGTGGACTCAGAGGAGCATAGTCTCTGTTGTGGAATACTTGTATCTAGTCATCTACCATTTGCAAACCAAAACTTGTACTGTGCTGCATTACAAGTCATCTGAGCTTATTATATCTTTGGTTTTTATGCATACATCTTTTTACTGTAGGACAAAACTGAATGGGACTGACTGTGTTAAAACAAAACGGGTGCTACGGCCTGGCACAATCACAAAACTCTGCGGCTAGTCTCTATACAAGTTATTTTACCTATACAATGGACCTTGTTCAACATACGGAACTGTTACTTGTAGAGCTGTGCCTGTTGAAAACAGCCAGTTGCACGTCATATTTAGGGAAAGGATTTGTTTTACTCTTTTTTCCTCCAGTTAAATCCATTAAACGCGTTTTTGATTGCTGTTCCAGGTACCATCATCTTACCCTTATTCCTGAAAGTTTGCTTTTTTTTATTTATTAAACTCATATCAAAAAAAAAAAAACCACTGACATTTGGGAACTCTACTTAGCTACACACAGAACAACACTGAAAATCTGCTTCAATAACTCTGCCGCCTTCATATCCACAAAGGCCATATACTCTGCTATAAAGCATCAGCTTTGCAGTAACTTTCATAGAAAGTACATCTCACATCATCAACAACAAAAAATACACAAGTTCAAGAGCTGCAGTTGTGTCAGAAGATTTTTCTTGATAACTATTAACATCTTTAAGTTTAAAAGAAAGCGTACTAAAATTTTTGCTGACTGTTCACATCTATATTGTTACAAACCTGATGTTAGTGTATTTATCCTGTACTCTGTAGTGCTTACACACTTGCATGATGTATTATCACTCAGTGATTATTTCTTTCAGCTCTGTTCCAAGGCTGAGGAAAAAAACTTGGATTGGAGCTGACATGGTACTGCGGCCAAATGGTTACAAGAAGCAACTGGGCAGCAAGCCTGGATGGTCTTTTCATTGCTTTTATTTAAGATTATACTGGTGAGGGATTATTTCCCTCCTGTTTAAACTTGGTACACAAGTTTACTGGCATGTCTCATCAGCATATAGTAACAAATGCCGTGTTTCCAAGGGAACCAACAGGGAGCATTCCCACAGGGCTGAAGCAAGGTGATGGTGCTGCAGTGGTAGTCACTAGCACAACAGACAATGGCTGTTATTGTTGCAATGTTATCTCCACTCCAAAGAGACACAGGAAAAAAGGCAAGCGGAGTACCCATGCTGAAGCCCTGTGAGACCGCCTGCAGGCCGAGGTGCCCCACGGGGAGCAGCTGGGAACCAGACCTCTGCCCATTCCACTCCTGCTCCACACCAACCTCGCCCCCCGCACACACCAACACATACTGGTAATCGATACCTTTATATTCAGGTCACCAGTGCTAGTGGCTTTAACGCAGGTTTAAGTATATTTTATGCAATTTTTGTAAATACACTTGTAAAGAGACCACCAGTCATTAATCTGAAAAATTTGCCAATGATTTAAGACAAAAAAGTTAGTAGGAGAAGGAAATCAGTTTGAGCAGGACTTCTCTTAAATCAAAACCTCATGGATTTCTCCTATTTCTAATATTTATCCTCCTGCCCAGAGAATTCATTTCTCCTAAACTTCCCAACTCTTTCCTATCTGAAAGGTTGTTTCATCATCAATTTTACTGTAAAATTACCATGTCTAAACAAGTGAATTGTATCAGCCTGTTAAATCCCAAATCTTATAAAATACACAGCATCAGGATTTAATAACAATCCAGCTGGTATGAAGGAGATACTGCCACTCAATAACCCACATACAAGGAAATCTGTGGAAGATACATTTCATCATTAATCTACTAAAGAAAATAAATGGAAATTTGTGGAAGCAAGCCTTTCAAATAAAAATGCATTCACGAGGATAGAAATAAAGCTAAAATAGAATCTGGATGACACTTCTGGTAGGTGGATCCCTAATTAAACAGTCAGTTGTCTAGGACATTGCTGAGAAAAAAAAAATTCCCCACAAAGAAGATGCATCTATTTATAAAACTTTCTCAGCCAATTTAGTTCCTGTAATCCATTTCATTTCCATATGGATACAGAAATGAAGTAAGCCCCATATCTGCAAAGCATCAGTAGATGCTTGACTTCCACCAGGTGGGCATCCATACTGAAGTAAAACTGCATGCTTGATCACTTTTCTTTAATAGAGTTCTAGTTCACCGAAATCAATAGATTTACTGCAAACATACTGAAGGCTGAGAGCAGAAATTAACCTAAACATATAGGTTATTTCTAGAGACCATCCACATAATTTGCATGTTTTTAGATCAGATGACAAAAGAAACACTGAGAAAAGGCCCTCCACTGGCAATGGATGGGAAAGGGAGAGGCTGAAGCTTCCTGGGCCTCTCCAGCAAATTCTCACCCACCTGTTGTTGTGTTTTTGTCTGAGCAGCTTATCCACCTTCAAAATCAGCCCATGCAAGCCTTACTCCTAATTTATTATGGCAGTTTCCTTTGAGCAGCTGAATGCGAATTCAGTTTGTAAATTTCTAAAGTGGATATCAAATTTAAACAATTCCCAATCTAAACAGACCCAAGCTTTGAAAACTATCCTTAATCTCTGCTTCATAGTTAAAAAGAAAAAAACGCATAGCTCTGCTTTAACTGTTGTAATAGTCACCCCTTCCCTCTTAGTCTTGGTCACTGCTAACATTAAGATCTTTTTACAAGGGATGGTATTCTGCTGCATTCCAAGCACTGCACATGCGTGCATACTTCGGGAACAACAGACCGAATAGTAAGTACATTCCAAATCCAAGTCCTAACCAAAGATCCCAACAGGACACTGTTCCTGAATCTTTGCCTCATAATCCTACCACTTCTCTACCGTACTCTAATCCTCCAGACTTTGCCACGCTTGTATAACCAGACCACTACAACGAGCAACATTGATTTCAGGAGGATGCAGCACTGGAACACGCAGAGATGTCTGGACATTCAGAGTTTCACCTGCATGCTGTATTTGCAGTCTTTTCAGAATTACCCTGTACTAAATACTAGCACACTCTGTAAGTACACATTCTGAATAAAATTCAATAAAAGAATGTTAAAGGACATAAACATGCAAGCAGTACAAGCCACAATTCCTAGCTTTTGTAGTTAGATTCATTTTTCTTCAGATCCCCACTCAGATTTCACTTTTACCATCAAGCATTCTGGACTTCAGTGTCACCGATGAGAAGATCGGGGTCATAAATCTTTAATGGCAACATTCTTCACTGATTTGGTGGAATCAACTCATGCAAATTACTGGTCTCCGGAATAACTGTTTTTACCACTCTCACCTCTTTGCTAACTTCCATTTGTCATTACATTTTAAAATTAAAGCTTTTGGTACAAAGATGATGTCTTCCCAGTATGTATGGCTTGGCAGAATGGAGCTTTCAACACCAGATAAATTATAAATATGATGGCACAGGTAAAACTTAATTTTCTGTAAAAGCTGAAGTAGCATTAATTTCTTTAACCACTCTTCAAGAAAAGATTTGTTATTGTACATTACATAGTGAAAAAATTCTGACAATAGCAGTGCTAAATTTTAAAACGATCTAGAACAAAATAAAATTTTCTTGACAAATCCTCTTTGAATGCTAAAGTTTTGTCCAAATGTATTAATGCTAGCAAAACGTTCTTTGAAAAATTGTTTCCAGATGGAGAATGCAGTTTTCACCATTTGAGCTAATCTGGAATAACAGGTAGCTTGGAGAGACAGACCTTCACCTGAGACAATGACTTTGGCCCAGATCCCTTCTCTTTAATATTCAAAGCAGAGATGAAAATGTTAGCCACATCCCTGGCAAGCCCTTAACACCAATTTACAGGCACATCCTTCTGTGAGTGGTTGTTTTGTTCTTAAAGTCTCCTGTTCATTCTGATACAGAAAGGGAGAAGTTTTAAATTCTTAAAAATTTTCTGAGACAGTTCTTTTCCCCTCACCACCCACCTCTAGGCTTAGCAGATCCATGTGATTAATATTATTAATTTGTAAGTGTATATTATTTTGGAAGCATGGTTTACTGATGCATCCTATAATGTTAATTCTTTCTATAAATTATAGAGTGTACTGCCCACTACAATAAATTTAAGTAATTCAGCGCCCTCTTAGTTTTTATTTCCCTTTTTATTTAAAGTAGTTAAAGTTGTGCTTATGAAGAAAATGGCAGTGCCCCATCTCTCAATGACCTATAGACTTCAAATTATGACAAGCCATTCAGTCTGGAGTGCTGTCACATTGTCAGAAATGTACCCGAAGGTCTTCCCTGTGAGTGTAACAGTGGTTCAGGAGGTAGAAAAGCTGATAAGCCTTCGGGGCATGGAAAATTATCTACATTCAAAAAGAATACAACCTGTCAAATTCTGGCAGTTGCTATGCAGAGATGTGTAAGAAACAGTCTCATTCTGGCCATACCATACAAGATGCTGTAATGACAATGTCTGCACGCCTATCTTAATAGCACAGATAGATTGTTTGTGCTGTATGAACAGCTATCAGCCTAATAAGGCTCGCTGATGTTACAGTATGTACGAGTACATACTAAGCAATTACTTCTGGCCAACAGTCCCAGCTAACTGTATTAAGCATGCAAAACTCTCAATTCTCATGATAAGTCTTACAATAATTTGGATTTTTCTTTACACATCTCACAGCATTGAAGGGAATTTTAACTTTCTCTAAAAAAATAAAAATAAAAATTGTAGCATCCATCACAATGCAGAGAAAAAATACAGACATGCTCAAGAAACAAGGCAAGTAAGTAGATATATTTTTAAATCTTTCGATTTTCAAGGTCTGATTCATGATTTATAATACAAGATTAGACACAACTCTATCAGAGGCCTAAGCTGTTTAAGGCTGAATGGTTTCCTGATGCAGCTTTAAAAAAAGCCTCTACAACAACTGCCTTTTTATCTGAAAAATGTCTTCAAAGTGTTCACTTAACACAGCTGACCTTATTTTGGCCAGCCAGATGGATACAGATGCTAACATTATATGGTGTTGTTAGTATGCATGGATATGAACTGCCTCCTTTCATCATCACCAAGAATGAAAACAGCCAATGCAACTTCAGCATCTGCAATTTATGTTCTCAATAAAACCCGTGTAATCCCCATGTAACTGGAAAGTTTAACATAGCACTTCACAGCAATGTGAAACCTGTTGCTGGGAGCCCTGGGGGAGAAGCTATTAGAGGGACCAGGTTTTCATACACGCTAACTATTGACTCACTTGAGCAAACTCAACCCTGAGTAAATCTTAAAGATAGCCTATTTTTTCCAGGTACCTCAAACAGAGAAATAGGAAGTAGGCAGGTTGGGAGGAAGATTAAAGTCCCTCATAATTCCTCAAATTTTTGAGTTTATTACTTCTACCAGAAAGAAGCTGTGGTGGCTTTTCAAGCTCCCCAGTGAAATGCAAGAGTGAAAGTTCAGTACAGAAAGGGTCACCAGGAACATCTAACTGGTCTAACTACTGCTGCTCAATGCCCAAGTGCTGTTTTGATCAGTTCTTGAGATGAGATTAAACTCTGTAAGCACAGTAGCCGGTACGTATTATTTCTTCTGATCAATTATACATTTAGAGAACTGCAAAGAGAGGATTACTGTAAATTCAGAACAGTCAAAGGATAAGGAGCTTTTATGCCCAAACCCACCACCCACAACTCACAGGAATGATTTGCAGTACTTTTGATGTTTTATCTGATAGAAAACCTGTTTTTAACTGAACTGTGGGTATTTGACACTATCTTGAAATACCTGAAGGGATATTAAACGCCTTTGATGCTTTTAAAGGTTTTCTGCCTGGTCTCTGTTTTCTCAGCGTATAAGAGTATTTTTGTCTTTTTTATTCCCGGTTCCTTCTACACGTCCTCTCCCCTCAAATCAGAAGACATCACAGGATAAACATGCAAATCAGGTTTTTATACTTAGACTTTGATTAATGTTGTTTGAACAGCAAAAACACTACATACCCTAACAAGGCAATGGATATACTATGGGATCTAGGACCTTTGTCAGGACACAAGTACTGCTAAACTGCATTTTATTATCTGAAGGATGTTTAAATATACTAAGAATCTTCTAAGAATTGCAACAGAAATATTAATGCCTTGTCTTGCAGCCAAGCCTGTTCAGTAATCTTCCAGACCTGCCTTTCCTAGAAGGAGAAAGACAAATAAAAAGAGGTGACATTGCCCACAGAAACCTGCTTTATTAATGACGTAGAAATTGAAGCTCTAATTTCAGACTTCAGAAAAACAAGTACTTTAAAGAATGTGCTATACAAAAGTCTGTTTAACCTTTGAAGTAAAAATGTTATACAATGAGTTTAGTTTTAATTAGTGTCTGATTTGCAGTATTACAGCAGCAGAGCAGCAACGATAGAGATTTCCGCAATGAGATTAGTGTATTAGGGAACCACTGAATTGAATATGCATCCACTTAACATGCATTGTAATGTGTTATTTACTGCATAACAGGCAAAGAATAAGGTTCATTAGAACTTTTCAACACTGGCAAATTCCAAATACATCCAGGAAGAACTGAAGTGATTGTTACACATAGAGCTCAAACCCCGCAAAGCATCACTGTTAAGTTATAAATTTTAATGACCTAGATCATTTCAAATGTTTCCTGATATTTACTTTTTTTCCAAAAAAAATTTTAAAGTGTTTGTTTTTATTAATCTTAGCCTGATATATGTAGAAGCTGCACGGCAAACTACAGGCAGAAATAGGGAAGAACCTCCCCAAAAGAAATCAGATAGGTTTCTCAGAAAGCCATCATTTTGATTTTAGCTCCCCCCCCACCATGCTCTTACAAATAATTTTATAACACTACCTTGCTGAAAAAGAAATTGTAACTGCTCTCTTGCTGAAGTTGGTGATTACCTTTTTAAATATTTTGCATTTCACGTAGATTAGAAATTAAAATCTCCTTGCCCAGGGCAGACAGGCTAATATGCTTGAGAGGCACAATGCTTTAAGCCTGTAATAAATTAGCAAAATCCAGTTAATGAAGTATCCAAAAATCCTAAATAAAATGTACTGCTCTGTTTCAAATTCAGAAATGCTTAAAATTCACATTCTGAAAGGAGTTGTGCAAGCAAAAGCACCACCAGGGAGTTCACGGAGAGCGCACATATTACAGATGCAAGCGTGGTCAGACAGCACTGTTTAGATTTGACTAATATTACCAAAAGGGAGCTGTGGACAGTTTCTGGTGGTGAAACAGTGCTGTTCACCAAAAGACTGCATAACATCAGCTTAATTTGAAAGCTCTCTCTGGAACACACTTTCCCCCAAACACACACACACAGAACTGAACGCACTTCATATAGTTTCAACAATTTAAACTCTGAAAGTAAAAGATTAAGCTCTCAACAAAAAAGAGGTGTAGACTTATAAATACTAGTCTATCCAAAGCAGCAAAGGATGTTGGCCTTCGTTTTCCAAATAAGTGTTTTTGTTCAGCAGAAAACACTAATTCATTGCAACCCAATTGTTTTTCTAAGTTTTTCTCCCCTGGAAAAAAAAAACATATTAAGTGATAGTAGTGGGAACAGATTTTACGGTTCAGGTCAAAATTATTAAAGAGGAAGGAGCCCTGCAGCCGGAACAGAAAACAGCCCAAATGTTAGGGTGTACATGAAGGACAGGAAAGACCCAGATACAAATCCCTGCTCTACCCAATTCAGAAGTATTACCTCACTTGTTTTCCAGTGAAGAGAGGAGTTGCATGTTAATTCTGCAACAAAAATGTTCTCTTGGCATACTGACAGCAAAAGGAAGGTAGAAGTGGCGATTCAGAGGATCTGACCTCAAGTCCTGTCTCTGTCCCTGGGCGGTTATGCAGCCTGGAGCAAGCCAGGGGACTGCATGTTCCCCTTTCCCCATGGAGCCACTGGGGCTGGTGTAGCTGTGCTACCTCCCATAGGCAGATGAAGATAAATGTTCGTACTGACGCTGGCTGCTTTCAGCACTGTTACCGTATTAAATACAATCCCAAGTCCCTTCAAGATGATTAAAAACCACGGAATGCTTCTTATCAGCTGAGTGCTTGCACAAGCTTACTATATGGCAAATCTGACACCCATCCAAACTGTCCTAAAACGTTTGGAACACTTGGAAACACGACCCAAGAATGCTTCAAATTTCCTGACTACATTCCCACAAAATAATATCACCCATGGAGAAAATCATAATGTATAATTTTATGTAATTGCAGCTTATAAAAGTTAATTATAAGAGTTCCTTCTATCCCTGGCAGAATATATACTTTTTAATAAATAACACTGTAATTGAGTGCAATTGTCCACCGCAAACCCATTCCATGTACCCAAAGGCAATTAGATTAATACTTGAACTACAGAAGGAAGTGCAACTATCATAAATTAAGCTTTAGGACAAAAATGCTTTTACAAAATAGCACTGCTACAAAATAGCAGTAAATGTGCATCCTCTTTCTTTTAGAAGCTCGTAAGTGCAGAAGGGCTCCCACATTTAGAATTTTAGTGCTCACTGCTACAGCATTGAAGTTCTCACAGATACAAGTAAAAAGATGTATGCATCAAGGATGGGATAGAGGCTGTTTTATGTCCAATGTCATGAAATTATTTCCTGCTTTTTTTTTTCATTCTAAGTGACAAACATCTCATTATAGCACCTGTTACTGTAAGACTGGAAAAGAACTAGGAGATAACAGATTCTTCGAGAACTAATAGAAAGACCACATTCAGACACCACCCGCTGCCCCCAAAGTGCTTCATATTTGAGATTTCACTATTGACAGAATATTGTGTACATACTACAGAATCTCAACCTCAGCATTTGTCAACAGTTTTGGATGAAAACAGGCAATCTCTATTCATGGTTAGAATGGCATTAAGCCAACTTAAATGTTGCCACTCCAGACAGCATTGCATGCCTTCACCTCCAACACGATCACCTCAGCAAGCACACAATAAAAATCAGCCCCGTGGAGAAGGCAGTATAAAGAATACGCATCATATGTATCCTCTGTATGACTTGAAATACAGCATAAATACTGTCCAGGCTAGGTGAAAACACATGACATGAGATTTTATTTTTTTGCTCTATGTGAGGAAAGATTCTTTTTATTGGTGTTTGAGGTTTTGAAGAAGCTTCACATAAACAACACAATGGTTACAAAAGAGAGCAGAAGGGCTGTGTGATCTTCTGGCTTCAAGTAAAATGACAGAACAGTATTTATGGCTTTCCACTAGAAAATGAGTGAGGCATCATACACAGCAATCAGAAATGTGTTGTGACACATATACACATACCAAGACCTTAAGTCCACTGCAACTAACCAGAGGGTAGCTCAAGGGCATACATTTAGAAACCAGAGAGTCCATAGAATTTTGTCACTACTTCACAACAGCAAAATAGAAAAAGCCTGTCTCATATTACAGTTAGTTATGATGATGCTATTGTGTCTGGCACCAGAATACCTCAGACTTAGACAAGTAAGTCTATGAAGTTTAAAAAAAAAAAAGCACTGATTTTCAATTTAGTATATCATAAGCCCCTAACTTCAACAACCGCAATCACTTGCAAGAACGTCCATGTCAAGAGGAATTTAAGGCATCCAAGACTGTTGAAGAATCTTCTAATGTCTTCTAATGGAGACCTAATGCCAAGTTATGTCATAACTAAGTAATTTTATGCATTAAGGTGATGTGCTTGGAAGAAAATCCAGGAAATCTGCATGACAATACCTGATCTGCAGAATTACAAGTAGAATGCTTCACGTTCCCCCAGCCTCCCCTCAAAACGTTAATACATTCAGTGAAATGTAGTTTTATACCATGCTGCTTTGACCTTTGCAGTATTTTATATTTGAGCAAATGGGCATTCCATCCTTTTCCCAGAGGCTAGTAAGACTGTAAACAGGAGAAAACGAGGAATTGCAGCCAATCTAATTACAGAATATTGAAAAGGTCAAAGAAGTGCAGCAAGCCAGTATAATTTTCAAAATGAAAGTTATCAAGAGCTCTTTGATAAAAAAAAAAAGAGCATAAAAGAAATAAAGTATGCAATCAGTATTGACCCTCTGACCTGGGGGAAGGGGGAGAACCCACAGAACGCCTATCAGGAACTGGAAAAACGCAAACCCATTTCAACGATGCAGGCTAAGATAGGTTTCAAAATGCCAAGCAACAAAAACTGTCTACAAGTAGCTTTTACTAATATCCCAGTTCACTTAGTGAGAATTTAATTGCACTAATATGATTGCACCAATGTTAAGGGCAAACAAGCTGTGGTGCATCTACTGGAACATCACCACAGTATGGCCACAATATACCTGGTCTGAGTCATTCCGGCAACAGCCTTACACATGCTCTGGAAAATAGATATCAGCTATACACAGATATTGTATTCATAAAACTCCTACCTGTAAGAAAACTGGGTGTTCAGTTAGCAAACTATCTTGAAAAGGAGCCCAAAAGCAGAACAGTAATTGCCGGGGGTTCAGACTACTGTGACAATAGTCAAAAAAACTGCATCCCCAAATTTGATGACATATCATGCATTTTTCAGCATGTAGCCAGAGTAGCTACGTGTCCCACCCTCATGAGACTCTCACAGAGAAACCAAGGGAGAAGAGCCTTTGGGGTAGGTAACAAGCCATGATCTCACCCCATTAGGTTTCTCCTCTGCTGGCATTCACCTCATTAGGAGACCACCCTTCCTCTCATCAACCAGCTCACCATGCCCAGAATCTTACACAAGCATTACACAAGCAGCAGCAAACCACTCCAGCTAAGATCTCTTCAGCCTCCTCTAGCACGGTGCAGTCCCCACAACAGTTCATTGTGTTGTGGGGAGCTCCCCTCAGAACAGCTTCGTGCTGCTCCCAAGGTGGCTTCCCATTATTTTCCACTTTTCTTAATTTCTCTCTCTAATGTTTTGCACATCAACTGTCCCTAGACATGATCCAGCCTGTTGATTTCCACAGCATCAGCCTTTGGGACAGTCATGCCTTGCTCTTACGAGACCTTCCTACGCTTCCTAGGCAGAGCAAGCAACCATGGCTACTCCTTTAGTTATTGTCAGGTCTGTGATAAATCCCAAGAATATATATACGCTGTTCTTATTCTAAATTAAAGTAGCAGCTTTTGTGATGTTTGGGGAATTATAAATGAGAACAGAAGTGATCTAATGAAAGGCAGTAACTAGAGAGGCAATGGAAAGTAGTAGAAAAATCTCTAAATATTCCAGGTTCTTTTGGACAAGAGTGGTATTATTGGCAACAAGAATAGTGTAAAGCTTGTTGCAACAAGAGGCCAAACTGAATCTAGCACCATGCAAAACAAAATACATTTGTGATTATTGGGCCTTACTTAGGGGAATGAATTTCTTCCATCCAAACTGAAGTGCTCAAAGCCTTCCTCAGTCCAACTTAACAGTGGCCTTAAGTTAAAATGAACCTGGAGCCCCAAGATAGTGGCTGTGGTTTTTT
>VXAL01010199.1:235198-343150 GCA_013399475.1 Chauna torquata | reverse complement strand
GGGGGGGGGGGGGTTGGTTGTTTTGTTTTTATTTTAAAGAAAGCCTGTTAAAGTATTAAGTTGGTAGAAAATAGTTTTTAATGCAGCTCAACAAAAATGTGGGGCAAGGCGATATTATGACATTATTATATTATTTTTTCCTCAGACCTTACGTTGCCTCCTGGGTAAGAATTTGGGATGCTGCTTTGCAGTTTAACAGCTTCTTCTGGCCTTCCTTTTGCCAGTGAAACATCCGTGTTGGAGCTCAGTGACTCCTCAAAGTACTGTAAATGCCTTTTTCATTTCCACATTGAGCCTTCTGCATTTGTTATGTGTTTAATCAGAGCTATTCTACCCATTTGCAAAGAGCTCCAGTGTATAATTTATGAAGAACTCTGAACAATAGTCTCAACAAATTTACATTTTTATCTTGGAACCAGTGTGATTGCTTTTTTTTTTAAATAATATATACAATTTCAAAGAAAACCAAATGTAAGGAGAATAATGAAAAGAGTCTTAAACAATGAGGAAAAAAGTAACAGAAGCTGCAGCAATCTCAAATTGGAAAGCATTAAAAACAGCAAAAAATCTTCAATCATTCTAAAAACTCTGGGTTTTCTGAGTCCAGTTATGCTTCATGTCATGTACTGTAGTACGCAACACAAGAAACTAAAAGCCCAGTTCTTCATATCTGAAGTTCCTTCCTTACACAAACCTGAGGCCACCTCAGCCACTGCTTAAGACAATGCTTTGGGGATGGAGACAACTTGTTCTTGTGCTCTCTGACCAGAATAATCCCACCCTAAACACGCCAAGTAAATGCTCTACCACAAACACAGTGGCCAGCATCAATTCCCAACATGATGCCCACTAAGAATCACCAGCACTACTTAATCAAGGGGTGAGAAGTATTTTCAGATCTCCTCTGACAAGGTTTTTATTAACATTTTGTTGTTTATCACATCGCACAGCTCATTACAGACGTAATTCGGGAGCTCTCTGTCATAAGGAGCCATAGAGAAACTATTGGTCACATGTAAGGAAACAGCAGGGTAATCATGTCTTGGTGAAACCACTTCCAAAGACTCATTTAAGAGGAAAACTGGAGCATAGGCAAATATATAAGGAAGAATGAAGCTTCACAAATTAAAACTAATCTGTAAAATGATGGTACATAAATGTGTTACACATACATTTGGGTAATATATTTTAGCTAATAAAGAAATACAAGCTCTGAAAGGAGACGGCGGGAGGAGAAAGAGAGCAAGGAAAGTAAAATTAAAAAGCCTATATTCTCTCTCAAAGAGAAGAGGGCTGTTCTGGAAAGGCTCTGGAAAGGATAGAGCAACCCAAAAAGGTTTAGAGCAGACAGACATAACCTTGGGAGACGGCGAGATTTGATTTTATTGGCTAAATTTGTGTCAAAGAAGGGAAAAGAAGAGATGAGACATGCCTGGGGTAATGCAGGCCATGCTGCTCCTCCAGGCCTGCTGTCGGGCAGGGTTTGGGGCAGGCCAGCAGCGCGCGGCACCGGGGCACGTGCACCCCTTCGCCGGTCGCCGTAGCTGGCAGCATGCTGCAACGTTCCAGCGATGCTAGCGCATAGCTTGCTGCATTTCTATGAAACAAACAGCTGCCAGCTTCGAGGCTGCATGTGCTTCATTTTACTCTTTTGCTCCCAGATGCAGGATAACTATTTTAACAACACAAGCATTATTTAAATCTGAGTGTCACAATTAGGTAAAGGGACCCTTCAAGATTCTGGCCATGACAGGGGAAGGACATGACAAAGGCCGTCTGGTTGCTTACACAAACATCGTTGGATCCTCTACCTGAGCAAGTGTCACCATCCAGCATCAGCGTGACAGGTTTAATTCACAGAAAATGAAACTGAAAATGCTGCAGAACAAAAATATCGGATCACACTCTGCGAGTGTACCCAAATAAATGAGGCTGAGTCCAAGTTATTGCTACTGCAGTCAGTGCTGTTCTGCCAATACTTTCAACAGGAGGAATTCTTTAGTAAATGTCTAAAATCTGGATCGATCCATGCCACACATACTGACAGTTTCAGTGAAAACACAGACCGTAAGTTATCTCTGACTGCAGCCCTAAGCCCCAGTGTTTGTCAGTTCTCAAAATATTTCTCATTCAGATCCCAGCAGTCATAATGAAAACACTCATCCATCTTTATTACTTCAAAGGGAATATATTACCATCTAAAGCGTCACTTAATTTTCAACACTAACTACGTATTTTCTAGTGAACAATTTACATGGAAACCATATCCACAGCATGGAGAAAAGATGATTAATGTCCAATCAAATATAACAGTTTCATCCTAACAAATATTTTGTTATCACTAGTCCACTATGATTTATTGTGATCTATAAAGCTCAAAAAAAAAGAAAAGACTTTCTGAAATGAATTTGTGTTCTCCACAGGAAAGTTCCATATTTGACCATTTTCAAAATAGATGAAAACAGCATTATCTAGTGTCACAAATCACGCGCGCCTTCCTAATAGAAATCCTGGCCTGTCGTGGGGTCTGATATAGCCCATGTGAAATGGCTTACAGGGGCGGTTCCTGTTTATCTTCACTTTGTTGTTCAGCTCAGCTGTAAGGGAAAAATTCTCCTGCAATTAGAGACCGTGGGCCAGATATTTGGGAGTTGCGGGTCAGCACAGCTCCGATAGCCACCTCTTTCCATCATGCAGCACTGCCTCGGGCAGTGATTAGGGATCCAGAAACATTCCCTGCTGTGCAAATGTTGTGCCATACAACTTAAAATCCTGTTACTCACCCCTTTTCTTGCAGGCGATGTTTTTTCCCCACTCAGTGTTTAAAAACAGTCCCTGCCTCACACTGACCTGCAGCTCCCTGTTTTTGAGGCCATCAGAGTTCAGTAGCATGCACACCAGTCACTACACTCCAGGTGGCTTCAGGGCCAGGAATCGTCCTGTGCACCTGCAAATAAACGCATCAGTTCTCCACCCTGGCAGTTAATCACCATATTTTTCTTTTTTTCCTCTTGCAAGAAAAGTAGGGTTTTTTTCCTTTTTTTTTTTTAAACTTTATTAAAACGAATTAATGACCCTTAAGTGAAAATTACTGTAAAGTAATGTTAATAAGGAAAACTGTAACATGTTTTCAGATCAACAAATTTTGATTTTTAAAGTGACAGCTGACTATTGAATTACTGACTCAGATTCACCAGCTGATAAACTAGCTTAAATCTCCTCCAAACTCAATGAAAAAGCATGGACCACTAGTTCTTCTCAAGAAATGAAATATAATTTTACTGTTGCAGGTTTATTTAAAAAATGCAACAAAAATAAGAGATCTAACAGCTACTAAACAGTGTTTCCAAACTAATCACAGTTAAGGAAAGCACAGATAGTAGTAAGTCTGTCTCAGCACAATAAAAGTGTATTATTTTCTTTAGAGAAAAACAAAAGAAAATTACTCACAATGGTCTTTTTTTAAAAAAAACAGGATAACTACTACACAGTGTCTACGAACTGTTCAAGGTAATGTAGCATAACAAAATACTGCAAGAAAACGCAACCATCCTGAAAACTATTTCTTGGTCTTAAAAATGCATTCTTTGCAAAAGTTTTAATTTTATAAACAAAACTTTCCATAAATAAGCCCTTTACATTGCCTGGCAAGAAGGGCAGAAGGAGTTTTAAAGGCCAAGACTATATAAAAGAATAATTATGGTTAAAGAACAGACTAAACACTTTCCATATGGCAAATGATACAAAAAGCTGCTCCCATTAGAAGGGAAGCCAGCAATATCTCTTTACTGCAACATTTTGTTTTATTTTTAAAAGGAAGTGCAAGCTTTGTAAGGCAGGCTGTGACACAGTTGACCTGATGACCAGCTGTGCTGGGTCAGAGCAGTGCCAGCCTCCCTCTGCCAGCAGCACACTGCTCCAGGAGCGATACGTGAAGGTTTTCTACGCACCAAGGGCAAGCAGGGGCTCAGTTGCCTCCCTCGGAGGTGATGGGTTTTAGCAGACACGCTCCAGTCTCCCTGGGAGCAAGCAGAGGGCACCTGCTTTCCGACACCCCTCCAAGGCAGCGTGGGAACATCTGGCGAAGGGGCAGCACAGAGTGGGGGGCACATGAGTGGGACTGACACAAAGCCATCACAGCAAGATCAGTGAGGGTCTACTCTTACTTTTTGAGCTTTCATATTTTTATACATGCATCCTGACATCTAGAATTCATGGTCCACCTCACCATGCAACACTTCCAAGTTTAGGCTTAAAATAAACATTTGTTTTGTTTCATGATTCCTAGGAAAAGATCTCCTGCTGTGAGTATCCTTAGGAATCAAGACAAAAAAAAGCAAGCTGTTGCCAGGATAACTGGGGCCAGACTAAAACCCCTTCCTCTCAAACAGTTGTAGTGGCGATTCAGAGAAGTCCCTTCGGCATCAGTGAAGTAAGAGCGACTGCCTGCTCAGTTCTGCTCAAAGCAGTTGGTATTCATGTTACGGAGAACTGCATGGTGGCAGAACACTTCTGCTTTCCCGAGTTATTACATTTCACTGATTTTGAGTCAAGATTTTCTCATAATAGCAATTTTTAATGCAAGAATCAGTAGGTGTACCCGCAGCCCAGCCACATAGCCTGTAAACCAATTACTGGCAGGGTCTGTGTGCCACCTTCCCTCTTCCCTCCCCAGCACACTGCTCAGCCACTGCACAGCCAGCACTCCCCAGCACACCACGCTACCTTCTGCTGGCAGAGGGAGAAAGCCAGTGAAATGATGATGAGTTAAGTCAGCTGAGGATCCAGTGAAATATACAGCAAAAAGCCCACTCAGAATTTTTTTTACTGAATTAAAAAAAAAAGTCTTGAAAGAAGAAAATATGACAAAGCCACAGCTGCAATCCCCCCATCCATCAATCTCTATTTAAATACAGGCCAAAAGCTTATTTAACTCAGGGGTACAAAAAGAAAAAGGATTCTATCTTACTAGAAAAGATCAGGCTGGGGAGTAGAGGAAGCTGCTGTGCTTACACAATACAGCTGCAGGTCTGCTGCAGCCTTGCTATCAGCACTACAGCTCCAGAGGCAAACACTGCACCACTTATTTCTCTGAGACTTCTAGGCTGTGGTGTAAAAAAGGTGCGATCAAATTGTTCATTAACTCAGAACTTGTCTTTGAAAAAAAGACATCTCAAAAGCCAAGGCTAAGGCTAACAGCCCTGAAGGCAGAGATGACAGCAGCAACAAGCATTGCTACAAAAGGTGCTGTGGTGCAAAAGGATCTTTTCAAACCTGCCGGGGGGTATACTACCTGCTGTCTGACTTTATTTCCACTTTGATATTGGCATATTCACCTATGAAATTCATAATGCTGTATTCTAATTGTCCCCAAGTCTCAAATTCTCAGAGAAGAGACATCTTGCTGGTGCTTAAACCAGCAGTGAACTAACTCGTGCTTGGAAGTGGGTTGCACTGAGAGTGTATTGTTAAGCCCCAGTGATTCTTACCCCAGGATTCGCACATGTTGGCTTAAGTGCAAAATCTGCACGCTTGTTGGTCTTTTTTTGTTTGTTTTGGTCAGAGATGTGGTGAATGCAGCCAGCCCTGCTTTCCAATGCTCTTGTACAGGTAGACAAGGGGGGATATTAGAAATAGAATCACTTCTCCCCCCTCAACTTTATCTCTGCTAAATGGACAATAGGAAACGCCCAAAGATACATGCAACTGTAACTAAGTCTTCAGTCAGAGAGCCTATTCCAAATGAGCTTAAAGCTCTACCATCCCTATAGTTTCTGACCTAGGCTTTGCAGGCAGCAGAGGTCCTGCATGGCTATCTGCATTATTTCTATTTGCACAGGATAGATCTTCAACTCGAAATGCACTACACAGCCTACACTTAAAGTGATTCACCTTCACTGTAGTCTTCCTGGCTTCCTTCACTTTCAAAAGCAGTTATTTTGCTGACATGATCTTAAATTTTCTCTTACCGGAGGAAATCATCTTGTCTACTGTAGTGTCTGATTCTACCAAGGCAAGTACAAAGTGACCGAGGTGAGAAGATTCGTAAAGCTAGTTAGTTATTTTGTGATTTCTAAATCACATTTAATCCTATGAAAGTGGGTTAGGTCAGAGTACCTTGAATGTTTAGTTAACGAACCATGTATGAGCAATACCGTCCACAAGAACATCTCTGGACAGAGTGTACTACAGAGGCAGAAGCAAGCAATTTCTATCAGAGAAAGGTGTTTTTCATTCCAGACTGGCTGGTTATGATAAAATGCAGTGACATCTTAGAAATCCTCTTGTGATAAAGGAAAAAAATGCATTTTAAAGTCTGTTCTTCAGAAAATACTTATCCCTGAAGGGAAACTGTTATGATGTTGTGGAAGTGCCTAATTAAGAATCCATTTCAGGTGCAATCAATGGGCCAACACACCATACCGTCCCCACTTAGGGAAAACTATTCTCCCTAGTTCCTTTTTATCACTTGTGTTTCTCTTGGCTTTTAATTTTTTAATTTTAATTTTTTAAACTGAGTCTGCAATACAGCTACACCAGAAAGGCTCTGATCTTCACAGCACCTCCCAAGCACTATTCTATCACACATAAGATCATTTTGAAATAATGCTCCTGTAAGTAAAGCATCTTCCTAAAGCACCTGTAAACCTTACAACTGACCAGGCATTTTAATTCATTGATGCTACTGTTGTGTTTACATATATTAACTATGTTCTACTTCATTTAAGGTCATAAGACTGACGCAAGCATTTTTATTCCACAGAATATTATAGTAGATATACAGATTTTGAAAGACCATTTTATACACTAGGAAAATATGTTCTGGGACAGTAAGCAAGGCTGAAGTACCCTAGAATTAACACCTCCTTGCAAAGGTCAGTTATAAGAAAGATATAATAAAGTGGTAAAACAGGTAAATTACTATATCTCAGGAGATTTTCTACTGGATGAAATAGCAGTCATGTTACTAGTGATAACTGCATACTAAAAGGAATTTTTTTCCATGTTTAAAGTTGATTGAAAGATACTATTTAATTTTTTTTAAAGTACGCTAAATTGACATGTAATCAAGATCAATTTTAAGCCAATAAAGGAACAGAGCCCTGCAAGTAAATTGGTTATATTTCTGCTAAGACTATATTAAATAAGGCCAAATTCCTTTGTGACTGGCAATGTATCTTTCATGAGGCTGTATTCTGCTGAAATACACTGCTCTCTAGGCAATGAGCCGATGAAGGTCAGAGCCCATAAGAGGGTCTACTCCAGAAGAATGCAACCCCAATCACTTACCCAGCAGCCCTGCCACCACACATATTGGAGTCACCCAGTAAGTGAAGAGCTCATACAAATAATCTTTGCTTTTCTGTTGAACAGCATGCATTTCCAATTTCTCTTTTATAGTATCCACAGCTGTACAGCAAATGCAAGGCACTTCATTTATCAGAAGACTACAGTGCTGACAGAGGTAGTACAACCAGGCAGCCTCCTCCATCTGTTAAATATATGCCTCTTTTTCCCCTCATCTTTCCTTCTTCAGGAAGGAGGAGCACAAGTATTTTCATGCTAAATATTTTGGCCATGTATACAATTTTTGCCCTATTCTTCTCTAACCGACAAGTCAAATTCCCCATGTCAGACCAGCACAGCCATTTATGCCACTCATTGTTTGCTCACAGAAGTATCTATTGAGAATATAATACGGTATTGTCAGATCAGAATGACAGCTGATGATAATGTGAGTTCCTCTGTATTCTGGTTGCCAATATTAGTCTAACATTTGTTGAGGTTTAATTCAAGGGAAAGAGAGAGCTAGGCTCTTACTTCAGATTGCACCTGGACCCAGTTTAAGAAGCACATAGCTCAATGACAAACTAAATACATTAAAAAATTTTGGAAGAAATTTTGGAACAAAGATTGTAAAGGTCGATGACTGAAAATCTCGGTATGCACAAGCACTTTTCAAACAATCTGTTTTATTTATATTTTTTTTTACTTATACTGGTTAACAGGTAGAAAAAAAATCAGTTCTTGCTGCCATTTCAGAACCTGAACTCAGTCTACAAACGTAGCTCATGTTTGTGGTTAATGCCACCATAAGGTACTGAAGAATGAGATTTATCATTCCACCCGCAGATTCACATCAGATTATGATCTCTTCTCAGAGTGGTAGAATTTTTTTGTATGGAACTTGAACCTTCCTCAGCTGTTGAATTTTCTGCCAGTTGTTTTGTAGTAAAAAGGAAAAGCACAGTAAAACCAAACCAAGACCATCTGTCTCAGCAGCGGCCCAGCTGTCCCACCAGCTCTGCTCAAAGCTTCCTCTCCCATTCTGTTCTCTGCAGCTTGCCCTGACTTCTCCAACAACCACATAACCCAGTTCTCTTACAAACCAAGAACATTTAAAGGGAACGAAGTTGGGAAGAGAGTAACAAGCACGTGGTCAGACTATATGCAGTTTTAAAAATAAACAAATGCCAACATTTCTCATCCTATTTCCCTTTCCAAATTCAGGTTAGAGCCTTTTCTTTTGACAAGCAATGCCCAAAAGATGCATGTGGTCAGATTTTGGAAGGATGAGCCTCGGAAAATCAAAGCCCCAAGAAATTATTCCTGGATACTGTGTTCCAGCATTTAATAGCAGACAGATGTGATGTGTTTGAGAAAGATTATCAACTACTGATTAAAGGATTTCAGGAAACCTTACAATGAACCACAGAGGAGGAAACACTGGAATCTGGAAAAAGTTGTGAAATGTGATATTAAGTATTGCAACATCATCACTGCCATGCCTTTTCAGTAGGTTCTAAGAAAGACTGGGGCATTTAGAAGGGGACCCATCACTGGCAAACAAATTGATTTAACTTTGCTGAGCCACATTCAGTATTGTGTGTACTTATACCATTTTTTTCCATGAGACATTTTCATCTTTATCTCCTTATTGCCATGACAAACAGCAAGAATTATGAAACATAAGTCAAAAGTGAAATTTAAAGCACACAGTTCTATCTTACTCTTCCTTCTGAGGAAGGCTACAAAGGCAAGTCAGTTGCTGATACAAAGCTATAAACTCAGGTGAAGAACATTATAATTAAAATTTTCTAGCTGTTTTGCACAGTAGGGAAAAAAAGCTTATTCCCAGGAAAATTTTTGGAGGCCGTCCTGCTTTACTGCAATTTTATGCTGGCATTTCTCACTACCAGAAGAGATTCAACACCCATAGGATTAGTTCCCCTCCTCCATTAGCCTGTCTTTAAAGATGTGGACAATAAATAAGCAATAAACTGTGGCAAACTATAAACAAGCCTCTATTCTGTTCATTTTGGTCTTCTCCATTTCAGCTTCTGACAAAGCAGCTACTTTCTGGCTATGGGCCCTCTCTGCTGGGAGAGTAGCAGCACCAAAAGCTGGCAACAACATCCAGGCTGCAGCTAAAGCAGCCCCTGTGGTTTCTCAGTGCTCCTTCAGTATGCAGCATGCCACAGGTGTGACCTCAAAGGGAAGACATCAAGGGTCAGTTCAATGGAGGGCATTACAAAAAGGTTGACTTTTGTAAGCAGCTGTAAATCAGGAGATACTTGCCGAATACGAATTAATGGACTCCGATAGAATGGGGTTAATTTTTCTCCTGTACCAAAAAAAAAAAGCAGGGAAGACAAACTTTAGATCTAACCCGGAACAGTCGTTTATGTTCCTCAGCACATTTAAATCTCTAGGAATACCACAAGACTGCAGTCATCCCTCTCTCAAGTTAGCTGTCAGAGCAGTACAACACTTACAGGCATTCATGCATGTTCGGTGTCCTCATATTTTGGTCATCTTCACACAAAGCAGCATAGACTAATAAATCTTATATAATGTGAAACTCTTAAATATGCATACAAGTTTTTTTTGACAATGAAATCATCCTAACTGCACATATGGTTTCACAGGTTACCCTAGCAGTCTGCTACCAGCCAGCCTAACACAGGCATCACACACTGCTTTCCAGTTGCTTCAGTGAAAGTCACAGACCATCACTAGGATATGATGCTTCCAGTTACATTGTTTAGATATCCCAGCTCATGTTTTCCTTTTAAATATATGACAGTACTTCATGGACATGTCACAGTTACTTATAACTGACAAAGCCAGCGAGTCTAACAGTGACCTATGGCTTCAGCACTGTCTGCGCCCCAGCCAGGTGTGTGGATACATACTTGGCATTTACTACAGAGCCACTGCACCTTCTTCAACTTAAGGGAAACTATGCAAGAACTGCAAGCTTATCTTCCAATTTAAGTATAAACAGAAGATAAACACACAGCTCCTGCTTAAAACTTCATGGAACCTACATGCAGATAAGTAGTCCATTAAGCTTATATTCCCCATTAAGCTTGAAAAAAAAGATGCATCATTTTCCAAGCAAATTTCCTGGGGTACAGCTGTATATGTTTTTGCTCTGGAAGTGACAGTACTAGTAATGTTCTCTAATATTACTAAGAGCATGACTAACATCAGGTTTTTGATAAGCTCTGAAGCTCACGTTACAAAATAGTTGTCTCCAGAAACTCAAGCCAGGAATGACTGTGTGGTTAATGGAAAACTGATGGGTATGAATGAACCTTTAGCAAGAATCTAAAGATGAGGACTCCAACAATACGTTGCAAAGTTTAATCAATCTTTTTTTTTAAACACAAATATTTTTCCTTACTACATGATTTTATTATCTTCCAGCTGTGGGTAATTTTTATGCCCTAGGCATTCAGCTTTAAGCAGTTTTCTGTGAATGGCTCAGCTTGACCAATTACAAAATAAGGGCAACATGTATATGCAGGGCTGATTTAGCAGGTAATTTCTTTTTCACTAATAGTTCTTAATTTTCCTCTTTACATACATATACAGCAAGGTCTGAGGAAAAAAAGCAGATTTCAGAAACAGAAACAGCTTTGTTTTTAAACAATTACAAAACTTTGGGACATATCTACTCATGTTCTTATCCCGTCTGATCCACAGTCCCGCCAAGCTTAATGAGTTTTCATATACATATATATTGTCAGAAGATAAAATTGAAGATAATCTTCTACACTACTGGAATATTCTCTACCCTATTTACTTCTTACAGTTTATACCCTTAGTGGCACATCCAGTGGCAGTCACCCAGCTGTATCCACAGTTACTGGTTGCTTGTATAACCTCCCACAGAAACATGGGGGAAGAGGAGCACTGGACAGAACTTCCTATGTCAGCATAAGCCAGGAAAAAACCACGCTGGGCTGGGTGTCCTGACCATTGTGGCCCATTGCACTCATACATCATTTACCAGCGTATAAGCTGTTTCCAGTTAATAGCTATTCTGACATTTTTCATCTACCACCACGCTATCTGAGGAGCTCAACGTGATGAGAATTTCCCCAAGTAGTTTTTCCAGGGAATGGATGTATTTATTACCAACAAGAATAAAAACGGCCAAGGGTAAGGTTTTTTTTTGTTGTTTTGTTGTTGTTGTTAAATAGCTTTGATTGATAAAGCTTGACAGGTCTTAGCATGTCTGTTTACTTCAGTTTAGGGTAATCATTTGATTCTTCTGTCATATCCAGAAAGCTATTTTAAAGCATAAGATTTCTAGTGAGCTCTGAAACTCACAAAAAAATTGATTTTAGCACATACAGTACTACTGGTGTCTGATGCTGATGAATTACCCTGCTAGTGAAACACAATTTCTACTAAATCAACAAATAGTTTGCTATAAAGGCCATAAGATTCACTCAGCTCCTACAACAAAAGCACCCATTTCCTCTTCATTAATCCTTGTAAGCACGATTCAATAGATAAAATTCCTGCTAGCTAGCCTTATGGTGTTCTTAGCCATTTCAAAGGGGGAAAGAAAACAGCCAAGAAGTTAACTTAAGCTGCATGACCCAAAGAGTCCAACGCCACTATTCAAAGCTCGTCTCTTATGATTATGGAAAATTATGCGTTCACCTACTAATCTCCCAGCTCAGACCACAGAAAGTAATCTTTCAAGCACTGAGAACACTGTATATAGTCCCCAGAAATCTCCTCCAGAACAAAAGAGAAGTACCTAATTTGAAGATCGCACTTTCAACTGGATTTTAAATTGTTATATACTGTCTCTCATTTTCAAAACCTGTAATAGCCCAGCTTTTAAACATTATTATTCTGCGTTCATAACAACACCACCACAAGCTGAGAAGCCAAAAAGACAAGAAAAATAAAACCATTAAGATTCAGAATTGGGAAACTCTTTTTGATGCAGCCATTTTGCTTCAGAGTGAAATGTAGCAGGGAAAACCATTCCTGCGACATTCTAGCCAACAAGGAGAAGCAGTTCTATGTTCTCTCACAGTCACTGCTAAGAATACACTTTCCCTTGAACAGGTGAAATATTATTGAAACTTTTAATTTATGGCTGTAATATGAAGGACAATGAGACAGGTCTTTCCAAATAAACTGGCAGACAATCTACAGTTTGGGATATTCTGTCAACATACTCCATCAATGAGCTTACATTCTTTATCCAGTGTCATATTATACGAGGCCAAATCTGGGGTACTAGCAGGATGCCTATCTAACACATTCCAAGTTTCATTCAGCCTCTCTCCAGCTCTGGACTCACCCCCCGCCACCAGCGCACAGGAATTACCTGCCCACAACAGAACAAGTCCGGTGCAGCGCGTGGGCGAGCACAGCGTGGGCATTGCACCAAGTCGGGCCTGTCCCCCCGGGCTCCAGCCCCAACACCTCAGGGCATGCAGAAGATGGAAACCCCACTTCCATAGGCTGAAGCTCAACACAAGTCATCTTAAAATCCCTACACTGGCTGCAGCTGTAGAGAACGTACCTACTGACAGTGCAAGCCAAAATTCAGCCACTGATTTTCACCAGGCTTAGACACTACCACTCCAGGATCAAAAGCACCTCAGATACCTGTTAACTGATTCTCCAGTTTGCTGTGTTCTCACTCATTAAAGATGGCTTCATTCTCACCAGAGCAACATTCTGGAAAGAGCTTATTTAGGCTATATCATCCAGAAGCTTGCATCCATTTGCTTAGTAGCTTTCCGTTATTTTTAGTGACATACATAGCAGAATCAAGTCATTAGAAAGCTACTTTCTCCTTTTGGTTTTTGATAATCTACTCAGTGAAACATTTCTTCCTCTAAATCCACATACTTCCTTACTCAAATTGGTAAGAATCAGGATATAAGTCAATACAGTAGTACAAATAGTGTTAGAAACTTTTTATTTTCTGTGAAAAAGTCAAGATGTACACTGAACGTCGATTAGTAAAAAGCCAGTCAACTTTGTGTTCACATCTATAAATGCTGGATCAATAAAGTAATACTTCAAATAGTAACAAAGACCCATCTATGTCATGTAAAACCAAGTTCTGGTATATAAAATAAAAATAAAAATAAAAAGCCAAACCCAAAGAACAACAAAATCCCAACCCTGCACTGATTTCTGTTTCTGGCCAGTGGCTCTACCACACAGGAAATAGTAAAGCATCACTCTGGCTGTAGAGCATCACCCATCCTTTCTTGTTCCAGAGCTAGGAAAATTAATTTCATCTACTACTCACTACAATGATATTGCACTGACTTTCAGAGCCAGTATCACATGGTATTTCCTGCAGCACTTTTTTTCCATGAAAAATGAAGGTTACGTGAGTTTACCAAGCTCCAGTTTTATAAAATAAAGAATGCAGTTGGTCACATCCTGCAGCTGAACCTGTTTTTTGTCTAAGGCAACAATTAAAGTAGTAGTATGTCATGACAGCAGAACAGTTTATACTGAAAATGCCTGCACTCCACCCACAAGCTCTGCTGAGACATTAGTTCCATTTTCTGCTTTAGCGTTTAACACACAAGGGTGCAGAAGACATTTAAGAGCTATTCCAATACCAAGTCCACAAGGAGTCTGCCTCCATGAGAAGCCATCAGGAATCTCTAGCACCATTCATCCCCCCTCTCAACTCATAGTTGCATGGATAAGATCAGCAAACAGGAACACATGCTGCAAGCAGCATCACTAGGCCTAGGCTACCACATGACACAAAGCAATTATAGATTCTTAATTAACAAAGGGGTCTTGAAACAAGGGCATTCACAGTCCCACCGATTTCCTGAGTAAGGTTGAGCCTCTGGTCCCACTGAGCATGGCACAGAGCCTCTGAAGAGCAGAGACAAACCCTTCTCCCATCATACATGAGGCTGAAGCCATTCTCCACAGAAGCATTTATTGTGAATAATTATAATCTCTATTGCAGTTGCAGCAATTCATTATCACTAAAGAAAAAGGACAGCTACTAAACAAACTAAATAGTACATATATTGCCTGCTCCAGAAAAACTATAATCAGTATTCTTCAGATCTTAGGTCAATAGTACTTTCCCACCTACCGCCCCCATTTACTATTAGCCTTTATGTCATTTCTCTTTGATTCCCTGTTGCTGCTGTTTCTTCATCTGCTGTTAAATACCTACTTTTTTTTTTCTTATTAGAGCAGTAATTACTACATCATCAGGAAAGCTGCTCCCAAACAAGCATCTTCAAGGGCCATCTTCCATTATGCATTAATAGTCCTTGGCTCACTCACATTTGAGCACATTCTGCTTCGCGTCTCTCACGTGAGTGAAATTTCACACTGTCCATATGAGGAAACAGCTTTCATACTGTTTGATACACGTCAGTCTTAACAAGATACTAGTGGCAAAACTCTTCTTTCTCTCCCAGCAGCACAAAGACAGCTCCCATGACGAACAGGATGCCCAAAGCTGCCAGGAGGAGAGCGCGGTGCTGACGTGGAGCCTGACAAGGTATCCCCACAACGCTCTGCTGACAGACATACCCGCTTTACACAAAAGCCAACCTGTTGATATTCATAGGTACCACTCATCCATTAGGCACGCAAAAAGTCCAACTGTCCCTCCAAGACTTGTGTCTAAAGGCTAGAAATTGCCAGCAAAATGAGTTACTTCTACCAACCAACTTCAGCAGCCTACTTGAATCTGCTAGTTTTAACTTTTCAATCTAAAATGTGTTTATTACTCTCAGTTAATCACAGGTTAGGGTGGGCTTTTTCTGAAATATTGATGGACTGAGAGACTATTCATTACACCCAATTAAATGAACATTAGAGAGAAATGCCTCCCTCATCGCCAAATTATTTCAGGGAAGCCATATGGCCTGTGTTACACAGAAGGACAGGCAAGATGAAAGCAAGGGTCTTCTAGCCTTGGAATTAATTCATTAAAAGATGTGCACATCCGACTAGCATGCACAGTTGGACTGGTAGAGAACACAAAGGACTCAGAAGAGTTACAGATACTGGTAATACAAGTGGAGAAGGAATTAGTGGAGTAAATGCAACATTCAAGAAAGAGAAAGGTGGTAGTAGTACACAAATGGTAAACGGCACTGTGCCCTCTAAGATCATTAGAGGTGCCCAGTTCACACTTTCCTCACTGAAGCACGCTGCAGTCACAGACTAAGGGTCCTTCTACAGCCATCTTCTCTGCACAGATGATGGTCCCTGGCATCCTTAGGGCTCCATAGAAATTTATGAAGTAGGATACAGGTCTCAGGTATCAGAGTACCTTGAACTGCAGAGATCTTCAGCCACAGCCTCTAATCAACAGCTCTGCCAACATCTCTTTGATATGAAATTCCTTCTAGGTCCCACACTAATAGGGTGTTGAGCCTTTTTTGTCTCTGCCAAGGTCACTGGACCACAAAACGTTTTTGGCCAGGTTTCCCAAAGCAACTAGGCTTACATTGTTGAGCTGTCCATCCACCTTTCCCTCATCTCTCATGCAAATTGTCACCAAACTGATCCTGGAAGCCCCAAAACAATTTTTGAGGAACTTGTAGGAATTCAACTGGAGAAGAGAGACACTCCGGTTAATGCCACACCACTGAAACAGTGGCTGAACTAAACTGCTACACACGCTCTCTGGCAGCCAGCAGAGAGCCACGAGGCTCTGCACTTCCCTGCAAGCAGCAGCACTGAGCATTGCCAGTAGATGTGATTATTTAAGACAGGAAATGGAGAAAGCTAAAGGACAGAAAACAAAGCTAAAAGAAAACAGCTCAATTTCACTGTTAATGGAACACGCTAAAGCAGCCTCTGTTTCAGTGTATTCACATCAGATAAGCAGGTTATTGGAGTGGCATCTTTGGGAATACAGAATTTTAGGGTCATGGTCAAGATGTTTGAGTTCCTTTTAAAAATTAGGAGTGTGCATATCCCTTAGAGGAGGTAATAAAAGGAGACTAGATTTCATTTGCAGAATATATTTTAATTTACTCCTATGATGATTTAGATGAGGCAAAAGTATCTTAAAATGCTTCTGAAATTCCATTTGCCAAGCTCACAGAGTTCAAACCACTTTCCTTCAATAAACTGGTTATAGCTCTTTTTTAAATGTCATTATACTTAACATTTCTGCTTTGTTTCCTGTAGCATTAATCTCAGTTATTGACAGTCAGCAGCCACACTCAAGATGAAAGGAATTTTCTTGCCATGATTTAATGCGTTTCACGTCCTGATAACTCCTTCATTCCTGCTGTTTTAAACAAAACTAGCTAGAAGCACCATTTCTGCCTTTTACTTACAACTGCTGGCTGATAAAACAGAAACACATCCCAGGGGCAGTTTATAATGTTATCTGTCCCAGTAATTTTTAAAATGATTAATGATTGTTCAGAGTTATATAGTAAGTATCAAAGTTTTGATATTCCTAAAAAACTACAATTTCCCCAATTTCTAACAGCCCACTGAATAGACATGACTATGTAATCAACCGTAAAATTGCTTACAGACAAATACCTAATAAGGGGCTACCAAAGAATCACTGATTTATATGTTATCATACTTGCATTTGGCCTTACTATTTCCTGTCTGTTGAAAGGAGGTATTTTTAAATGGTGGCTGCAACCCCTAAAGCACTCTTTAATGAATCTTAACTTTAACACATCCAAAAGAACATAAGGAATGAATTTGCTAATGTAAGCTGTTTGTGCCTCAAGTTTCCTTGCTCTGTGCCTTGTATCATCTTAGATCGTGGTAAATCAGTAGACAAAGAGCAGCATTATATGAAGTATCTTAAGATTTCTTAAAATCCTGCTATGGTTTGGTATTTGTAGTGCACAAGCTTCCCATTACTCCCCCCTTCATGATTTGGCAGCAGTGTGGTTTATACCTATGAAGAGGGACCAGACCTCATTTTTCCCTACAAGTTCCTCAGCCTCTGAGCTTCCATGCCTTTGTTCACAACAGTCCCTCAGCTTCTGCCTCTGATTTTAAGCAAGGCGCCAGTGCTATTAAAAGAAATGGAAGGTGTGCAATGCAGATTATACACAGGAAAGCATGGCAATTATTTGTATTGTTGTATGCTACTTGAATGCTACAGCACACAGCCCACCATTCAACTTGTTTGAGTAGAGTAGATGGTGTAGCAGAGACCAGCACAGACTAACTTACTGCAGAGAAGTTGTGCACCAGAACAGCATTGCACCAAGCTAAAAGGGAAGGGGGGAAACAGTTCCTACCCCAAACAGTTTATTTTCGTAACACAAGAGGTGGATACAAACAGATGGGAAAGGAGGAGGGAATAAGATGACATTCCGATCAGATCATCAGCCACCAAAGTGCTGTCAAGTCTTTAGGAGGCAACCTGCCAAAGATGAACTTTAATGAGATTTTTAAGGGGGCGGAAGCTCATTAGTTTTATGACAAAACATGTAAACATTTAGGGCTTACAAATCCAGTTCATTACAATGAAGAAAATGCCTTTCTACTGACTAAGAGGAAATGGATTGGATTCCTGAAGCAGGCACTAAGCTACTGCTGTTGTTTTCGCTAACAGTGGGGAAGGAGACTGCGCAACCTGCAAACCCGTCCTCCAGATGGATGTGCAGGCCTTCTCCAAAGGACTCTGGACAGCCCTGATGCTTCCTCATCTTCTTCTCTGGAGAAGAAAACATGCACAGGCCAGGACGGAATTGCAGAACTACCCTGTTTTCCCAAGTGAATCACAGGCAGCTCCTTGACCCCTGTCTTTTTATTCCTGCTGCCATTCTAAAGGCTGGCTCAAACAGTGTCAGGGAGGATACAGTTCTCTAAGTGATTTTGGGTGTCAATTTTTCCAGATATATCACTACCATGGACAGCAACCCCCAATTTTAAAAGTCATGTTTACCAACTTGATTCCCTTCACACGCTGTAGAAGTTTTACATGCCTAGATCTCTTTCAGAAAAAAAGAGATGGAGATTTTTCTCTTTTTTTCCTTTTTTTTAAGGAAAGGTTTCTATTAGGCTGTCAGAAGAGCAGGACTTTTTAGAATCTGAGGTCCTTCAAAACTATAATCTGTTGATTTACTGTAAGAATGTTAGGTTTTTTTTTCAACCGCAATTTTCAAACATAATGAAGAGAACTCTTATTATAAATGTAACACTACAGCTAATAGTTTTTCTGTCCAACACAAGGTCATCACTATACACAAAGAAGCAAGACAGATTTGAGGCACTGTTCGCTTAAGGGCTAATTCTCATTCCAAATAATGATTTACAGGAGATCAAAAAAGAGTGATGTTGAAGAGAGTAAAGCAATTAAATGATAAAACAAATGGAAAATGAAAAGCATTTGTAGCTAAGTGAACGTACACCAAGTGACCAATGGTTTCAGGGGATTAGACTCATGGTAATAATTACATATTAATATAATCAGCAACAGCAAATATTCACAATTCAATTGAAATGGCAGCACACAATTCTGCATCACAATGGACTTCAGTCTAGCTAAATTAAACTGCACTGAAACTTGGTACCAACATACACCCATTTTTGAGACTGTTTTGCTACCTTTACTAGCACAAACAGCATTTTCAAGCACAAATGAGATCAAGCATGGTTTGAACTAAGGATTTTGCAACTTGAAAAAAAAAAGATATCTTTTAGACTTAGATACTCTTTTGCCATGCAAATTCATTCCTTTTCAAGCATTCAGGACACACAGTTTACATGGTACAATTCAGAGTAAGCAGCTCAGTCTTGGGTTCCTAAGGCTTTCATTTTAAGATCAAAACAGAAGTGCCTTGTGGTTTGCTTTATAAGCCTGTTCCACAGTAATACTAATCAGAAAGTACTGCCATTGTGAAACCATGGATTAAACACAGTATACTGACTTTCAGTTCTAGATTGACCACAGACAGAGGACTGTTTTCTTCCTTAAAATAAAGATATACTACATTCTTACCATGCTATTCATTCATCCTCTTGACAGGTGTGCTCTAGCAAGAAGTGCTGCAGTCAGCTCAGCAGTACACATTTCACATGCAGCTTCCTCAGGGAAACACCCCCACACACAGCTCTAAGCTTCACCAGACCTCATGACCTACAAGAAAAATAGGAAGAAAAAAAAATCACTTGGATGCTAAATTTCTAAGGAAAACAAAAGTGCTCCAGAAAGTGGTATGAGTGGTTCATTAAACAAAATCACTTTACTCTTGTCAGAGAAAAGCAAGGAACATCTTTTCACATATCTGCCTTTGGGAGTAGATCAAACTACGCCACCATGACTATGTGAGATTGCCAATGAACACCAAAAATCTCCCAATTCTCCCTGGACAGAAGTCTGTGTTGACTGTGGCATTACTACATCCTGCTTAGAGCAGGAACTAGGAGCAATGGTCCACACATACACGTGTACACACAGATCTCTCTCTATATAAAACTCCTTTTCCAGTTCCTGCATGAAAAACACAACCTAAAAGTCAAAGCTTTCTACGAAAATGCTGCTTGCTTAGAAATTTTTCAGTCTCCACTCTCATCCTAGAGCTAAGAGCCAATTCACACCATCTTTTGCAACCCTTCAGCCTGTGGTTATTGCCCACTCAGCTGGGACAAGGGGGGTGGTTAATTAAACTGTACTACAGCTAATCAGAAAAGTCCACAAAGCTACTATATACTTCTCATCTGAGTGGAAGTTGCATCCAAATGCTGATGATCACAAACTGCATTTTGAGCACTGAGAAGCTACGGACAGGCTAAGATGCAACACAGTAAGCAGCTCAAAGCAAAATTGGGCCCAACACCCTTCTTATTCATCCCAGTAGAAAGCAAAAGAAAAAGTAATAGAAGGTAGAAATAGAAGCAGGAACCCACTACCACTGTCAGCAGCAGAAAGACTGAAGTGGGAGCCTAGCAGTGAACACTAGAGGCAGAAGAAAAGCCAGCAGGGAAAAGGAGGCACAACTTTATTAGCAGACGATTGTTGTATGAAGAATGCTGATTTACTGAAGCCCAAAATATTTCCCTTGCTTTTCAAGCAAGGGCGGCATCAAAAATACAACGAAAAAATGTATAAGAATGAAAATTATGTTCTATGACATCCTGCCCTGTTCCTGGCACTTATTTGTGTATGCCTCATCAGAGCAGACTAGGGCATGACACACTGATACATCATTATGAAAGGACAAATTCTACTGAGTACAAAAGTGTCACTGGCACAAGACATCTCCCCTCCTCTCTTCTTGAGAAAATGACAGCAGAACTGGAATGGTGTTTGTTCATCAAATATAGCCAAGAGAAAGAAATTTGTAGAGACAATCAGTCACATCAGTGAAAGTGGCTTTAAAAACAACGTAACATAACACAGGAAGCGTTACAAAGTGCTGCAGCTTTGGGGAGGGATAGGGGGAGTCATGAGGGTGCAAGACATGCTTGAAGTGCCACTGACACAGGTAGGTTACCTGTGGTGCCATTTCCTCACACAACCTGCTAGCTGCCCTACAAGGGCAAGCACCATGCGTCCTGTCCCACCTCCTCGCTTGCCTCCTCTTCTCCCCAGCCCTGCCAGAGGTGCAGAGCCCCAACCTCTGAGGCTGCCCACGGTGCTTATAACATCACTGCAACCTCTGTTCTCTATCCCTTCTTTACTCTTCCCTTGCCGTTTCCTTCAGATGGTTTTGGCCTTTTCTAATCTCTCAGAACACAAGCATGATTCAGTTGTTCCCATCTTAAAGGCCCTGACCTTCAACTACACTTTGCTCTTCCATTTCAACTCCTAATACACTTTTTGTGTACTATTTCTGTCTCTCACTTGGCATTTCTCTGAATTTGTTCTAACCAAGATGAATGACTTCATCTTACTCAAGTCTCAGAAACACCACTCCGCTCCCACTGCTCTGTCCAGTACTTCCATCATAAGTGACCATTCCCCTACTCTTGAAATCTTGTTTTTTCCTCAGTCGTCCTCCTCCTCTCACTTTTTGAAGTAATTCTTTGATGATCTTAGGCAGATTTTCCTCAGTCACAGATTCTGGCATGGCTCCATAGACACGATAACTTTGGCCTTTATTTTTTCCTTCCGTATCACTTTCCCCCAAAGAACACCAGCTGCAAGCTCACAGTTTGTCAGCAAAGACAGTGGAGTTGAGTCAGAGATCCACTCCTCCGCTCTTTGGTTCAACAAAAGAAATTTACTTGCATTCAGAAATCTTTGCCCAGCTTTGACTCACTTGTCTGAACACTCTGGCATTATTTCTTCAAGTCAGCATAGGGTGATTATATTCAGAAATACAAAACAAGGCTCTCAACTATGGATAGATGGCATGCTAGTAACTTTAAAGTAACTACAAAAGTACCAATAAAAACTTGTTGATGGAATAGGCAGTGTGAATCAACACCTGAGTGACAATGAAATTTCAAAAAAAAGATTTCTAGCACAGCTTCAAGCTATGAATAACAGATAGTAGGAGGGTGCAAGGAAGGTCTATTCCCAACTAGTCAACATCTCAAATTTAGTTTTAACAGTAGACAAAATGAACCAGCGTTTCAGTGCCTCATTTGCTGTGCATCATGATATAAACTCATTCAACAAAAGCCTTCCCTACTTTACTGTCACTTTAATAAAAAAGCACAGAAAAACCAGAAAAAAAAATCACCACCACTTCATTCCTGCAGAAAGCAAGGCAAGTTCTAAAATTGCCAAATGGGGGGAAAAAAATGTCCTTCAGTGTTTCAACTGAAGGGGCATAAAAGCATCATAACAGAGTTAAAAACCATTCAGGCTATGAAACCTCCTACAACGAGTGTCTCGTCCTCACCTAGAACAGAAACCATTAGTTCTGGGGGATGAAGCCACAATCATTGACATCACATACCTATCTAACAACTATGGAGTGATGAAAAATAAATCAAGACGCAGCTTCTCAAGGAAAGAAAAATCTCTGTGAAAAACAGAGAAGGTCTCTTCATTACACTTAGATGAAAATAGAGATCTCTGTACTTATGCTCAGCTATTCTGAATCAAAAACAAGATGAAAAACATTTTGTGAAACCATCAAGATCTACAGTGACAGGAAAACCTTGTAATTCAGTTACGGAGCTTATCACAGCAAATGGATTGGTGAAGCCACATCACTAAATGTTCTAGGAATCATGAAAAACTACAAAGTCTGGAAGTAGTGGGTAATACCCCCTAAAAAGCAGGATGTAACACTAAATTCATTCACAGCAAGGCACTGGTCAGCTATCACCGGGAATTTGTTCTTCATGGGGCTTTTTCCAGAGTTCAGTGTTAGGACACAAATGACACTCATCTGCTTCTTTTCACTATGACATGAAAAGTCATCCTAACTTCTCCAACAGACAGAATGCAATATGAATAGAGCACTGCAAAACATGCAACTTCAGGCTCTGATCCAAGGGCAGAAATTCTTTTGCGATTTTACCTGGGAACACACCATGTACTTTGTGGGGAACTCACTGTTCAAACAAGCCACTTTAACAGACTCACTGGCACACCCCAGGTAGCCAAACCCAAGCTCAGAAGGTCCACACTTTAGCTACTTAAACACTCAAAACTAAACACAGACAATGATAAATAGTTCATTGATTTTTCTTTTCACTTGCTGGTGCTACAAATGGCAGTTGCTCCAAACTTGGCAATATTCCTCACTGGGAATGAGTTGCAAATTTAGACTGACTTCATCACTGACATAAGAGAACACTGTTTGTATTTTGGTCATCAAATCTAACAGACATTTTCCCAAGACTGTAACAAACAAATTAGATCAAGGTCCCATTCACAGAAGACGACGACACCTTTTCAGATAGCTTCTCAGCAAAGGAAATGGAGAGAAGGATCTATTTTCTCTAAGGCAGGAGCATTAACACTCATATTCAACATTGTGCAGCTTGGGACCACGCACTGAGAAGCACACAAAATTTCACTAGAGATTGAATACAGCCTTGAGTTTGCAATGTTTTTCCTACCTTGATGAACTTCAAAACAGAACCAACCTTTTGGACCACTTCCCATCTATCGAAATAAGCAAGTGTGCTTTTCTGATTAAAGACGTGTTTTCATTTTCCTCCAAGCTACCCAAAATACTATGTTTTCCTGCCAATGTGATTATTATGAAAAATGAAAAGAACTTAGGCTCAGGCTCAACAATACTCCAGATATGAGCCAGGAACTTACACGAGACAACTCAGAAACCAAAGTACTGATTTAGTTCAGCAGCACAACAAAATATCTTGGTATTATTTATGACACATAATTGTTATTCAGCTTATACGAAGCACTAAGGATATTAACATTAATCACCAATTCATTCCATTTTTTAGAGTCAATGCCTAAGAACATGCAGGGTTTAAAAGTGTTGCTATAATAAAGATTTTAGGCTTCTTTAGATATTTGCTTTGCTAGAGAGTTCAGAAGTATGTGAGCACATTACACATACAGAAGTATATAAGCATCTACACATTCAGTAGAAACCCCCACACAGAAAGCTTGCATGCAGACTCCAAACAGAGTTTAACAAAGCCTGGATAAAGTCCGGAGCTGTCACCCAGACTCCCATGCTCTCCAGAGCTAAATTGCATCCATTACTTTTACTTCCACAAGTACTGTAGCCACAATCTAAGAATTCAAAGAAGCTGTCTTCTAAGGAATGTGTCAAACATCCCTGCTTCCTCCCTCCCACCAACACAGACTCCAAGAGAGCACCTCTTCAGCAAAAGGACTTCATCCATATCTTTGACACTCTGAGAGCTCGTTTCTGTTCCCATTTACAGCACAAAGCAGTTTTGGCTGTCTTCATGGAGGCTAAACTAGATTCAGTCCACTCTTACTTTCACCTTGGTCTGTTAGCTATTAACTTCAGCCTCACAGAAGCTGGTGGCACACACTGCAGGTGCAAGGGCAACACTACCTTTCTAAGATTAGATCTCTAAACACAACACTTCAATGATTGTACTGGAAAAAGCTTGGAGAAAGATTTCTCCTCGATTCCTTGGTTTCTCACCGCTGGGCTATATCCGCCATTAAGACATGAAACATGAGTCTGCCATTTTTAAAGACATTCATATGCCTATCCAGGGTGTAATCCTTAGTTCTCTGCCTCACAAGTAGTCCAGAGACAAAATTAATCCATGAACAGTCCAAATAAAACATCTCCACAACACAAATGCATTCTGGTGAATGTCTGAGTAACGCCCAGTGCAATAAGCCTTGGCAGCAATATTGCAGCACTGTTGCTTACCTGCCTAGGGGCTAGCCCCTAAAAACAGCATCCTAGCAGGACCAAATGAAAGGTTTCTCCATCTATCCTACAGTTTACATCTTATCAGGAGCTCTGGAGATCAGTTCAGTAATTAATGGACCACCATCATTAACCAAAGTGGCATCTCAACATTTTGACTGTACTTCCACAGAGGTTTAGATGTTCTCATCTGCTTACATTTTCAAGCTAGTAGATATGCATTTTCAAGATAACGATGCACCTTAAAACACTCAAAATCTAAGAGACAGATGAAAGAAAAAAAATAAAAATATGAACACAGAAACAGCATGGGCCAGGAAACAGCCATGCCCTTAGCTGCTTGCACAGGGCTTCCCAAAAACAAGAGAAAAGCACATCATGAGTGTAGTAATTCTTCAGCATGTGAAGAACAGGTACGCCTCTCTCTGCATACACACACATTTTATACAAAGATGAGGGACTATTTAAACATCAAGTTTGGCTCAGATGTGCAACATTCTGAAAGGATTCTGAGCCCTCTAGTGATAGAGAAAATTAGTGAACTGGCCACTCTGCTTCAATGGGTAGGAAAATCTTTCTCACTACACTTAAAGATGAAATGATAACACTTTGCTGACTCCCTAGGTAAGCTGCTACTTTGCATTTTTTGATCAGCTATGCAGCTGAGCCATATATGAAAAGTGTAGAATTTATTAAATAACTTCTCCTGTACTTTATTTTGATCTTAGGGATTGTTTTCCTTTTGGGAAGTGTTATGATCCTATTAGTACCCTAAGTACATCAATTCACTAATTGTTTAAGAATCTGTAGCTCTTTTCTGATGACATTGCATGTCTTCTCATAGTACTTTACTTAGCCATGTGAAAGTAGCAAACTGAAGATGGGAGCTGGCCACATAAACTTGAAAACACCATTAACACAGAGTAACAAACCAACAACTATTTTCTTCTTCCCCTGTTTTTCTAGCTTGTATTAATGACCTTAGTCAAAATGAAGCAGACCAGTTGCCTTGTAAACATTCTTGACCAAAACAACCCACCCCGCACAAGCTTCTTGCACTCTGCAGCATTACACGTTATCTAAGGTAACACCAACCTACAGTAAATTCTGGTCTGTAGGAAAGACTATCTCTGCTGCTTTAAGCTGGCCTAGCCAGCATTCATGGGCTCAAGGGACCCTTGGGAGCCCACGAGACCCAGAGCACATGGAGGGGCACAGCCAGACCTCCTGCCTGCCCACCACCGAGCCAGAGCAGCCATGCCTGCTCCAGAGACACCTGTGCAGCATCCTACATCCCGGATACCTTTGCTAGGCTGCAGAAAGGTGCTCTGAAATTATTTTTCTAATGCTAACTGCTCTAGTTTCTCAGGGTAACCACCACACCGTACTTCTGAGAACCACATTTAATCATTCCTGTAAAAGTTAAGGCCATGATTTTCCCAAAGGCAGGAGAATCCATTGTATTTTAAATGCAGAGAATGCAGCTCACAGATACTCCATTTAAAAAAAAAACCTGCTCCTTGTAAACAAGTTTTCAGCTCACGCACACTGGTAAAAGATCCCTTCTCCATGCTAGGGGAAGGGGCTGCTTTGGTCCACAATCAGAACCCTGCAAGTGCCTCCAAAGTCAGTACAAGCTGAAGGTTTTTCAGAGACTCAGTTTTGGAGTCAAGCACCTAACACTGAAGTCTCACTTATGCATTCCTTTTAATCTGTCCCAGTATGATTAGGAGCACACATCTGAGTGAAAGTCAGTGGACTGCCGCTGCAGATACTTCTGACAATCCTCATATGAGACCTCGAAAAGAGCCAAGATATACATACTTGAGATGAGGGTTGGGGAAACACTTTTGGCCCAGGGAACCTTGCTAGCAACCACTCAATACAGGAGTAAGAGTTAAGATTAAATTCATATATACATGTGTATATATATATATTGCTTCTTGGGATATTTTTAGTTAATTCACACAATATGAAGTGTCCCCCAGACATTGTTAAGAATACAAGGATACCGACCCTTTGAATATTTTTTATTTCAGGACTAGCCCATGTAAAATAGACTTTGGTTGGATGATACAAAATGCCATTGTGCGTTCCTCTTAGAGCACCCTGGAGGACAACTTCATGTGTGTAAGCAAACACTCCTCACTAGTCCTTGGTGGTACTAATAGAAGCTGCCATTAACCACCCGGAAAAAGAGAACGATCACTCGTTTAGACTAGACTTTATTAACTGGCAACACTACTAATATAAACAGTTAAATGCTAAGTACTGAAAAACAAAACAAAATATATAAAAGGAGTAAGGTGCCCAGCACGAGGTGAACTATGAGCTGTGCCAGTTACCACAAAGTACTGCAACAAAATAGGATGTTAAATTAGTTTCAAGAGACTGCAGTGATGCATGTAATTATTTCTTAAGCCATGCTGCATAGTTCCTTTCCCTGTGGGAATGCAAACCTTCGGCAGAGATAGCCACAGAAAAAGGACTGTTCACAGGGGTTGCTAAAATTGAGTTGCCTGAAGACACAGAGCACATGAATTTCGCTGCTTTATTCCTGAAACCAGTTTAAAGTATCAACAGCAGTGGATTTATATTTAGATCAGCTTCCATGAATAGTTTTCTGGATTTCTTTCCTGCAGCACCACGTTGCATGGCTAGATTTCCAATATATATTAGAACTTTAAATCATTTTCCGTATTGCTACTGTACTGAAGGGTCAGGCAGAAATGTATTTTTTCCATATCCATAAAGTAATAACAAAATGAAAGCCCATCAAGAAGAGAACATATTAAAGCCACCTTCCAGCAAATATTATGAATGTTTTTTACATTGTTTTATTGAAGGAAAACCTGCATACTTGCCTTATTCTTGATGCAAGCTGCTCTTACTGCATAGGCAATGTACTGTAGGGAGAAGTGGGCAGCTGCTTGCAGGAACAGTTGCTACTGAAATGCATAAGGACAACAACCATCACCAAGAGCTCCCCACAACTGCCCAACACAACTTGCAACACCAGGGCACAAGGAAAGCTGCAAGCCCAAAAGGAGGACCACAGTGAGAGGAGGTACACAGCAGTGCAAGCCGGCCAAGAGCCAGGACATTGTAGCCCTGCTCCCCATCCTTCCACAACCTGGCCTCACCCACATGAAGTCTCTTCTCCACAGCTCAGGTTTTCTTTCACTCTTAGGAGTGAAAGGACTGTTAGGACTGCAACAAGCTCTCAAATCCAAAGTTCCTTATTAAAGCCATTTTCAGCAGTGTTATGTCCTATTTCATTGCTGTTTCCAGACATGAACAAGACCCCTTTTTGGTGCAGGTAAACATAACAGCCTCAACAATCAGATCTGAATAGCTATTACTTCTAGGAACAGTTGTCACAGTTAGCAAAAAATGACTCCTCAAATGAAGCAGGAAGAGAGAATTGAAGCCTTTCTCCTCTCAGATTTACCTATTCTGACAGATAACCCAAGACACCTTTTTTTTTTCCTCTAATTTTTTCCAATTCAACCAAAGGTTAAAAGTGCCTGCAGGACAGTTGATCAAATTTAAATCAGAGCAGGAAATGGGAGATGGAGAGGGAGGACACAGCACAGGCCCATCGCACCAGGAGCTCATCAAATTTCAAACTCTTCCCTTGAGGCCTCACAAATTCTTGGCCAGTTGTTACTCACACACAGAGTAATGATCTCAGCTGTCTTGATGCCATCTCTCTGTGCAGAAACTGTATTCTTGGTGAAGCTAAGGCCACTCCAAGGGAGAAAATAACCAAACAGGATCTATACAAGTAGAATAAGTTAGATAGAGGGCAGCCCTAAGGCCAGGCCTAATCAGAGGGTGCTTTGATGCCCCATGTTCTTGCACAACCACGTAGAAGTAGGGCACAGCAGTAGCCTAGAGGCTGGGGAATTGAGGGGATGCAGTCCAGATGGTCCTTTGAGCAGGCAACTGGTTTTAATGGACTAGGAAATGAGCCAGCAGACCTTCAGGTCAATCAGGAATTGTCCAACAGCAAGTCGAGCCCAGGGAAAAGAGACTAAAAGAAATGAAATACAGAAAGAGCAGAAGGCTCCTTGCAGCACCACAGATACATGTTAAATGCTCTGAAATGTAACGTACATTTTGCAACACAGAGTCTGGTGAAGACTGAGGATCTGGGCCATATAGCAGTGCTTTCCAAAATCTACAGAAACTCAGAGCTAAAGGGTGAAGTGCAGACTAAATCCACCTGCTAACACAGATAAAGCTGATGACTCAGATCACAGCATCCGAGTACTGAAAGGAAGTCACCAGTTACACTAACCTTTTTACATCCTCTTACCTGTTTAGAATGATGTATGAAAACAAAACAATCTCCAGGATGGTTAGACCTCGGGAGTCCCTTCACCATTACATTTCATGTAAAAGTTTTATAATGCTAATTAATAAACTCATCCACTTAACACTATTATTACAACGAAGATAAACGCCTTGGTTGCAAAAGAGGGTTTAGGAAGATAGCAATATTAAGTGACAAGCATGAGAGATTCATTTCTAATATATTCCTTACTGTTTGTCAAACTTTTGAGCACTAAGACTGGCTAGGCAGTCACCCATTGTGCTCAGCTTGGATATTTACCAGGCAAAAGCTCCCTGTTATCCAACACCCTGCTTTCCAGTTTTGAGCAAGATGCAAGTGATTCAATTCTCCTTTCACTGAATCACAGAAAACTTCTGCAGAGCACAGTGGAATACCTTTTGTAGTCTAAATATTTTCTCATATGCACACCGTCAATAACTTACAGAAAATTAAGAATGCGCTATTTTGCCAGGGAGGTAGGAAAGAGTCAAATTGTAACAAGGTCAATCTCCATTTAAACCTACTACAAAGCTTCCAGTCCAATGGAAAGGTTTAGACCAATCTACCCCATTTTCACTGGTAACAGATGAACTCAAGGATGGCTACTGGCACAAAATCACTTGCATTTTACTACTGCCCTCTGGAACTCAACACTGATAAAACTGGATATCCCCTAGCATAAAAAAAAGGTTTAGGCACTATAGCACAATGCACTACCTGACTCCACTAACGACTCTGTCCCTGAACTGTCTCACAGATTTTTAAGAAATTCAAGCCAACTGTTGAAGTCACCCAACACAGATGTAAATTCAAAGGACCTGACTCTATATTCCACTCTCACTATTGCTAGAGAGTAAAATACTGAGCCTCTTAGTGACATTGCAAAGGCAAACAAAACATTTGCAGTGTTACAGCAGTATTTCACAAAGACTTCAAGCCTGATGGCATACTGCAATAAAAAGTAGGAGAGTAATAAGTAACTGTTTTTTTTAAATGGGAATGTAACCAAAATTATATATGGCATATAATATTCTGTAGTGTCATTCTTAGAGAACAACCTGGGGTAATGAAAAAAGAGGTTTCATTTACAGCATTTTTGATAGCACTGGGAGTGAACCTAGTCCTCAGTACATGACAAAAAACAATCCTGCTTACACTAGAACCAAGTATCAAATGTGGATTTTTTTTGTTTTTAAACACTTAATACCAATAAATACCTTCCAGACACAAGCAAATCCTCTACATATTACATTGTTCTTTATAAAAACAGATGACAACACCTCTTCTTCCACAGTGGAGGCTGTACATAAGAGCTTCATCCTGGAAGGCCTGAACTTGCCTCCCAGGTTTTACTCTGGAAAGAAATTCTTTGCATTTAGTTATTTAACGCAAACAACTCAAAAAAAAAAAAAAAAGATGTGATGAAAATCAATGTATATCTGTTTATACACTTCTGTATAAAGAAACTATTATTGTTATTCAGAAATGTAAGTCGAGACAGACACTGAGCAAGCTCATGCACCAGGTAAGCAGTAGGATTTAGAAAGTCAATAAATATCAAGCTCCATTTGAAAACTAGCTTACCATTGGCAAAGACCAAGTAAAGCTTTTCATAACACTACTCCACATGATGTCTACAAATGCATATCTCAAGAAGTCACAGATTTTTGTTCTTCATGACAAGCTCTAAGCTTCTGCAATGAGGGTGATAAATTAGTTAAAAGCTCAAAGCAGCCAGAGAACTGAGAGATGTAAGATTATTCAAGAAACTGTTAGAGCTATGTGAGCAGCTTTTGCCTAACACAAGCACAATTAACCAAAGTGAATCTACAAAAGTCTGCAGGGAGATAAAGAGATGGAAAGGGCTCATCGGATCTCTAGTCTGAATGGTGAGACAACACAAAATAGGATGGGCATGCAGCAGAGAAGAAAAAGCAAGATCGCCGAGCAAAATAGAACATGAGAAGACAGGGTAAATGGATACAGAAACAGTAATAAAAACAGGTCAGTGAACATACAGGACTTTTCAAAACCCTGAGGATGTATCCCATAGAACATAAGAAAACAAGGCATCAATATGGTAGCATACTCAAGAGGAAAGCAAAGCTATATGGAGGAGATAACTGGTGACAGGACAACAGCAGATGTTCTCCCTCAAGGAAAGTGATGACAGTTTGCGTGCTCACAGAAAACACTGTTAGGAGGGCTCTGGTTTGGTTGCAGGGGGAGGGGAGGGTTGTCAGGCTTACTTAAACACTCTTTGGTAATCACATCATGCATCTACATCCATGGTATCATGTATTGGGTTTACGTGGTAAAGGTTTGGTAGCAGGGGGGCCACAGGGGTGGCTTCTGTGAGAAGAGTCCAGAAGCTGCCCCATGTCAGATAAGAGCCAGCTCCAGCCGGCTCCAAAAGGGACGCACCGCTGGCCAGACCTGAACCAATGAGCGATGGTGTTTGCGCCTCTGTGAGAGCAGATTTAACAAGGGGAAAAAACTGCTGCCCAACAGCAGCTGGGAGTGAGAGGAGTGAGGAACAGCCCTGCAGACACCAAGGTCAGTGAAGAAGGAGGGGGAGGAGGTGCTCCAGGCGCCGGAGCAGAAGTTCCCCTGCGGCCTGTGGTGAGGACCATGGTGGAGCAGGCTGTCCCCCTGCAGCCCATGGTGTACCACGGCGGAGCAGATCTCCACGCTGCAGCCCGTGGAGGAGCCCACGGTGGAGCAGGTGGATCTGGCCTGAAGGAGGCTGCAGCCCATGGAGAGCCCCCGCAGGAGCAGGCTCCGGGCCGGACCTGTAGCCCGTGGAGAGGAGCCCACGCAGGAGCAGGTGATCCGGTGGGAGCTGCCACCCGTGGGGGACCCATGCTGGAGCAGTTTGCTCCTGAAGGATGGACCCCGTGGTACGGACCCATATTGGAGCAGCTCTTGAAGAGCTGCAGCCTGTGGGAAGCCCACGCAGGACCCGTTCGGGAAGGACGGCATCCCGTGGGAGGGACCCCACGTTGGAGCAGGGGAACAGAGAGCGACCATGAAGGAGCGGCAGAGACGCAGCGATACGGACTGACCGCAGCCCCCATTCCCCGTTCCCCTGCGCCGCTCGGGGGGAGGAGGTAGAAGAGGGTGGATGGGGGGAAGTTGTTTTTAGTTTGCTTTTAGTTTCTCACTGCTCTAGTTTGCTAGCTATAGTAATAAATTATACTAATCTCCCTATGTTGAGTCTGTTTTGCCCGTGACGATAATTAGTGAGTAACTTGCTTGTCCTTATCTCAACCCTTAAGCCCTGGTCCATCATATTTTCTCCCCCCGTTTCTTTGAGGAGGGGGAGTGAGCGAGCGGTTGTGGTGGAGGTCGCCTGTTTAGCTGGGTAAAACCACCACATATCAACAAAAAAAAAAACCAGCCAGCTCCATGTCCTTGAGGTATTAGTGCAAAGAGTTTGCAGAGCTCAGTAGTAATTACTTGGCGTAAAGGGGAGCAGAATCACACAGCAGTATGAAAAAAACAGCAGTAAACTACCTTCGTGTTAGCACGAATACAAACTTGTAGCTGCTGATCTCACGAGTGGCAGCACCCAAGCACAGGCTTAGAAAAACACATTAATGGAAAGAGTATTACTAAGTTTTACTGGAAAAGCACAGCATAAAGTAGGAGCAGAAGAAATAAAAGTCATGCCACTCATTTCACTGAAAACATGTGATTTAGCAAACACACACCAGTGCTGTTTCACTCCCTCCCCAGGAGCCGCTCTCCTTTTCCTCCTCGGGGATACCTGTCAAGCCAACACTCCTCCCGCACCTAAACACACACGAAAGCAGCACCACACAGCAAAACCCCTAGACAGCAGTTTGCATTACAAGAGCCAGGATATTTGAGAATCCACTGATGCACATCCCAGCTCCCATAAGCTTCTGTTCCAGAGGCAGGCAGCAGGCGCGGTGGGGGTCCCATGCCACAACAGCAGCACGTGGCCTGCGGGAGCCCCAGGAGGGAGCAAACAGCCCCTGAGCTGCCAGGCCTGGTGTCCCCCACTGCTCTGGGACTCTGCGGCACCCACTGTCACCAACTATCGCAGCCAGCTAAGCTGGAGGAACGATGCGGCAGGTCAGAGCAGGCCGTGCAGCCTGTGGCTAGCAGCTTTGCCCCATTTTTCAAATGCGCCTTGGTTGGTCAAAGCTATTTTTGCCTGCATCCACACAGAAGCAAAACAGTTTTGGCTTTTAAGTTAAAACAGCTGTGTTACAAGCTCTGCCTGTTGTTGGTAATGGTGTAAATAATGTCGTTACAATGCAAATAGTGAACCAGGGTGAAAGGTTTAAGTTGCAACAGCCAACTAAACACCACTTGCTGTGCCAGGAGATGCAGTAGAACTCTGCTGCTTCCTCTTTGCTAACATCCTCCTCATTTGTCTGCGGCAAGCACGAGGACATCAGACCAGGGTTCCACCCCATGAGCCCATACCCCAAATCACCTCCCAGGTTGGCCCCAGAAGGCCCACGTGCCCCAGCGGGTGCCTGCCAGAAGAGGAGTCCCTGAGGCACAGCACCCCTCACACTGCCCCTTCTCCCAAGCCCAGGGAGCTGCCCCAGGCCACGCTCCAAAAGCACAAGATGACAGTGTGATGGCAACAGAATAGGAGATGGAGGCCAAAACATGCAAATCTCCTGTAGACAGCATAAGGCTTCACAGTCCAGAGGAGAAGTAAGGCCTGGAAGCTTCTGAATCTCCAAACGTGGAGTGAGACTAAGGTACAGCACAGCACCAAAAAACACCAAGGCAACCTCAAGCCCATTTGTTCAGAATTTGGGATGAAACAGCAGATCTTGGGACCTTCCTAGAGAAGGATCAGGAGTCATTTGTTGCCCGCAAGCAGCAGGCCCTTGCTCCCTGCGTATCTTGGAAAGCTCAGTAGACTACCACTAGTGCCTCCAGCCCAAAACCAGCAACAAAAGCAGCAAAAAAATAATCCTGCATGGAGGGGCAGTTAACAGATGGAAAGGCTGGCACATCTATGCTGACCTCCTCTTCTACCCCTCAAGAGTCTTTCATTTCCAAAGGACAGCATTTTCAGAGCAGTGCAATGTTATAAAGCAGCAGTTATTAGAGAGACTGCATCTGGATCTTGCTTCCCCAGAGGTTTTCCCAGCACTGACACCATGTTAAATATTCCTCTTAACATTTTAGTATAATGGAGTATAACCTACAGGTCTAAAGAGAAATCAAGTAAAATATCCATGAAACTAAGCAATCCTTAACTAGCCAGCACAATGTTTTTTTCCATACTGAAGTTTTCCCCTCTTTGGGGAATCATAACCAAAAATCAAAGGATTTACTGAGACATAGAACATAAGTGAAGTCAATAAGGATGAGAGGGAAGAAGTCAGTAGCGCAAATCTTACAGAGCACTGCTGACTCTCCTCTACCCAGGGCAGCATAGCCCCCTCCAGCATCCCCTTGGACATTTAGGATAGCGTTCTGCAGACCAGGAAGCCTCTATCACCTAGCACACAGCTATGGGATCTCCTGTTATCCAGAAGCAAAGTTACAGCTTTTAATCAGCATTGCCTATTTTAGGGAAATAACGAGAATCAGCATACCACATTCTGTAACTAAGCATAGTTCTCCAACTGCTTCTTTGGTCAATCTTATCTTCAGAAGTATAAATCAGAGACAGATATATAGACTGGGAAAATTTCCACTAAAAAAAAAAAGCAAAACAGAGAATCAGCACTGACTGCTCTCAGAAGCCAGAACTATAAAAATGCTATCAGCAGCACTGAAGATGATTTGAGTATACTTTGTATGGTGAGCAACTGCAGTAGAGAACATTTTGTGGACATACTAGGGCCAGCCAACTTTCTAGTAACCAATAAATTAAAATGTCCTTTCTGACAGCCACTGCACAGACTTCTTAGCAGGGAAATGTTTGTTTGCTTAAACTGAATTTATTTCCTAGTCTCACTGGTGGGATGAGGAGGAGAACTTCTAGCTTTAAATGGACTACATAGCATTCTGGTAAATATATACTGACTGGTGGAAACACATTATGGTCAGTGATCCTCCACTATTTGTTGCAGGTGCCTTCAGGTCTACAAACATTTTGTCACACTTCTTTCCCAGTGGCTCAGAAAAAGAGAACATTATTGCAAACCACATTGCTCCATCAGATATAAGCAAATCTTTCTAGAACTCAAGTTAGCTTGAGAAATCCAGTGTTATCTGTGCCTATATATCTCACAGGGACTTTTCAATGTCTGACAAATGTATGCTCTATGTTGTGGTTTGTTTTTTTGGGTTTTTTTTGTTTGTTTGTTTTGTTTTTTTTTATACACTTTGTGATAAAGCTATTACTCATCACGTGCTAGACCACTACTCTGCAGCAAATTTTCTGAACAGCAAGAGCACAAGTAGGTCTCTGACTTTTCTGGAGTTTATACTTGCAGGATTACTGGAATGCCTGAAGCAAACCAAAAATAATGCACCAGCTGAGAAAGCTTTCCTCGATCTAGGAAGGGATTGTAGGCTGTGCAGTCACTACATGGCTTCTTGTTGCAGGGTTCAGAGCTGTACAACGAACACGCAGACCCAAGAGGCACAGAAATACCATCACCCCGAGCACCTAGCCCCAGCACTGCACAGACCCCTCAGTGACCAGGAGCCCCACCAGGCAAAAAGATGCATTTCAACTCACTGAAATAGACCTAGAACTTTCAGTAAGAGGTATTTTAAACAGGTATGTCTTAATTTCTTTTCCAGTTTGATATGATGGGTATCCTGCATGTCAAGTGATCAAAACATTGGATTATGCCATGGAAAACTCTACCTTCAATCTGTTTTGGCAGGTTTCATCTGATCTAATATGGGCACATGGAAATTTGTTGTCTATGCATAAACTAGTCACCTTAGGGTTATACATTTATAATCAAGAGGGAGAAACAAGCTTGAGGGAAATTCACCTTAGACATACCTAAGTTAAAATTCATATATGAACCTGACCTTCAGACATACATTTCCTGACTATGTTTTTTCCTCCAAACTCAAACAGAATACATCCAAACAGACAGAAGCTAACTATAGTCAGAGGTGAAAACAGAGACATAGCATTAGAAGGTAACAAGTTTTAAGAGGCTGATGATTTTGAGTGGAAGAGCTTTTTGAAACTCTTACAGCACTTGGGTCAAAAAGATTTAAACACACTGCAAGGAGCTCAGCCTTCTCAAGCAGAGAAAAGATAGGGAATGACTCATCATTTACCATCAGTTTGAATTGGATTATTGCATCCTAAGCTATTAATTCCTTACCTCCTGGAAAAAAATGTGATGGTGACCTCCAAACACGAATACATTCTGCCTCCCTGTGAAACTTCACTAACAGCAATTCTAAAACAGTACTTCCATACATGACTGCAAATGGCTTTCATCACACACAAACGATGCGAATTTTTCCTTCACAACAGTTCCTTCAGTTCTCATTCAGAATAAGTAGCATCTGGTGTGGTGCTTAGCAAGGGACTGATGTCCTTTTTTAATGAGCACCAGAAGATACAGATACACAAAGCATGAGGAAATAGTGATTAACTTTCCGCTGCCCAAAGGCTCTGAGAGCTTAGGCGTGTTTCTTTTAATGGTTATATACTCAAGCAAGCAAACTGTGTAGTGTTTATGTGATGAGTTTACCTCCTCTTAAACAAAAGAGAGGAGATACTTGAAGTTATGTTCCAACATAAAATGAGAGGCAGAGAACTGATTAATCATTGGAAAGAGACTATTATTCAGGGAAAAAAATTGTTCAGTGACTCACTGTCACTTGCCATGCCTACCCAGGAAAGTTGGCTGGAATAAAATAGCTGCTAAATAAAATCTAAAGCCATATCAGCCCAAGCAAGCACTGAAACAGTGTAACAGCCAGTCTAGCCAAAAAGAGAAGAACAAGACCTGTCAGGTTAGGCAGAGGCAGCAGAAATGTCATGGGACCTTGCGAAACTCTGGTCTGGTGAGAAGGTTAACTTTCCAGAACCCAAGCTTCAAACTCTGTTCCAATTTCACACTTTCGTAGCAAGGGCCCCACGCCCCACCGCGGCAGCCCCACAGACAGCTCATACTAAGTTCATCACTGTATTGATGAGGTTAGACCACCTCCCACTCAGACTATTATCAGTGTTGTCTAGAGAAAGCATACACCAGAAGACAGTATCTGGACATAACTCAGTTTGTCTCATTCGCCCTCAATAAAGCCTGAGCTCTCAGCCCCCAGGGGCTGCCTCATAATGACTTGCAAAACATTAAGTCTCTAAAGCTCACTATTCTGCTCTTGCAGAGAGCGCCTTTACATCTTCATCAAGAGCAGAAAATGTTCACAGGAATGGAGAAATGAGCCTAGACTCCACACTGTTTCATAGCACATGGCAGTACGATCTTACCACATGACAGAAGCAGAGGATTAGCATCAAAGACATAGAACATTAATAGCCAACACTTCCGCACTCAAAGAAGAGACTGTAGCGAAGTAACAATACTGAAATGATGCCTTTTACCAGCAGCTAACTCAAATATTTGTCACACTGCTGTTGCTGCAAAGGAAAACATTTAGAAAGGTGAGAACTAATGAGAACAAAGTTGCATCTGCTCATACAATACTGTTTTATCTCAGCCCTCTGCAATTTCATCCAGCTGTGAAGAAAGAGTAACTCAAAAAAAAATCACGGCTCATTAAATCTGTTACAGAGGAAAGAGAATGAATGGACCCTTCCCCATTCAATCATAACTATTTGCAGAAGAAATTGTGTTGAAATAATGGTTTATCAGATACCTCCAGCTGTGTGAGACCCCACTGCGCCCATCCACTAAAAAGGCACCCACCAGTATGCAGCTGATCCAGAAAAATCCTTTCCCTGATTCTCCAAACAACACCTGCTCTCTCTCCCCACTGCCTTCTAGTCCCACTAAACTTTCTTTCCTGAGGCTGGCTTGGCCCACCCACTGGGCAGCCTCCTCTAGAAGCAGCAGCACATGGGGTGAGCCCCAGAGCTCCTCCTCAGGTCCCTCCTCACGGGGCTGGAGGCTCCTGGCAGCGCCACATTCTCCCACCATGGCTCTGTCCATCATTTGGGATTGCCTTTCACAATCTCCATCACAGTGGTTGGCACAGAACATGCCAACTCTTACAAATATTGTTCTGCGCACCCCCTCTATATTGAATGCTGCCGCCAGTGTTAGTAGTTATATGTGCAGTTGGAACCATTTCCCTTCTCTCTCATTGATAGATTTGACATCTTGTGAATTACTGCTATAAACTTTCACTTTTACCCAAACCTTAGTTAAATTTTCATCTGAGAACCTAGTGCAGTGTTCAGTTTATGATGAGCCTTTTTCAGTTACTCATTTTCCAATTACCAGCAAAACTTCAGATATTTGCTGATTAAGCTCTCCTGTGGCAAGACCATTAGCATTTCACCCCACACCTATCACACTGGTTGACATAAGACCACGTGTCAGCTCTCAAGTATGTATCATTTCAGTACATCTACTCAAACTTCAGCTAGCTTGCTTTCTTACCTGGTTTGTGTGTAGGATCTGTGTTTAGCACAACTACATAATGGATAAGAAGTAGCAAAGTACAAGTGGCTTAAATATCATGACCCAAAAAGATATTTTACGCATCATTGGTTCCATACAGTACCTGGACATCAATGCTAAAGTATCTGTTTCCTCACCAAGCAATTATTCAAAGAAAGGCTTTCCTTGCAACTAATAGAAAACATCTTTAAGTGAACTTGAATTGGAAAAAGCAAACTCATTGACTGTAGTGAACAACTGGCAATCACTTACTGTTGGAGCTTTCAGTACAAGTTTCCATCTGTCTTTCGTTACACAGGAACACAGGTGGGATAGTTTCAGTTCACCTGAACACCACCTGTTTCACCTCTATATGCCGAGGAAAAGCAACTGGGTTTTATGACATGTGAAAAACATAACTGATGAAAATAGTCTGTTTAGTGAATATACTACTGCCAAGCAATGTGACTAATGCAGTGCTAGGGGAAGAAGAAAAAAGCACACAACAAAACTGGCATAGAAGATTCATTTCACAAAAAGCCTAGAAAATATCTTGAAATGATCCAGTTCTATACTCCACACTAGGTTTTAGTTTTTGAGGTGCTTGAAAGAAAGATTAATCATTCATGCCACTGTGTTACAGCAGCAGAAAGAGGACAGCACAGCACTGAACACACTGAGGAGACAACAACAGTTTACCAGATGCCAGTTCCTCTGCTGTAGCCGGCCTGACTCCACCTTCAGACTCAAGTCAACTCAAAGCAAAGCATTACAAAGATGCTACTAGCAGAAAGGGAACCCTTTCTTCAATTCACTAAAAGTATGATTTCTTCAAGCCCAGATATCTGCCTTTAAAATTTTGAACAATTATGGTTTGTAATTAGAAAAGTTGTGCCTATCTCCAGCCTCAAGCAGAGAGCCCATCTTTAAAATAGAAATGGTCCTATTTCATGCTGAAAAAAAAAGTTGTTTATTTTCAAAAAACTCTAGAGGAATGTGATTCATTGGTTGTTTACTTAAGCAAATTTCTAAGCCAGTAGAAATTCATCTATTGCTAATTCTAAAGTTGGCACAATTTATGCAAACACTTGTTCCGAAGTAGTATAGATTAATGGCAGGAGGAAAAAACGCTCATGAAGCAAAATATTTTGTGATAATCTGACAGTCACTCAATTGTCCCTCTTTCTGAAATACATTTTGCATGATTTCTGAAAGCTAATAGAAATCACTATGTTTTTATAGGTGGCCGGTTTAGGCAGAGGGATGTGAATTTGGAAGTTTGCAGGACAAGAGTAGAATCTTTTTTTTTTTAATTTATAGGTTTTTATATATGCATAATAGACTCCTGAATAGCCTGATAAATAATACCAGTGCTATGAACAACGAAATAATCGTGCACGTTTTTTCACTTTCAGTCTCTGAAGGGTAAGGTTTCATCACGGAGTTCAAAGGACCAAGTTTTCCTTGTCATAGCAGCTTTAGTACCATTTCTCTGCCTTACTTTGTGTCAGTTTCCCCTCATGAAGAGTCGGTCATTAAGACAACTGCTCCACTACTCTGCTGCTATGAGAAACTGCCTGTTTTGCCTGCAAACGAGACACGATCCCAATTCTGGGCGGGTTATAGCAAGACTGCTGATAAAAGCACATCATACACGCTGTCGTCAGGCAGAGTCCCCATACCCCGACCCCGGCTTCAACACCTTTTCTATCGGTACCCAGCTTTGGCCAGGATACAGCACTGACCCAACCCGTCACAGCCAAGGCTCTGCAGTGGAAGCCCTGCCACCTTCCCCAGTCAAGCCCTGTGACTTGCATGGCTCCTTGCTACTTCACCGCACAGAAATAAACACCACCTGCCAAAGAAATTTTTTTGCCTTTTTTTGTTGTTGCTGTTTTTACATTGCTCTTTCAGGGGGGTATATGGGGGAATGAGCCTTCCTCCCAGACACCAGAGACAGCTGAGGTATTTTCGGCTCAGATCTCCTCCCTAGGCCAGGGCAACAACCAACCTATGCAGTTTCCCCCCCCAGAAATCTTTTTAAGCTTTTATGAAGACCTGCAAGTTCTAGCCAAATTTAAAATAAACATACCATACAAAAAAAAAAGTAAATCAAGACAGAGCGAGAAGAAAGTTCACAAAAAGACACATGAATCAGGAAAGAATCTGAAATAGGCTTGGAAGTATAGCTGGCAGTGTTAGATATCAAGAAGCTTTTTCTTAACACATAGAAAGGGGCTCAGCCAAGGATGAAGAAAGATCATTTCAGAAAGGAATGAGAAATACAGCCACAGAGGATGGTAAAGCAATTCAAGCATTAAATGAATACTTACATGTTTACAACAGAGATGCCTAGAAATCTGTCAGATGACACTGGCTATATATCTGCTATCATGAAAGAGTTCTGAAGCAGTTAAGCAAAAGCATTAAGCCAGCTGGAGCAGTGGAAATGAAGGACAAGACCACTGGAGAGCCTCAGCTACGTGACTGCTCTTGGACAGCCCGAGCGCTCTCAGATGCAATGTATCGGTTGCATTGATGCATACAACAGATAAGGACTCAGCCTGCTGACAGCAAAGCAGCACGTAGAGACAGTGCTCAGCACCGGCACAATCTGCCCACTGAAGCCAAGGAAAGGGGACACCTGAACCTGAACCCCACAGGAGCTGATAGCAAAGTTACATCAGATTAAATTCAACAGTTCTCCAAAACCCACAAAACTAAACTTAATCTACTTATGGATACAGGTACCCAGACACACACAATTCATGTTGATCAGAACAGTACAATTAAGGCAGGGAAAATCCCACACAATTCAGCCTTTTCACAGTTGCAGGGCATTACACGAGTGTTGATGCAGACAATGATGTTCCTTTAGAGGCTTAAAGTCTCTAACATTCTCATTGCCTCCACATTTCTTTTGACACTGACGACTCAAACAACATGACTACACTGTGGAAAACAAGCCAAAAGAAGTTTGAAAACAGCAACAAAACTGATTTTTCAGCTCCAACAAGCTCCAAACTCAGGAGGAAAACTGAGCTAATGCAGTGAATCATTTACTTAATGAATTGAGCTTCCTCCTGCTTGTGAATTGTCCAAGAGCATTTGGCATTTTCTGAACATGCTCCTTATTTGGTATTATTTGCAAAATATCTTTTTTCAAATAATTGTGCACTTCCAGATTGCTCACAAGCAGCTTACTGTGATTATACAAGATAAAAAGACAAGTTAGGCTGTCTGTTTTGCCTAGTGTTGCATAGAATATTTTTCCTTTCCCAGATTGGATAGCCACTAGTCTAAGAACTGGAGAGTTCTTAAAACTGGTGTGCATAAGATTTTTAAAAAATGAAACTTATTTCAGCTGCTCACATCCATTCACATTTTAGATAAATCTAGCTTGGACTGAGCAGTTTCTCATGGCATAGCACCCCAAAGGCTGAGTTTTAGCATGAGATATTCCGTACAGGTGCTTAATTTTTTTCCCCTCCCACCCAAGCAGAGCACTGCCCATGAAGCCAAGCAATCATTACTGCAGACGCAGCCACTGACTATGGCTATTGCTATCTTGAAAATTACTGTATCAATAACTTTGCAGTCTTGCAGCTGTGTACCTATTTCAGTGGAACTTTCATATACCATAGTTTACTTTTTGAATAAATATCAGAGCAAAGACAAGACTCCATGTAGCTCACCTCCAAGTGAAAGCCTCCACCCCAGAAAGCCTGCAAATACTTCAACACACTATAAGAAAATGGAACTGTGTGGAGGCTGAGAAGCCCACCACAAAACAATTTTCAGGATGTGGACCCTCCATTCCCTGTGAGATGAGGGCTCCATCAGTCATACTGAATGCTGCCCCTGTCAACCCAACTTTGGAAAAGCAATCCTGTTGGAGAGAGATCCCTTTTTTCTCTTGCTTAGGTTATCAAACATGAGACAAGAAAAAAAAGGGGGGGGCGGGGAAGGGAAGAAGGATGCACTGAAAGATTTTTGCAAGCAAAAGATTTGCTAAACCATGAAACCATGCAGGATTGGGCCTGAACCATCCTCATGCGTTCCATGACATTACTCCTAAAAATATATATATATTTTTTGTAGAGAAGGATAAAAGTATTTCATGTAATCCTCAAATTCGCAATGCAACTAAATATTTGTTTTCTCATTGTAAGCCATTTATGTCCAAGAAGATTCTTTACATTGTGGATCTAATCACATTTACTGTAGTCCTTGGGAGGAACCAACGTGGAATTCCAAGCATGTGTCTACAAACAGTATCTGTGGCAGCTCACTTCAACTCGTACATTATTTTTAATTACTATGGCACTCTCTCCTTAGCACCAAGATTTCCCCCTGCCCCGAATGAATATTCTTATTATTTAATTTCACCCTTATTTCCAACAGAAAGGAGACAGAAGGACTCTGCAATTTCTGGGAATATAAGCTTCAAGGTAGGCACTATTTCTCTAAATTACAGTCTGCTTTGTCAAATATCTAGGCATCCTCAGCTGATCATGTTTTAAATATGACTGGTTCCTTTTAAACAAATCACTCAAAAGCCTGGTTCAGAGTTATTTAAAGTGGTTGGTATTTTATGGCACCACGAATGCTCCACAATGCAACTGCTGAGCTTTAAAAACACAGAAAATAGAAAGTGGGTACAAGAAACTACCATCTGTCCCTCTAAACAATTATCGTCCTGCCATCTGTCTATACACTAGATAATGTTTTTGCTGTCAGTAATATTTGATTGAAAAAGCTTACTCTATGGATACTAAGAAGAGGGAACCATCAAAAAAAATATCGTTGATCATTCAAGTTTCTATTTGCAGCTAGAAAAGCCTGTCATTGCACTATTTTCTACCGTTAGACAATATGCGAAGGATACATGGTAATGATATTGGACCCCTTAATAACAAAAGGTTTCTTTTCCACCGCTATCCCGTTATTTATAAAGTCCTTACTCTGTTATATATATACATATATATACACACACTGTTATATATATAAAAAGAAAAAAAAAATCAAATTGGGCATAAGATGAGGACAAGTCTCTTTGAAATTCGCTCTGGAGTTTCTTCCCTGCCTTTGTTTTGCTCCAGCCCAGAGCGGTCACCCAGCCAATGCCCAACCAGCTCAATGGCTCAAGCCCAGCCGATGAACCTGGTGGCTGCAGTCCTGTGCCGGCCAACCTGAGCAGGGAATTATATGGCCAGCAAAGCCCAGCACAGGAGGGACAGAAAGCAGGGCTTCCTCTGTCCCGCTACACACTACTGAAGCTACTGCTCCCAAGCACACCTCGGCTAGTCCTGGAGGGCAGTTACATGGACATAGCTGCCAAGAGGATTTCCACTGCCCGGTAATGCCTTTGAGAAAGATCTCCTTGAGAAATCTCTTGCCGGATCATTAGCTCCTCCCAACACCCCAGGTTTTGCCCTGCACTTTAGAATCCTTTGAGATGAAAGGCTGTGTAGAAATGTACTGCCAGGTATTACATTACACTACAAAACCTCTAAAATGATCTTGAATTTGAGCATGTCTGTCCAAATTACCCTTTGATTAGGTCGTTAGTAACTTCATTGCAATTACGATTATTAGTGCTACAGTACACTTATAAGGGCTGCTCAGTCAACATGGATCACCCAAGATCTTTCGCCAAGACTCAGAAACATGAGGGGCCACGTTTGTTTTCAGGCTGTTGCAGCCCCTTCATATCTGACTCCTGCAGAGCCAAACAAATGCAGTAGCAAACTATAACTGAACCAGCATCTGTTTAGAGTCTACTGATAACGAGATTTGTAAAGTCTGCTGAATGTTATGGAATAAGTTAGCCATATTTCTTGTTGGGAAGACAAGAAACAGGATGAGGTTTCACAAAGAGGTTAATGCACTGGTTCCTCCCCCCTCTTCTGTAACAATTAAATCCTTTAAATGTGGAAAAAAAGTTTGGTAGTTTAATTCTAATATTTTAATGACAAACAAGTATCCAAAAGATTTGTCAAGCTTGGCAATTTCTATTACAATTTCTAATAATCAGTATAGGTCCAGTGGAAGACCAGAGCTTTGTTTTAAGTGAGCAACACTTCATACAACATTAAGAGAATTAATAGTATTTTAACAGATTATGAAAAAATTTCCAAAACACATGAATTGAGGAAGGAAGTTTACAATACATGAAAGAAACAAATGGAGGTTCACATCTCCTGCTAGTGTACCTGCCACTGCAGTGAAACAGCACCAGAAGATAATGTGAGATGTGCTCTGTAACACAACAAGAAAGTACAGAAAATCCCTACTGAGAGAGCACACAACTGTTACTGAAAAGTTGAATAAACAGCACTACATTTCTTGCTGAAAGGGCTCAGGTGTAGCACATATTCCCTGAAATCTTAGGACTAAATCACAAAGCTTTTCTGGTTTTACAGGTTAGGACAACATAAATGTAAACTTACCATTATTAAAGAAGGAAAAAAGAAAAAAAGAGTATAAAAAGGGTGTATACCAGCTGGATTTCCTGAGGCATGTATTTTATTCATAAGTGTAAGTTGGTAAATAATTCACATGCAGCAGCATGTAGTGGAAGGCAGTTAAAGAACCCTACACTGGTCATTGCTGGACTTGGTATTGCCGGTTGTTGCTCTGAGTTCCTCCAACTCAGTCTTTTGCAAGCATTTCTACAGTGAGATTGAAAGCAGACAGTGTAGCTGTTTTACTCGAGATCTGCAAAGTGATGATACTTTTTGGAAAAGGTACTGGGAAAGAATAACTCAGTGTAACAAAGAAAGCTCTTTGTATAGTTTTCAACTAAATCTTTTGAAATAGCACAAGCACATTTCATTAGGAAGACATTCACCAGCTGGCTCCAACTGCTCAGCATTCATGGTGCTGAAAATCAAAGAAGTAAGCCAGTAAAGCTGCTGAAGCCAACCAGTGCAGCTAACCATATGGATCTAATTGACTGGTTTAATCTGTACCCTCACTCTGAACTGACCTGGAGAAAACCACATGCTTATCTGAAGCAGAGCGAACAGGCTTAATCACTAGAGTTATGCGTGAACCAATGCAAGAGAACATCAGCATGCTACTCAAGCCACTACACAGCAAGCTCCCCTCAAAGGCATGAAGGTCTATCACTATCTGAGAGCTCAGCAAAGGGATTGGCTCTCAGGTACAAGCGTCTGCAGTAAAACAAGCACCAATGCCTAAATTTGCCTGACTTTTCTGGGGACAAAGATTGGAATACAACACAAACCACGACCTGTCGATATACTTAGTCTGCTTTCTTAATTTGATGTTATAGGCCAAATTTAGATTTGTTGAAGCACATCACAGCTCTTGCATGGTCCCTGCACTTGGATTTAGTTTCTGTGGCAATTACATGAAGAGAACAGCAAGCATCTAGCCCATTCTCAGGCCTTGTGCTCTCACAGAACATTCATTCAAGTCCAGGGAAGCACTCTTCCCCACCTGCCTCATGACATCCTGTTGGAATCAAGAATTTCTCTGTAGTCCTTGAGCCCCAATTTACAATGGGGAAATCTGGTCAAAGAACGATTTTCATAAGAGTAGCCAGGAACAATGCAAGGTGGTACTTAAACTCAGAGAACCCACAGAGACTCAAGATGAGAAGAGTCACACCTTGAAGTCTCAGAAAACAGGAAAGTGGAGAATACTGTTTTATAAACAAACGTGCACACAGTCCATGCCAGTGGTTCCTTTCTCACGCCTCATTAAACAACAATTTTCTAATCAATGCTTGGAGAGGAAGTTTGGGAACATGACCTTGCCAATTCCTCTGTCCACTACTGCACCAATCTGAGGAGTCTTTGATTTGATGATTCCGGACTCTATGAAAGCTGATGAGAAGTTCCAGGATCACTGAAGCAGTCAGACTTGCATCACACAACTCCTAGATCAGAAACAACTGAGAACTGTTACGTGTCAATGACAGACTGGAGCGTATCAGAAAGACATTGCCCAAAATTTCTAGATCCTACTCAGTTGCAGTCCCAGTGTGGCCCCCAGGTAGCATCCCAAAGCATGGGCTTGAAGCATGTCAGGACTCAAACTGAGAAACTTGTTGAGGTCCCTGCAAAGGGATAACTACATGTGCAACAGTTTCCAGCTCTGATTTGGATAGCATGCTTGCCCTCAAACTTCCTTGAAACTTCTAATGCATCTAACTACAAGTTCAAAGCTGAGAAGACTATAGGGAGAAAAGGAAATAAAAGTGATTCCACTTTTAAAATATAGTGGGAGTGTCAAAAGGAAGATTAAGAACACTTGGAGATAGCTCCGTTTAAGCTTTTTACATCACTACATGCAAATTAATCATACCAGGCTTTTTTTGATAAGAGCAGCAAATCATATCTTAGTAGTTCAACTGAAACATGTTCCCCACACTTCCAATATTAATTCACTAGCTGATTTCCAGTATTTAGGCTCTAGGCCACAACCTATCAACTTCTTACTTTCTCAAGCTACAAGGCAATAAAAAAAGTAGAACATTTATGCAAATAAACCCTGTCCAGCCTCATATTGCAGCACAGTCGTCCAGGTTCCAAATCCAAATTCTACAACTTTCTTGCATGTGGCACTTATCTCACCACACCACGAGTTAGCATGTGGTATGGTAGATAAATTGTTATAAGAGGATTATAAAATCTTTACATTTTGTCTTAGGGAAAGCAGTAGTGAAGTTTGTTGCAAAGGTCCAGTGAGCAGAGCGCTCTTCTCCCCATCTCTCTGCAACTGATGAGGAGACAGACTTCTCAGTTTCTTAATCCTTCTCACAGCCCCCAGCTTCCCTTCACACATGTTTACAATTCTTCTTCACTGGAAAACTAATCAAGGGGACAATCTGAGCACAAAAGGGCAGCTTGATAACAGAAAGGGATTAGACCAAGCTAATAGCACAAGCAGAGAGCAAGATAAAACCAGCCTCTCTGGTATGGAAACAGGAAAGAGAAAAAAAAGGATAAAGAATGTTTTTCACCTGGCCTTTGTCATTAGACACATTATTTTCAAAACCTCTGGGAAAGCAAAGAAAGCTCAGGGACAATGCCAGCAGCTGTAGAAATGCTGGTCTATACCAGCCTTGAAGACCAGACCACATACCCTGGCACTCCACATATGACAGAGGGGCTAGAAAGTCCCCCCCAAAGCACTGACAGGAAGGTCTCTAAGGCCTTTATTTCAGCTTAGCACCACCATCCACAGAAGATTCACCTTACACTCTACCTCCACCTGGGCAGCTTCACCATAACTCTCCTTTGCCAGGAGAATAAACCCCCAGAATTCATGATTTAGAATTCAGATTAGTCCAGTTGGCAGGGATGGAAAGAATAAAGTTTGCTCCTGAATTCAGTGTGGTCTGTGAGAGATCCTGAGAGCCTGTTTCAAGAATCTTGTTCCACTGCAGAAGTACAATAATCTAATGATTGCTATTAGCTAATTATGACTAGCTTTGAACGTGGCATGCTTCTCTGTGTTTCACTGAGCAATGGTTCCTTTGTGAGGAGCCATGGAGGGAATATTCAGTGAAAAACCTCCAGAATAGAAAATTGCTGCAGCCTAACCCTGTCTGAAGTTATTCCATTATAATTTGCTACCATCACCTCTAAGGAGTCACCCCATCCAAGTCTTACCTAGCCAGAGGCAGCACTACTGACTGCAGTGCGGTCTGCTGTGTGCTACTGCCTCCCAGCCTTGCCCAGTAGCAGAATGGCCATGAAGGATGTGAGCGAGGGACAGATGCAGCGCCTCTAGAGATTAGGTGCCACCACAGCCACTCCATACAAATAACTCTTGTAAATGGTCGTTAAGTTCATAGGAAAAGCATGCGTTAGTCATTTTTACTTTTTGTTCTAACAACCAAATGGTGCAACACATTAGGGCAATACCAGAATGAAAGTAAAGTGAGCATTAGCTTTGATGCTTTCTCATAGCCATAAATCTCTGTTCTGGTTTAGCCCTGGCAGGCAGCTAAGTGCCACACAGCCGCTCGCTCACCCTGCCCAGGTGGGATGGGGAGAGAATCAGAAAGGTAAAAGTGCCAGAACTCATGGCTTGAGATGAAGACAGTTTACTAGGCAAAGCAAAAGCCACGCACACAAGCAAAGCAGAACAAGGAATTCATTCGCCACTTCCCACGGGCAGGCAGTGTTCAGCCACTTCCAGGAAAGCAGGGCTCATCACACGTAGCCGTTTCTTGGGAAGACAAACGCCATCTCTGAATGTCCCCCCCCCACCCCCCTCCTGCTTTACCCCAGTTCTATTGCTGAGCATGATGCCATATGGCATGGAATATCCCCTTGGTCAGGCTGGGCCAGCTGTCCTGGCTGTGTCTTCTCCCAGTCCTCGCTGGCAGGGCAGCACGAGAAGTAGAAGAGTCCTTGGCTCTGTGTAAGCACTGCTCTGCAACAACCAAAAACCATCACCACTATTTTCATCTAAAATCCAAACCACAGCATTGTGTGATCCTCTACAAAGAAAATTAACTGTCCCAGCCAAAACCATGACACCTGGATACAGTCTTGAAACTGAGGTTAGTTTTCTTCTCACTGACATTTGTGCTAGAAAACATCAAGTATTCAGAGTGACATAATGCAGTAGTGAGCCTCCTGTTTTCAGTCTGTCCCTCTGTGGACTGAGGTCCGCCAATGGCTTATGGGAAGCAGTCAAAGTTCATCTTCTCTCCTGCCCAACAATCAGGAGGGACAGCCTAGCAAGGTTGCGTTTCCGTAGGTACAGGTTTCAGTAATACATCATCTACAGGGCACCTTGTATCCAGCAGATAGCTGTGCAGATTCTCAAAGGATTCAACCTGTAAGTGCAGCTGACTCACAAAAGAAAGTGAAAGGGAACTCGGAGAAGTACTAGAAATTTTCCCCTCTCCATTTCTCCTTTGTCACTCCATCCTGATTATGCAATTTGGATAAGCAAAGGATTTATGCTGTTGTAACAGAAGGGATTTAAAAGTCCTCATCTTTTTTATTCCAATCTTTCAAAAGAGAGAAATTACAAATAAAAAAGCCAAAGTTATTTTAAGAAGTCGTAAGTCATTGCACTCTGCTGTCCAGAACAATGAACTATTCTCAGCTCATGTCAGCTGTTAATAAGACTAACATAATATAGCAACTCTGCATGATTAAAAATACACCACAAAGGACATTCACCTCTAAAAATAGTTATAAAAAACTGGACAAAGTTAATCTGAAAATAGATAGGGGGGAAGCAAGAAAAGCAAAATGGATCAAGTATGGCAAGTCACATTGGATGGCAGGAATGAGTGCATTATTTCAAGTTCATAAAGCATTTTTAATAAGTATACTACTAAAGCATACCACAGCATATTAATCCAGTCACAGCCACCAGCTCCAATGATTTTTTTTTTTTTTTAACAGAAATAGCAGACATTCAGACACTTTTCCAATTTTCACAATAGGTTCAGTCATGCAAGGTACTGAGAACTCTGGCATTAACAAATAAAGGCTGTGTGTGCATTAAAGATGCAAGGAGCCTTGCCCAGTGATTTTAGCCTTTAAACTGAAAAAAAAAAGCCTTCCTGTTACTTTACTGGGATGATTCAAACTATCTCTGGACTCTTACTATGAACATTGATTTCAGTAAAAGAAAAACCAAGCCTAGGTTCAAATGCTCTACTGATTCAGTGCCAGAGTACCCAGAATTTGGGAGGTTCACACAATATAAATACACTATTCCACCCGTTGTGATTGCTATCATAGCACATAAGGCAAGATCAGTGAGTGTATTTAACGCAAGGATTGATGGAAGAATGATGATATACTGTTCAAGATTAAAAATTTAATTCTTTGCTGACCCAAGAGACTAACACCTGGTTTAAGAGAACCAAGCGTTAAAAGCCTTTTAAGATAGTGATTCACTATTTCTCTAAGACAGAGGTGTTGCAAATTTTAACTGATGACAGGAAAATCCTGCATTAATACTACTTGGAGAGGATATTAAAAGATTTTCTCCAAATCCTACAAGCAATCACAAACAGGAAGGTGAGAAGTTTTGTTGTTTTATGTGTTTGTTCAGTACCTCCGTCTCGCTATATTTTAATATTTGACAAGATAAAAAGCTATATTGGCCAAGAAATGCAAGTATAGGTTCAAGACATTCCTAGAAAAACAAAAAACAAAAACACACACACCACACGCAAAAAGAAAGTTAAATTCTCTGCAAAGGCATGCCAGTCTCTGGGGGTGATGCAAACATCCCGTTGTCCTGGAGCTTCGCAGGCCCACATGGAACAGAATTTCATTTGAGTTTTCTGTATTCAACTAAAGGATGTCAAAAAAAAAAAAAAAGAAGGGGGGATGACAGACTGTAGAGGAATACAATACATTATTTTTTTAAAATGGCATAGGGAATAAAGCCGTAAGATTTTCAGTAATCAAAAAGGAAGGGGAGGAGGGAGGAGAAATTATATCAGCTATGCTGATATATTGATATTTGCTGAGATGTGCTATAACAACCAAAGAAAACCACTAAAACCACCAACAAACCCAGAGGCACACATGCTGAGAGAATACCTAGAAGCATAGAGCTGATCACTGCAGAGGGCAGGGAAAATTTTCTCTGCTCAGACTGTAAAATAGGGCTGGGTATTCTCTGCACTGTCCAAATGCATATTTTTTTTGTCAGTTTAAATATGTAACTAAAATGGACAACTAGAAAATATGCAGAAAGAATTGAAAGGACTCTTTGCCTAATGGTCAGAAAATTATCCTGCTTTAAACACTTTTTTTTAATATTTCAGAAGAAGTGCTGGAACACACTTCTTTGGAAAACATCTGTGCAAATCCCAAAACTATTAAGAAAATTAGGTTCTCTTCTTCTTTGGAATTCATGTACCGAAAGATACGCTGACTGTCTAAATCTATCTGGACTCATCCTGTCTTTAAAGAAAAACTTATTCAACATACAGCTGTGAAAGTTTCCATGAATTGTACGTTTCCTTTATGGCTTGCTTCCTTCCAGAAACCAAGTTACTGGAATCTCAAGCATAGCATGAGGATTCCTTGGTTCACAGTGATTAAAACCAGCAAGAACAGTGAAAGTGTTTGAATGCCAAGTTCATACTTTTTTTTTTTTTAAATCCCTAGGTTTGCAAGTCAAAGGGATTTAGTTTTCATGGATGCCAAACAGCCACTTATAGGCTTTCTCTGTGCCCTACCACTAGGATAGCTTAGCTCTGTTGAGGGGAAAGGAGATGGGAGGAGGGGAGTCAAACTGCCTCCCTGCAGATGCCTCAGTGACTACTCGGTGACCTCCTCCTCCGAGTAACCTTCTCAGGTTTATCATGAAATAACTCTATTTTGTACAGCTCTACTGAGAGTCTAACCCCGTAATGTTGTCAGAGCAAAACCACATGCACTCTGAAGTGCCAAGTGAGCATTTCAATAACTTGCCTATCTAGCATATTTAAAGGAAAAAAACCTCTTATGGTATACAGGGAACAATTTAAACCCACAGACATAGACCAGCGTTAATAGACAGTGTGTGCAATGAAAAAGCAGCCCAGGCAGCATACTCTCTCACTCCTATGTATTTTAGTGTCCAAAAAAACAGGTTAAGCTTTGGAAAAATCTTGAGTCTTGTAAATACTACTTCACCTCAACAACATAAAACTCATTTTATTTTCTCTACTGATATGGATCTATTGAAGCTATTGAATGGACTGAAGTCCAGCTGTATAAACCAAGCAAACAGAATTGCTGGAAGTGCCAATAGGTCTGTAAAGATCTTGTGGCCTTTGCAGAGTAAAATACTCTGGACTTGGGTCAGTGAGTATGTTACTGTTTGAGGAACTATCTCTAAAGGGCATATGCTAGTGGAAAATTGAACCATCTCTAGCTCAGTGTATTTCTTGAATAAAATGACCTAGCTACAGTATTCGTAATTTGTGCACTAGGAGTTGATCCAAAGCCCATTCAAGTCATCAGAAAGGCTCTCATTGATCTGAGCGGACTTTGGATTAGGTAGTAATTGGTTTTATTCAGTTTGATTTTTCTTCCAGAGGAAGAAACTGCATCTTTATCCGCCAAATATGCATGTCTACCATTACTTTAATCTTTACTTAAAAACAGAATTCAGCATCAGAGGTTGGAAATGTTTGCTCATTTTTGTGTGTAACATGGCAAACATTTTCATCTTCACAATTACTAGGCAACTGAAATTTGACAAAAATGGGGGGAGGAGCATGCTAATTAAGATATTTTAGTGTGAGAAAAATTCCTACTAGATCCTAGAGAAAACATTTTCATTGTTCACTAGGCATTTCAGAGTTTAGACATTAACAAAGGTAGGGGTAGATGAAGGTGATTAAATAATTACCAAGGGTTTGAAAGGTGATGCATAAATCCTTGCAGATGAAACAATACCATGTTGTCAACAACTACTTAAAGCTCTTCACCTTCCGATAAAGGCATAAGAGTTTACCAAGCAGATGAATTCAGTCTACCATCAAGACCACATGCAGGCTGGATAGATTTGCTGGCTAACTGATGGCTCTATCAGCACAGCAAGAAGGAACTCGGTGATGGCTTCTTTCCTGCCACAGGGAGTCTCTGTACCCTTACGGAGTATGGCTACCAAAGTGGGAAGAGAAAAGCAGCTTAGTAGAAAGCAGAAGATGGAAGAACAAGAAGAGGGGCATCAGGGAAAAGAAAGAAAATAAGAAAAAAACTTCCTGTTGTTTCCTGTAGAGCAGCAGGCTTATCCACCACCCTTCAACAGCACCTCCTGCATACCACTAGACTACACCAAAACCAATGTGATCCTGCTCGGTATGGTGTCAGAAAAATCTGTTCCGAAATCCATTGTCAATCATCACTAAACAGTCAATCCAAGGCCGCTGTAATCACAAATCAATGTCTTTACCAAGAGTTTGTGGGGGTGGTTTGGGGTTTGTTTTTGTTTTAATAAATCACTGAATCTTCTCACTGAACTTGTTAACAGTCCTCCAGACTGGACCCAAAAGCCTCCGGGGACACAGATATCCTGCCACATTTGCTTACACAAGGATATGGTCTTTACTTAACAGGAACACTCATGTGAAAGAAAAGTTGATGGATTATTTCTGAACAGTAAAGGGATCATTGAAGAAGAATTTAGAATTCAGCACTGATTAACTAAGTTCAAATAACTACTATGAAAGACAAGAACAACAAGTTAAAAAACATTTAATTATGCATACACATTTTCCCTCACTTTTATTTCATTACTTTCTTGTAACATCAGATGTTTTAGGACCCCCTACACAAATAGGAAGTGTTTCCCTCAAAAGATTATTTGCATTTTCAGTAATATAAACATATATATGGAAATAGAGGGTTTTGTTTGTTTGTTTTACCTCCCAGCACAAATACAGCTGATATAGATATAAGAAGAAACTGAGACCTTGACTATTAGCACTGCCATCCTAATCAAGAGTTTCAGATTTCTCTCCACCCCACCCCTCCAATATTATGGTAGAAATGTTTTGTTTGTTTGTTTTGGTTTTTGTTTTTTTGTTTTGTATTTTGTTTTTTAAATGCTGGCTGACATGCCCTCAGGCTCTTGGAATATAAACACAAAAGCAGATGCAGTGTTAATTTAATTCTGTGGCAAGTTTTCACTGGTGCAGGAGAAACATCAGAGACAGCGTAAGAATATCAAATTAAAGCCATCTATCATGCTTGCACATTGTCCAAATGGCTTAACCGATACCAATGAGAATTTAACTGTCACCAGGAAGAGGAAGCACTGGTATCCTAGGCCTAAAATTAGAGTAGATTTGAGTAAATTGAATGATTATTAGAGGGGGGGACATTAACACAAGGTTCAGTCCAGCAAATTTAAAGCCTGTAATCAATCTTCACTAGGTAATCAAGACCCATTTGTCACTGAAAATATTGATGCTTTGTTAGATTACAGAAGAATAGCAAAAAGCTCCTAACTTTATTAACATGAAAGTACTAAGCAGATCAAACCTAATTAAAGACAGCAGCTTCCCTGGCTACGTACTTGCTTCAGTGTTCAATCTGCCAGGCCCAGCACCCCTGGCTGTGTAATGTCTGACGGATCTGCCACTTGGGGAAAAGAAAGCACCACAGCTCTGAAGCCTACGATCTGTACATTTTGAGTATGCCCATTTTTGAAACTCACGCCTAATTTTTAAGTAAAGTTCTGTAGAGAGAGATAAGTAGATATTAATTTCTATTAATATCTCAAAAATAGTAACATGCTAAAATACTTGAAGCCACTTAAGCAAACCAGTACTCTCCTTAATACCAAAAGCTAAATTAATCCACTTTACAAATATATTATGCCAGATCTTCATGTCTCTTGGGAAGGCTTTTAATGCATTTCCCTCCATCGTTTGGAGTACTACAGAGTGACTACTTTGTTTTTTGTTTTGAAGGATTGGCTAGTATTTACTAATTCTAATGCTTATCAAGAACACCAGTGAAATAAATATTTGCAGTACAGCAGCAAACAGAACAGCTCTTATTAAGCCTTATTTTCTCTGTAGAAATCTTGAGAGGTTCCTACACTGCCTGTGTTTAAAAGCTTTCTTTCACATAGTTGCATACTGAATTGCACACTTGTCATGACAACATTGAGTGAAGCTTCATGTTAGAGACTTGACCATTAAAATCCCTTGCATCATTCCCAGCATGTAAGAGGGCACCTAGGTGTATTTGGAAATTTCCTGCTAGCTTTGAAGCCTGTGAGTAAAGAAAGGTGAAAGGCTTTATAATACCCTGTGTGACAGCCTGACCTGCTGCCCTGAGAGTTGGAAGACAACCTTGGTGCCAGGGGATGGACCTGGAACGAGAAACTGACCGCTTTGGAGCCAAGGGTATCCTCTTTGGGAGAGCCGCTGAGGAAAACAGTGGGGAAGACTTCTTAGGAAAAAGAAAGGGGGAAAATAAAAGAAAGGAAATGGATCACCAGCTTCTGTGCTGGGTGTCCGTGCCCAGGCAGGGCAGCAGGGCTGTGGGGCTCTGTGAGGAGAGGCCAGGGCTGCCTCAGGCCAGTCACAGCTGGTGCCAGCAGCACCACCGCAGGGCATGGCTGGGCCTGGAGAGACACCAGGGGCACCTCAGAGAAATATATCTGAAAAAAGGTGAAATGCTACCCGGCAGCGAGAAAAAAGAGTGTGAGGAACAGCCTTGTGGCACTGGTCAGGCCAGGAGGCGGCGGGAGGTGCCCCAGGCCCGGGGCTCCCTGCGGCCTGTGGAGAAACCATGGCAGAGCAGGTGGCTGTGCCCTGAAGGAACAAGGGCCCATGGAGAGGAGCCCTCAGTGGCGCAGTCTCTGAAGGACTGCAGCCCATGGAGGACCCGGGGAGGAGCAGGGGAAGAGCATGTGGAGGAAGGAGCGGCAGAGAGGAGCTGTTACGCACTGACCACAGCCCCCAGGCCCATCCCCTGCACTGCTCAGGGTGTGAGGGGAAGAAGAGCAGTCAGGAATGAAGGAGCACAGTCGAGTCTGGAAAGCAGGAGGGTGGGAGGAAGGTGTATTATGTTTATTTTTATTTTGACCCATAGGCATTTTCATCTTATTTTCTACCCCCGTCCTGTTGAGGAGGGGAAGAGAGCGTCCAGCTGGGTGGGTGTCTGGCAGCCAGTTATAGTCAACCCACCACATCCACCTTGTAAAGATCCCCATGCCTACTGCTTGAGGATGGAGAATCCACCGAGAGCAAGACAGAACAGGGATGAAGGGAAGTGTGTCCTGATTATTTATCATCATCCAGAGAGGAGCTTCTAGAACTATTTTAAAAGGTTTGATAAAATGTAACTACAAGTTCAGAAACAAAGCAAAAACAACCTCCCTATGCCCCTCTGCACCTGCCTCTTCCTGCCTCCCCCGCCGTCAGGCAAGTAGGATCCTTTTTACAAACCATGTAGGAACAATAGCCTCAAACATACTGAATTTCAAACCCCAAATTCATACTGGATTATTCAGCCTTTGCCACTGAAAAAAGCAAGTTCTTATTCCATGTATTTATCAAGCAGTAAAATACCTTGGAAATACTGCAGCAGTGCATGAAAACAATGCAAAGTAAACAGCAATAACAACAATGTTCAAACTAAGTTTCACTTACATTTAGAGTTGACTGAGTTATACCCCTGCACAAGTCATGATTGTCACAGTGACTACAAAAGTAACATTTCCTCAGATAAGTACCTTCTTTAAAAGGAAGAAAAAAAAATCAATTTTCCGCTCATTACAAAAAGTGAACGGATCACTGAAGATAGCTACAACTGCCATAACACGTTGTGTAATTTATACAACTTCTCATTTGTTCATGGTGGGCTGTCACATACAAGACAACACACAAATGGAGAATATAAAAATAATTCAAGCAGTGCTTCTGAGAACAAAACTGTTGCAAAAAAAATTATTGGAAAGAAATGTGAAAATGCAGACAAAAAACATAGGTGGTTGCTACAGAAACAGCCAGAGTGCTTCACAGCATCATCCAGTTACTCACACAGATTACTTAACCAAGACAGCAAACTAAATAGAATCCCCCTCCCCAAGACAACCAAAAGTGGTACGTATCACAGTGAGACAAAACCTTTGCGTACTACTAACAGCTCCTCTTTTAAATGAGAAAGTAAAGACCTGACTGCTACTTTTTCCCTCTGTGGCTACTAGTACTTCAATTCTGAAAGCATTGATTTTATTTTCATAAGTATTTGTTGGTAGACAGCTAAAAGACTATAGTGAAGCTGACTTTGAAATATTTAAAATGTGAAAGTAATTAAATCAAGCGCTCTAAACTTTTGAAAATATAATTACAAGTGATAATGCTAATGTTATCTTTCAGAGACATCCCTCTAACTTCAAATAAACAAAATAAATATGAATATTTGCTTCAAACTACTCAGTTCACATTCTAGGTGGTGTAACAAATCTGTGGCAGAGATAACTTGAAACTGGAAGATGAAAAACATTTTCAGTCACTTTTCCCTCGTCTGCCAAAAGAATTTCACAATTACAGAACATATTTCATTTTATCAGTCTTGAATACATAAAGTCAAGGCATACCCCCAGAGGAAGATTACTTCTGTATCCTACTATCCTCTTATTTCTATATCCTACAGCCACCTACAGTCAAAAAAAACCATAACAGTTCTGACTGATAGGAATTATTTCTGAACAAACTCTGCAAAGAAGGGACTATGGACAGGAATTTTCTGTGATTATTTATATTTCAGTGATTACTTATATATTCTTTTATATCAGTCTGTAAAGTCAAGTATTTGAGTGCAATCAACTAAAAGAATAGCTTGATTCAGTGACCTTTTTCTAAAGAAAAAAGTGATGACTTTTTTTAGAAATTTTAAGCACTACTGAAAAGCCGCATCTTGCAACAATTGCTGAAGGATTGTTTTTGCATGAGGCTTATTGCACAGACCACAAACACACTCCTGAAATCTTATATTGGAAAATGGTCCCACACTCCACCTCCAAATGCCAGTTCTCAATCTTAAGATATATAGAATTTAGTTTAGCCAGCCCTGAGTGCAAGAAAAGCTTTTCCTTTGTATGCATATAGAACCTTAAGCTGTTTTGATTCTTTAAGGAAGAATTTTGATCATAGTTTATTCCAGTTGTACCTACACAGAACTGAATGATCTGACTAAAGACGCAAATATGTAAAAGCAAAGCCATATGCAAATATGACTTGACTCTTTACATTTAAATTTATAGCAGTTGAATACAAATGTACATTTGAGATAAAATTGATGCATTAGTGGGTACCATATTTCCCTAAAAATGCCTTAAAATATGTCATTGTCCCTTATTTTTCATGTGGTTGATCATTCCCCTGCCCCACCCAAGAAAAGTGATCAACTGCTTCATGATGATATCATTCAGTGGAAATAAGATTTAAGCTCAATAAAAACATAATACTGGTGCTTCTTATGGTCTGCACCCACAAAATTGCTGGTAATAAACCCATAAAAAGCTTCAGGCTTCAGTGTCACATCAGAGGCAGGGCACAATCTGATATAGGGCATGAAAGAAATCCTGGCGACAGTCTAACATTTAAATAGTACTAGACACTGGACACCTATTCTCTCTCTCATTCCATCTCTCTCCATCAAGAGATCACAGTACTCCCCAAGGCTCAGACCTGAACAGAATGGAGATGAAACCCTTTCCTTTGTACCTACATTCTAACATAAGAATTTGAGTGGATAAATGCTTGCACTATGCAGACTCAGTGAGCTCTTACAGCTACTTTAAACAGGCAAGCTTAACTGGACATGAGGAACTTTATTTAGCACAAAATTTGGCTAGAGCTAAAACTATATTAACAGCCTCTGGCTGGAGGGTCTTGCTGTCTCAAGTGAGAGCAGCCCTAAGCCTTCTCAGGCTTTCACCTGCCTTGCTGCGAGATGGGCTGGATAGCGCAGAGCAGATGAGAACAGGCATACCGGCATTCCATCTTTCTGCAGCAGCATCTTTTCCGCAAGGACTCCTCTGTCACTTCTCCCTTGGCAATTAGTCTCTGTGTTCGCTTTTTAAGTTTGCCAGACCAGTGCATCGTGTTCTGCGAGGCTAGCAGTGCTTTACCAGGAACAGCAAGCACATAAAAACAGTATCTGTCTGCTGGTTCTCTGAGCAAGCTTATACTGAGAAGGGGCAGTGGTAAAGGATGTTCAGAGCTTTATCATAAAGAAGTAGATAAAAGAACAGTATATGACGAACAAAAAAACAACTCACAAGGGAACTTTTACCACATGCTAATCGTCCCTCTGCGATTTAACAGAGCAGGAACTGTAGCCAAGTTCCTTTAGCATCTTCGAAATGTGATTATCTTTGGGAAACACCATTACCTGAAACTGCTTAATTATTCTTTCATCAGGATTTCAGGAAAAGTAATAATAATGTGTTTGTACTAATAGGAAAAAAAAGTTGGCAAGGTGGTCTGGAGAGATATATGACTGAACAACAGTCAGTAATGAACTGTGCAGTTCTGAAAGCAAATCCTGTATTGAATACAACTTATTTACTGACCTCGCTCTGTGTGAGAGAGAGCATTATTTCCAAAGATAAAGAGATGTGACGTTTATGCACAACAAGGTTCTTATCCCAAAAAGTAGCTAGTAGATGATACTCGATATAAGAATTTGAAAGATTTGCTCAGAATTATGATCTTTGGCTCTGGGGATTAGCCCATTCTGTCCACTGGTACAGATAGAGAATTCTATTGTTAAGACGGGGTATGGTGCGGATTTGCACGTTGTTCCGAATGTAGATACTGTCTGGCTTCCCTGGTCTTCTGTTTATAATATTCTTGTCAGATTTATCTCAATGATCAATAAAAAGATTACTAAATATCTAACTGAAAAATACAGTGATATACAGTAACTACCATGAACAAAATAAAGCTATAGCTGCAACAAAGAAAAGCAGAAATAAAGAACGAAAACCGTATTTCCCATCATGAACTGACCCAGAATTACCCTTCCTTACAAGCACTAGGCAATCACCCAGGATTAAAAAAAAAAAAAAAATCACAGAAAATGTATTTATCTGCTCAGTTAGGAACAAACTTCACAAAGAAAATCCTCCTTGAGACAGCAAACCTTCCAGTAAGGCGGGGAGGGAGAGAGAGAGCGAGCACACAATGCTAAGCTTTATGGTTCCCTCCCCTAACACATTTCGGGTGTCTATAGCAATGTCCAACTCAAGAGACTGGAAGTGGTTTTGCACAGCCAAGGTCTGGGAGAATATCACTTCTTTTCTAAACTCCATGTTAGGGCAAAACGTAGACGTTCAGTTCCTCCGCCCCACCTGCAGATCCCCTGGTTTCCATGAAGAGGGAACCTGAAGGGCACAGCTTGAAAGGGAGCTCAGATATTCTCCCTTCCAGGTCCCCAACCTTGACACTACAGAAACCATGGCTCCAACTCACAAATGGCAGACACCAGACATGGTTCACAGGCACTCCTGATGACTGTGCACCTTTGCTTCTCACCAAAATGGCACTACCCCAACATCCAGCTCCCAAATAAATCTGCTTCCTTCTACATCTTGTTCCTCCGCATCAGAAGTTCACAGGTAAATAAAGTTTATGCCACATAAATGGTCAGCTGTACTCAAAACTCAGAGACAGCTGTCCCCAGACCAAGTGCCAGCCACCCTGTAGGCAAGATGCAAGAAGCTCATTTTGCTTCATCTTGTTGCCCAAGTGTTTAAAGAAAAACATAGCAGCAATGTTTTACTAATCATCTATTAAGGGCTTCAATTACATTAAAAAAATAGAGTGCTTTAAAAATGTTTAACCCATTATAATCCCAGCAGGAAAAACTCAAAAGCTAATAAAATAAGTTATTTCAAAAGGTTTATGAAGAGCTGTCCCAGTATGATTCCTACAGAAGTGTGGTCTTTTCACAAATCTTCAAAAACTCCCAACAAACATTCGATACAAAATGTCTATGACAGAGACCATTTGGAAGCACCTTCTGAATAAAGAATAAATCATCTGTGAAGCAGGTTCCAAAACACCACACACTGAAAACACTTTGCACCCTGCTTTGCCTTTTGAAAATGATTTGCACATGTTTTTTAGGCTCTGGGGAACTTCAAAACAGAGGATGCAACAGAAAGGTTAATGCTACAGCCAGAAATTCAGCGGTCTCTGAGAAGTTTGGGAGGAGGCCGCTCAGCTCCACTGTACCTCTGCTCTGTTCCAATCCTGCCACCTCCCTGGCCACCTCCATCACCAAAGGAGGGCACAGAGAGGTCCCTGACACAGGACCACGGCAGAAAGCCTTCTTCGGTCAAGTCAAGGATTTCTGGTTATCTGCTAAAACACATCTCATTGCATTTCAGGGGACAAATTCCTACCAAGCCACACTACACAAGCCTTCTCTGCTGCTACTACTAGGACAGTCATTAATTTTGCCAGTGCTGCTGTTAATCTTTTATTGCACAACTCGAAGAGGTTTCTGATTTTATCATTCATGGAGCAGGCACTAACATTTTCAGGGGAACAGCTGTGCTCTACCACTCTGCTTGCTACCTAACTTTGAAGGTTGCTTCTGTCGAAGTACACCCTTCCTTGCTTGTTGCTAATTTCATGACTGTACCAGCACTGACAATCTAAGCTGGGTGCAAGATGTGTATCGCCAGTGTAGCTAGATAAGAATCCCTCACAGAGGGACTGTTAGGGGTGTTAAAATGAGAGCTACCAACCCCCCCCCCCCCCCCAGTCCCAGAGAGAAAAGGGACATCTTGTACACTACAGTAGCAGATAAGGGACAGCTGGACATTTTTTCCATCCTGAAGGAGGAATACAAATTTGGCAAGCTGGCTGAGAAATTATGGGAAGGGCCTAAAGGGCCTCACCTCAAAGTCTCTGGATAGATACCACGACAATGTCCCACATGTAAAACCTGAGACACTTAGAATCGACCATCCAGATGCTACCAACCGAAAAACTGGTTGTGCCAGGGAGCAGGCCAGTGTAATTACTGGCTAGTTTCTCTACTGCACCAGCACCACAGAAAGTGAATTGCTTCACTTTTGAATATGCGGCTACATAGAGGAAACAGACCAAAGCCCTGCTCCAAATATAAGAGTGAATTGCTAGTGTTTTCTTTTCCCATTCTCTGAACAGTGAAAATAAAAGCACTTGGCAAAGTAACCAGAGCACACAGCACCCAAACTACTTTCTGAAAAATTAGGTTCCTTGACAGTCATTTATTTTGCCACAAAAATCTTCATTGTCCTCTCCTGCCAGCAGCACACACAAGGCTTGCTGTAACAGGCTTCTAATATACATGGAAATGCGTAATTCTTGGCCAGATGCAGCAGCTTTGCCTGTGTAAAGCATGACAGGCAGCCCACCGTGCTGCCCACTGCAATGCAGCCCATTAGCATGTCTGATCGGGAGCCAGGGTGGAACAGCACGCTACAACTGACAGCTTATAATGACTTTTCACTGTCTGCTGTAGCAGGTGCTTCTGCCTTGTGCAAGTTAAACTGTGTGCAATATGTCAGCAGATGGAGAAGGGCAGTTTAAGGAAACCCCTGCCTAAGCTGCTTAGCTACTACTGGCTTAGAAGGGAGGACTTCTTGCTGGATTTTTCAAAGCACATAGCTAGATAGATGCAAGGGAAGAAGAGCACTCTCCCACCCACACAAATCACTACCCATCAAAGCATCTTTGACTCCATAATTTAGACTTTCCTTCTAGGTGACTTCCATGTCTAGTGGGAGCTCCAGTTTTGCTTCTCTGGAGCTGCTGTCCCCCTTTGGGACAGCAGACCAAAGCACTCCAAGTCAGCAGGCGTTTTGAAGCCAACCACTGACAGAATTTCTTGTGCAGAAAAGAGGTGAAGAGACTCAATAACCTCTCTATTGCCACCCTGAGATCCCTGTCTTTGTTAGAGCTGACCCACCCGTCCTCTCCTTTAGCGCAACAGTGCACAAGCTCCCTCTGCTGCTCCTGACTGCTTAGCGAGCATCAGCCATGCGGTCTCCTCGCCCCAGTACCAGTCACAAAAGTCATACCTGGAAACTGGACGCAGCAACCCAGAAAGGTGAAGGAGAGGAAACAAGCCTACTGCACAAGGAGCACTAGAACTGAAGACATTTCAAAGAGAAGGCCTGTGGCATTCAAAACGACAGATACTTATTCAGCTGCTTTTGCCTGTAGCAAATTAGAAGCCACAGCACGAACAAGCTGAGAGCATTAGCCAATGTACTTTAACAACAACAGGTGAATCCTGCCTCATTACTCCCATCACATCCAAAAGGAAACCTGCATAGAGCTGAACTTAGGAGTCAGTTCACCATGCACAGGCAAGGTTAATAGGTGTTTAAAACAGGCTGGTCCTCACATTTGCTTCCTCAGTGAGCCATTAATGCCTGCAGAGTCAGTGCTTGAAGGTTCCAACAGGTCCATCCCAAAGACGTGCACACAACCTGTGTGCCAAGGCCAGCTGAACCCTTGGTTACAAGCTTATGTTGCATTAGCTAACTAAAAGTGGATTTAATGAAGCACGTATGAAAAAGATGCAAGGCTTCAATCAGGCTGATTTTTTATTTTTTTTTTTTAAACTCACCACCATTAAACAGCTTTGTGAGCACTTTCACCTAAGCAGTTTAACTATGACACTAAAAAAAAATCCACATCAGCCTTTTTCTTTGATGATCTAACCCCTGATATTTGACTAACTTCAATGCGTTTGAGTTGCTGCTATTTGATGTGGTGGTAAAACCACTAGTAAGGCTTGCTTTAGCCACATAGTAACCAATTTCAAAAATAAATATGTAGTGCCCAGCCAATGAAGAATCTGTCTGTCCTTGTGCCAGTTCAATTCATTCTGTCACCCATTGGGCTTCAGTGCTAATCTTTGCACCAGAAGAATTTGTTAAGAAACATTGAAAGATCTGTAAACACAGCTCAACAGTAGCTTCAGCTTTGTGTGTGTGTGTGTTGATATTTGCCAACCTGCCTGTTCATACATTTGGGAAATTGGATTTTTTTTCAGGGAGGGTTAATCTGTGAACTACAGGTATGATAATCCATCACAGTTGGCATTTCACACAGGTTAGAATGAGATGGCCAAGGCAGGAGTCCCTGCTTTCAGGGATGTGACATTATGAACTCCACTATGCTCCCAGACACCAGAGTTTTTGTAAACAGCCTACTCCTGCATTTTCAGGATACATGAATTCAGCTAGAAAACAAACTTCCTGTAGAAGTCCTGCCCTTTACCTCTCTGACCTCGCTTCACCCTTCCCTACATTGCCATCAGTGCAGCCCTATACAGAAATGAATTGCTAACACAGAGCTGAAGAGCCTTTTCCTTTTCACCAAAACATGCATTATGAAGCCTTGTTACTTGTTTTTTCACTTGATTCCAGACCACAGAGAAAAGCCACCAATGAGACTTGTGCACAAGTGCAGAATGACACAGTATTTTACAACAGGACAGCCATAGCCTAAAGAGATTTCATCACAAATTTCACTCAGCAATACCCAAAATACCCCCCATGAACACAAACATGAAAAATACCACCATAGCAAAGTAGACAAGTACATTGGGAAAATCAAACTGGGCATTTGCTCTGATCAGAAAGAATGTGCTTAAAATACCCAACTTTTGTTAGTTGGGTATGTGACAGAATGCGACATTTTTGTATCCTTGATGCGCAAGATAATCCTGCCAAACTACTGTATTCCTTCAGTAGTGTCCAGAACAGGAGGTTGCAGATGACATTGCAACTAATTTTTTTCTCCATTGTAACCTTAACAAATATTTTGAAATATGTTAGCAAGACTAGAGCTGCTCTATCTACATACCACCTCTGAAGTTGAGGTAAGCATTACCATTTATGCTAGGTGAAAACCTGACCTTTACATTGCCAAGGCTAGTAATTCTATGCATTACTAAGATTCCCTAACTTCCCATTATATGAGCCCGATTCCACCCCCACCCCCCAGGTTAGCCTTATATACAACGTATACAATACTGAATATTTTTTTAACAGGTCTTGGCCTTTAGCTGAAGTACGTACAAACTTTAGCAAAAATAATTCAGCTGTTCTCAACAACATAAAGAAAGCACATGTAGATTTTCTTCTGTTAGTCTCAGAGCTTTGAGATCTGCTTAAATATTTTCTGTACTATGAACTCTACCAAAATGATCAAAAGTCAGATTCTTATTAGGATAAAAGTGGGAATACTTCACTTAAAGAGACCCTTAGAGATGCTAGACATTTGAAAGTCAATAGGCATGCAATAGGGGGGATATTCTTTATATTACCCTCTTGAAAATCTATCGAAGTTGGCCAGACTATGAGTTTTGATGAACTATAGATGGAACACATTCAACAAAAAAGCCCTACTTTAATCTCATTCTCAGTAAACGCAGTCCATCTTTTGCTACATATATTCACGCCATACGCCCCTGTACAGAACTGCCCAACACGTGTCACCAGTGAGGCTATTTTGTGAAGGTAGTGGAAAGGTTCATGCTAAATTAGACCCAAGAGAGTAGGAAGAGAATGGACAGTCTCATAACCAAGGCAACGGAATGATGCTATCAGATGGGTGGAACAGCAGGGATACAGTCATAGGTGCTCAGTTTACAGAAACTACTCTTAAACAGAGTGCAATATTAGCAGTAAAGAATCAGATGCTAAAGGTCTTAAACTGAGCAACTCCAGTTGGCAGAAGACTTTTGGCCTTCATACCTTTTGCTTCAGCTTCCCTGAGTTGCTGTCACTCCATCTCACGGGTTTGTTTTGAAGATAAAGTCATCATTAGCACTTGTGAAGCTCTCAGACACTGCAGTAGCAAGTGCTGCTAAAAAGCCCGTGAGGAGATTTAGATTTCCTTTTCAGAGCAGAGTTTGAATAGCATGCCATAAATAAAGCATGGGACCACACACTGAACAATGGGGAAAACATAATACTGAATAGCTGCTCATTTAGTAAGTGCTATTCATCCTGTTCACTGAATTAGGCAGGAGGAAAAAAATAGTATATGATCATGTAATTAAAGACTGTATCATAACGCATACACACATGGGGCCTGAATCAGGGTTGCACTGACAACCTTGTGTTTGATTGCTTAATTTTGCAACCGTAATGATATTTCTTTAATGTAGTTTAACATTACATTTGAATTCTTTCCATAAAAACTATATTAGGCAGCATTTGTCAGTAAGTGTAAGTAACCCAATGTATTATGTATATTTGGTTCTCTCCAGGTCTCTCGGCATTCTAAGAATGGTTGCCAAATAACATTTAACAGAATTTTCACAGGATTTTTCTGCAGTGTTTTCCTGTTTAAGTACTTTTCATGGATTAGATGAAGCCTCTAATACAAAGATATGAAGTGAAACAGTACTTTATCATAATCATGCAATGCAATTTTAGTCAAATTTCAACTCAGGAACCATTGTTTTGTGTCTATGAGAACAAGAACATTCCCTGTCTGTCATAGTAGGCCTAACTGGATAAAATGGGAGTGAGAATTACAGTCCCTTAACAGGGCAATGAAGCCACTGCTGTCTGAGGAAATAGAGGGCTGTGTGAAGTCATGTTTAGAGGCTGTCTCAAATACGAGAAAGTGAAAATACTTTTGCTGGAAGCATGAGTTACTGAAATATTTCTTGTATCAGCATTCCTGAACAATCCTGTGGGTTATTTTGGCAGCAGTGGCACCCAGAATGACAAGGCTGTTCCAGCTGCGTTGCGTTCGCACTGTTTCGAATGGGCTTGAATATTACCGTGACATACAGAGACCCCTGTGGGAACCCAGGCCTCTACATAATGTTAAGGGTTCGGCTTTGTTTTTGAAATGCCACTTTAAAAACACATTGGATTTAATTCATTTAAAGTGGGAAGCTAAATCACTTCCAGCTAGCCAAATTCACCACATTTTGTTCTGGAAATGCCAGGAATTATTACATTCAGTCAACCCTTTCAGCTCATGGCTTCACTGAAGAAGAGCTTGTGACGTCAAAATGAGAGAAAGACATCAGGCTTCAGATACAGGTATCTCCAAACAACACAATCAAAAAAACAAAACAAAACTCCAAACAATCACTAAGTGATTCATGCTACCATGGATTTTGTAGGAGTTTTTTGTTTTTTGTTTGTTTTTACACACTGGACCACACTTGTAAGGTACCTTCCTTTGATTAGGAGACGCATCATTTCCTAAAGATAAGCACATACAGAACACCATGCTCTCTCCCATGCAGTTGTTTTTGTTGTTGTTGTTTTGGCTTTTTCCACCCCCTCCCACACCCCGAGATTCTGGTATTTACAGCAAAATTACTTCTTCTCGAAGGGTATTGATTCCATTGCCTTATGTGGACAAAGTAGACTACCTCTTTTTGTACCAACTAAGCCCTCAAGTCAGCTGCAATCTATCAGCAAGCTATTTCATATCTGCAATATCTTCCCAAAGAAAACTATAACAATGAGAGGCAGATTAGGGCTATGGTTCTCAGGCAGAACAAATAATCGCATTTTAATAAAAAATTCAGATCATCTCCATACTGCAGCAATGGTGTGTGGACATATACTGTTTGTAGACCAGCCACACAAAGAGCAAAACTCATGGACTTTTCTTCTGAGGGCCAGGCACATGTTGTTGACATCCCACCCACTTCACAGAAAGTCTAGCTTGCTTTTTAGCTGCTTGAGCACATCTCCCAATTGATCTCTTCTCCTGTGTAAGTTGACTTTTATCACAGGATCATCAGTCCTTGAGAAATAGGGATTTTCCCCCACACCAGCATCACCTTTTTTTTTTTTTTTTTTTTTAAAAATGAGGGGAGACCAACAGTTTAATGTCAGACCTTTCCTGTCTCATCTAATGATTCTGGGCATGAATAGGGAATAGCTAGGAAGTACTTGCTTTAGGGGACTAGGTCCTAGTGAAGTCATTGGGACAGCCTTCCAAATGATTTTGGTTGGCTGCAGAAGTGTTTTGTTTTACACCTTTTGACAACAAAAAAAAACTCTATAAAAAAGAGACTGGATGAATACTAGTAGGTATTTTAATCAGCAGCTACTCAATAAGTGACAAAAGTTACTGACAGCAGAAACAGACACACATGTACAGTCCACCTCCTTTAAAAATTCATCTGCCCTGCCTTGTGGATTCTATTGAATATCAAAAATTGTTTAGTTTATTATATAGCATACTACCTGAACAGTATGCAAACAGTTACCATCTGATACTCCCCAAAGAGCAAATGATGTTTATATGTCAAGTATATTCAGAGCAGGTTTTCCACTGCAGCAGTGGAAAATACTAATTCTTGCAACAAGAGTTGTAGGAACCTTGTGTAGGTATCTGTGTGTGTAAAGCAGAAGCCATTGAGCTCCAAACACAAACCAAGTGCTTCTTGTCCTACATATTGTATAGACTCAGCACATGGTTTCTAGGCAAGACAGATTACAATCCTCGGGAAACATCTTTGCTCAGAGTTGCCCTAGTGAGAAACATGGTGTATTAGCTTCAAGCAGTGCCATGTTCTTAGGCCATGCAGCTTCCAGTGCTCCCAAAAATGCTCACTCAGGAGATTTTGTAGCACCACACAAACATTCCGTAAGCATAAATCACATCAGCTAAATGGGAGAGAGATCAGAGAAGCAATGGGCATCACCTGTGTATTTCCATGGAGCTCTATGGTGTCACAGGTATCTCATGTAACACATGCACTTCTCACCATCTCAGATCTCCCTCTGCAGTTGCTCCCAGACTTCCTCACAGTCAATCAGCAGATAGTCTCAGTACAGCTTCCCCAAGCCAGCAGCCTCTACAAAGGCAGCTGACGGAGGGAAAAGCAACTCCAAAGCAGATTAAAGAGAATGTTTCATGCATGAGGGACAACCCAAGAGCAAGCCAGTATCTTGAGAACATGCAAGTGCTGATAAATGAGGTGGGATAAAAATCCCATCTTGTCAGCTGTTTGACTGCTGAGCAGCTTACAGCTGATGTGATGAGAAAGTAGAGAGCTAAAGAAAGTGAGGTGCAGGGGAGTTAAGCTGATTGTGACTGGGGTGGATGCAGAGCTTCCTCCAAAACATGAAGACATCACCATTGCGCTGGTGTAAGAGCATCACACAACATACAGAAGCCAGTGCTAAAGCCATAAACAGAGAACCAAAGGACATGAAAACTGAATTAATCAAACACATATCATTTGGTGCTGCACAGTGGAGGATGTCAAAGCATCTGAGCATCTCAGATATCAACAGCTTGGAGGATAGGGTACAGATCAAGTGAGGAGATCACCTGTGTCTTGGCAATGACCTAGCAAGGGTTGCAAACACCCTGCTCCTCACCCCAGCACGTGAGCTGCCTTCCCTGTGCTGACTGGCTTTGGGACAACAGTGCTGTAGCACAGCACTGGGGCAAGTGCTGTCTAATATACAGCTCCAAGGTTGTCTCTGCCGCGGGCAAGCAGGTGTTTTAAGAGAATATCTGCATGCCAGTGTAGAACAGGCACTTCAACTCCTGCTCTTGTACTTTGTGGCTTATGTTTTCTGATGTCATTCAAACCTGAATGATCTTCCAATAAATTGCTGCCTACAATTACTGCTTCCAGAATGACTACATTTTATGCTTTCCTAACACTGTTGAGATATATATTATTTTCAAATCAGTGCTTAAATAAATAATTTGTATGCACCAGTGAGCTTTACTTGAAATCTAACACCACATCTAAAAATAACTGTTGTGCCAATGGGTAAATTCTGGCAAGTCACTGAATTAAAAGGAGTGTGACAGAGGCGATTGGAAGATGGAAATAATTAAGTTGGCTTTTTTTCCCCTTTTGTTTTCATTAAAAAAAAAACTTTTTGCCTAACAAAGATGAAAATCTGAAGTGTTCTTTGGGAGATGCCTTTCATTTCCCTCAATAATGAAAGGATTCCAACACCACAGTCAACATACCACAAGAATAAATGAATACCTTGTATGGATTTTGGTTCAGTTTTAGTTGTTTCCCCCCATACAGTTTTCAGAAAGCTTGAAACGTAGAAAAGTCTTGAAGATTCCCAAGGAAATTTGCACAACAGATGGTGTGTAAGATACTGTAGTTTTGGAGGTTTGATTAGAGGAGATGGTGATATCTAGTGGGTTGAGTGCAGGATTGAAAGCCAGGAGCTTTCAAATTTTAATCCCCACTTTACCACTTGCTTGCTGCCTAGCCTGTGGCAAGTCACATGGTATTCGCATTCCACATCACTACAAAACACAGACACAGAAGATCACTTAGAAGGATTAGTTCGAGGTTTTACTTTGCTTATAGGATCTTAAATAATATCCAAGTGCTAAGAATTGCCTTGCCATACTCTATATGTGAGACACTATTGTTATAGCAAATCAAAACCTGCATTGTTACACAACCCAGAAGAGTACTTCTAAAGAAGTATGGCTCTAACACCTTTACTATAAGCAGATCATCCAGAAAAATAACTGGTAATCAACTCAAAACATGCTGAGACAAATTTAATGTGAAATTTTTCATGCAGCACTTCTAAAAGTGCGGTGTTTTAAGGATCAATACTATAAACAGAGTTCTGAACAGTACAGTAAATAATGAAAAACACTAAAACCAAAAGCAAAAATATCATTGTAAAGAAGTGCGTCTTCTCAGAAAGGACTTTGTTCTATTAAAAGCTCATAAAATGCCTTAAAAACGTCTCCAGTCCTGATGGAGACCTGAAATACTTAGTGCTTAAAGTAAGCATTTGTTGTTGCGATAGCTTCTCTCATACTTTTTACCCTTCTGAGTTTAGAAGTGTAACCCTGATTTAATTAAGCCAAAAGCTGAATAGCTTAGTGAAAACCAGAAAAAGTGATAACTGGGAATAATTTTAATGAGGGTTATTCCTAACCAGCTTTTACCCAATCGGTCCAGTACCTCTGTTCCACCACCAGATGTGAAAACATTTTAGCTTGGCACAACTGAGAACTCCTTCAGCATTACGCCAAGAGGTAAATCACTTCCGTTCAGCAGCATAGCTTCTGGAGAAGACTGCAGTAATTCTTTTCATAGGCCTGATTCTGCTCTCTATAAGAAATTCCTAAGCTTTCTTCCTCATGTAGCTCCGAACCTATAGATCACATATCTGTTAACATTAATTCACTGTAGCATTGTCCTTTCTGTTTGGATTTGATTGCCAGAACACATCATGTGATTGAATTAGATGTTTCCTATTGCCCAGTACCAGCAGTACAGCAGAGGGAAGCAGACCTATCACCACAGGCTTGGCTCTTTGCTTACCTGACTCCTCAGCTTGCCCCAACTGATTTTATGCTAATGCAAAACACTTGATGCACATTCCCTACATTTAGTTCACAGAGTTAATCAGAACAATCCACAGGAAAAGTGTGGGAGAATAAGCAGAACATGAAGCCAAGGATATTGCTGATCCACCGCTCTCTTGCTATGCCACTATGTCAATTCAGTAATGAGCATTAAGCACAGGAAAATATCATCAAAATCAGTTGTATAGACTCCAGCAGTCAGCTTCTACCACCTAAAGTCATTGAACACAGCCAGACAAAAATTAGAAATTGTGTCTACAAAAATAAAGTGTGTACATACACCACAATGCTTCAACTTTAGTTTCTACTGGAACAAAAAATTAAAAAAACAAAAACAATAAAAAGTCAGACTTTTCTCAGGATGAAAGGTTCCTCCCACATCCATTTAGTAGTAGTTCCTGTTATATTCCTCGGCTCACTCACTGCCATGTCATCATTGGCACAAGCCTACATGTTCCTCCAACACACCATGGCAGTGAGGCCAGCGAAGAGTTGCAAGGACCATCCACAATGCTCATCTGTCCAAACAACCCAGCCCTAATGGTAGAAAGGATATATGGCACACAGGTACAACTGATAAGGCAATGCAGAAGCCCAAGATTCAGATTTATGTTAACAAAAAGTATTTATTACTCCCACTTTAATAAAAATGAAACTAAAATGTTTTATGCAGGAAATGGTGTATTCCTACAGGAAAAAATACACAGATGTAAAGACACTAATCATCTCTGAGGCAGCAATCTGTTCATCTACACATCCAGACATGCAATGATTTCAACAAAGAGGAACTCCACATTTGGAGTGGAATATAATACTGCACATTTCAAGAGCATGTAAACATTAATTCAGCCAGATCCCTAAAGCTGAGTGGCTATGGTTGTGGCCTTCAATCAACAAGAGTGTTCATGCAGTGCTGTGCCCAAACCACTGAACAGCAAATTTATGAAAGAGGTATAAGCAATTGTCAGAGTTGTCAAAAACATGAGTAAGAGATACTAAAACCCTCCCATACCTACAGGCTTGAAAACATTTTGGTATCTGTTTAGCACTGACATCGGCAAGTCCTCACTTGGAAACAAGAGATGTTGGGGGGGTTAGATATGTTGTAGACAACTACTGAAAGAGCTTCACACAGCATTCTGTGGGCATGACTTCTTGCTGCCTCCCCTTAAGAACCCAGATATTCATTTAAAATGTTTTCCATCTATTTATTTTGTTTTAAAGTCTTTTTACTTTGCGGAATGAAAAAAATGAAGCAACTTGAACAATCAACACTCGATGTTGTATTTGCCCACTGAGCCTTCCCCCAGCCAAAAACTGAATTTAGATGCTGCTTTGACCTTATATCTCTCATGTACAATTGCACGCAAACTACGCAATTATTCCCGAGTTCCTTATCATTCCTTCTGGGCTGTACGTGTCCACAGAAATGAGTTGCATTTTGATTTTAAATTTTGGAGCAAAAAGGTCAACCTGCATCAGCAAGAGATTTAGAATTACAAAAGGACTGAGACTGAACGGGATTTGGTTTGTTTAGAAGGTAAATAGATAGCTATACAAGAACTGCCTTTTTATTTCATTTCTGTAAAGCAATAGCATGAAATGCAAGCCTGTTTTCCCATAATGAAATCATTTCTCTGATGCATTTTCTCGCGCTTGGAATAATGCCTCATACTTTTTTCTTCCATCTTTCAGATTAATTCAGGGAAATCAAGAACACTTCTGTCATCAGTTATGTGCAGTTATGCGGTTAGGGCTTGTGTCACATAGCCTGCTGTTTAGTTAGGATCTATATCACCTTCACTCAAAAAGAACAATACTGCATTTGCTCACAGCCCTAAGAAGAAAAGAATTCAATTAGCTACTACATTCCTCCAGCGGAGGAAAATTCCTTCCCCCATGAGTTCAGCATCCCACTAGCAATTTCAGATACTCTCAACTTTAGCACCAGTGAGGCCGTTCTACTGATATCACAGAAAGAAATTGTAGGCTCAGATGTAGGAGACCAACAATTTTCATAACAGAGCTTAGAGTAGAAAATTTAAAAGTGTTATGGATGAATCTGGCCACCCCTGTACACTGCAGAGCCACAGAAGCAGAGCCTTTCATCCAGGCAGCCTTAAATATTGAACGCATTGCAAGGGATTTAGTTCCTTGCACAGTACTTTACAGGACTGCACTGCTACATTCTCAGTTTTGGTCACTTAGGACAGTTAATCTACATTGGCAACTTGCAGTTCCCTAACAGCCTATCCTCTTCATGTTCTCTTTGATTATATGAAGTCAGGATGTGAATTAATTCCATGAGGTGAAGGGTTTTGTGCCTCCTCCCCCGCCCAACAGTTTTTTTTTTTCCAGTAGTTTTAAGAACTTAAATTATTTTTCATTTACTATTTGCTCCAAATAATTTTAGAATTCTTGAGTTGTATATTTCTTTTTTAAGATTTCTTTACACAAATACTGAATAGCAAATGATTAATTTTTCTGATGATAGGAAAGCATTTTGTCTTTCCTGCTGACAGTAATAAAATTCTTACAACCAGATATCCTCAGGTATACAAGCACCTTTAAGAATACCATTCATTTTTCTATAGATATCCATTCATATATGTTTAAAAGACACTGTGATAAATACGCTTCTGCCAAGAGGTTTGCTGTTAGAATAGCAATGAGACACAGAAACTATACATATATGGTTGCAACTGCAAGGACTTACACCAGCCAATACTGCGGAAAGAGAGCTCGGTGCTCTTCATTCTCAGAGCTGCTCTTGATTCACTCAAGAAAAGTCTTTGGGCATTAGTTCAGTATGTCTGTTTTAAGGCAAGTAGGATTGCTGCACTGCTGAGAAAATATGTGAAAAAGATGAAGTTAACTGATTTCTATCATGACTCACTAGACTAAGTTTTTCCTCAGGACTCGGGAATTACCAAGAATTATTAAAAACTCTCTTAAGAAAACACTGTGTCAGAGCACTTTGAGGTATATTACTGTGGGCTTGCCATTTTCCACAAATATTACCTTTACTAACAAAGTGGTAAAATCCCTCTCCTGTGTTTACTCAGCTCTTATTCTTGTCTGGCTCAATGCATTGACTGCAAGTCTTGAAGTATGTCAAAAATAATCCACTCCTCAGTAATTGTAACAGTCCCCTCCCTTTCATTTCCAAGGATTTCCAAGAATTGCTTCCTATTACTTGACAGACATTTCCTAGTATAATTTATGAGAGCAATTGAGTGTAAAAAGAAGTGTTGCTTTTCTAACCAAAATAATAACAGTAATCTAGGACACTTCTAGACAGTCTGATGTAATGGGAGGGTGGAGCAGGCAATTCTGTGGCACTGGAAATGGAGGAGTCAATTCTTCTGATATAAATTCTTCAGTTACAATCTAGACAAGCCTGAATATGTCATATAAAAGCTAACACAGGTGATCTTAAAGTCAGAAAGATCCATGACTGTCCTATAAACTTGCCCTGAATCAGTGCTTAAAATCTTCAGCCTTTTCTATCATGCAACTTAGAAATTGAATGCAGTGTTAGATTCTCAAAACAGTGAGCATTTGTAACCACAGGGAAGTCAGCAATACTTTGCATGGGTTCTAATTAAAATGAATTAGTTCTGGGGCCATTTACTTCATTTCCTTAAACTGCAAAAATGGACAGAAATTTGCATCAAAGTGTAGGCATTAATTTGCTACTGCACTCAGTCTCTGCCTCAACCTGATGCCCCCTTGATGCTTGTATCACTTCCTACACACAACTTCTGTGACTACAGCAAGAAACATGCTTAGAGAAGTAACTCAACATGAGCAAAAAGTCTGTGTCCTATAGCTTGATCTACTGCTTTTGAGCTCATTTGCTGCCCTGCTCCACACATACGTTTTCGTACCCTTTGAAGACTTCTTTTTAAAACATGGATTCTAAAACATCAAAATTTGGTATAATAACCTCCACTATGAGAACATGACATTGCGCCTAGGTTTTAAACCCAGTGTGCAAAGCCTTGATAGCAGCAGAATTTAATCAGCTTCACTGCCAAGCACAGGTTTCAAAAATCAAACTGATTGAGCCTCTAAGGGGTTGACTTGAAAGCAAAGTATGCAGGTCTTTTTATTTTAGTATGGCCGCAGGACCACAGGCAGTAATTGCAGCAACACAATATCGATATCAAAGGTTTCCAGAGTCTCTTACAAACTGAATTAATGGTCACTGAGAAAGGTGTCAAGTTAAATTTAAGTTTGAAAGATACCTTGCAGAGAAGCTCATAGAAGTAGCTGGATATACTGCACTAAGACACTTCTAATTATTCGGCCCATAAGCAGAAAAAGAGTGGTAAAGAAGTTTTGATTTTTCTGTGGATGTTCTGTATTACTAGTCAAAAAATATACTCCATTTTGATTCACTACCCTAAAGTTTCCCTTTTGTCAATGAGTAAAACTTTCACATTTGTTATACTGATAAAACTGAGCACTGTAAATGCTTGTTTTTGTTGTGTGGTTGTTGTTGTTTCTTTAATATCAATAATGTTGATTCTAAAAAGAATCATCCATATTAAAGAAGGCCCAGTTAAGACCTCCACTCGGAGCACACAACTCCTCTGTATTCAGTGTTTGTTACTGTAAAGACACCTTATTTTAACCCAGAGAATTTTCAAAGCTCTACTTCAGAATAGAATCTGCGTTCCAAAAGAGGCATTGAATGCATCTGAGCCGAGAAAAACTCCAGCCCAAAACAAAAAAGGCTCTTACAAAAAAAAGCCTCAGAGATGACCAAGACTTACCTTTACAAATATTTTGGCATCTCAATGTAAGCTAAGAACCTGCTTTTCTCTGACAAGCCCCAACATCCAGTCAGGCTGAAGACCCAAGTCTTACTGAAGGCTAGGCAGACCTAGTTGTTTAGCCTTTCCTATGCTTTGAAAATCTTACTAGTCACCTACATGCCCAGTCCCTGAATATTTTTAAAATCTGGCCTAACAAGGCTAAGACAGAAGATAATCAGTGTGGAAGTAGCTCACAGTGTTAGCCATTAAAATGTGTGGAGAGAGTTAATTTTTAGCATTTCTTAAATTATATTCTCAAACTTTTACCCTCTTTTGGGGCATTTTCAAGTTGAGATTGGCTTTTATAGGCACTTCACTAATTTCCTTGTCATTGAGCTGAAACTTTGATTGAGGATGACAACTCTTCCAAGGACAATTTAAAACTGACACTTCCAACTGGCAATTGCCAATCACCACTTCACATGCGCCAGTCATATGTTCTGTAGAGCTGTGGGGTTTTGACTTAACCTCATTTCACTTCTGACAATCTTTACAGAGGAATTATTTGCAGTTGCTACACTGTGTGATGGGTTTGAACTTAGGTCAGGGAGATTGAATTAACGCAGAGGGCATTCTCACACTCTAATCATACTAACTTTTCCAAATAAAATGACTTAGCCATACGCACCAAAGGACTGAATAATGGAAGAGGCATCCTTTTGCAACAGGGATTTTCTTCACAGCAACAGGTTATGCTTTACTGTCAAAAGCATCTAAAGATCACGGGCATCACAACCTACAGCAATTCATTTCAATCTCTGAAGAAGTGCATTAAAGTCTCCCCCTGCTACACCAATTTGGCAGCTTAAATTCAGCTGCTATTTTCCCGACTCATCCCCTCACTTCATGAGCTACATGTGTTTTGTGCTGCATCTCATGATGCTGACTCACACAGCCCCAGGTTCATTTGTATACTGTTAGGTGGTGAATACAAAGGTTAGACAGCTACAAAGATGTGTTTCCTAAAGGTTTGCATTTAATGTGCTGCTCCACTGGTGCCAAGTAGATACGGGGATGCACCATTAACAGTAATGATATTTCTTTGGAGAGGGAAGCAACTGTCATGAAGAAACATCAAAACCGGCATCCTATTAGAGAAATTAGGCACAGTAGGGTTAGATCAGTTCAGTCTCAGTAGGAATGGAGGATGTCGCTGAAGGCAACAGTGACTGAACCTACAGCAGCATACTGTCATCAGTGCAGCCCTGACACCAGAAGCACACACAGTGGAAACTTCATCTAAGGGGGCAAGACTGAGCACCACTGAACTCCAGAGCTGTTCTCTGCTTTGAGCTGATGATCACATTTGAAAGAGCACATGTGAATAGTCAAATTCCTCCTAAGCACTGCTGCACCTGAGATCAATTCCTCTGCCTCTTTGCCCTGTGTTGTGCTGCCTCAGGCACACAGCCACAGTAACAGAGCCGTAGGGCATCCCCTCCAGAGGAGGCTGGGTACAACCACTTTACTACCCCAGCACAGCAGCAGTGCATGTCCTCTACCACCTGTGCTTGAAAGAAGAGTGCCAGACCCAGTAGTTGTGTGCAGAATCCCATGCAGCCCTGGGGAACCAGGGTCATTCGCTGCCTTTGCACAGACACCCACTCTGCTTTCCCCTGCTCCCTACAGGAGGCTACAGAAACACATGATCCTACAGTATTTTAAACATGCTATTTTTCACATTATCAAATTCTATCTTTAAGGGCAAGCCACAAGTGTTTAATGCAGAGATGCCACCCCAATGCGAAGCCAAAGTCATAGAAATAATCCAAGTATTTTATTAAACAAAAAAAAAAAAAGGGGCAAAACAAAACTCACTACCACCACCACCCACAAGTGCCAGGCTTTTCTTTATAAACCATTGCAAAGCAAGATGCTGGCACCAGTAACCTTACTTTGTTAACAACTATTGCAAGGTGTGGGTGGGGTAGTCTAAACAAATAAGCAAATCATTATTGGATTTATTCTGTAAAGTCACTGTGTGGATTGTTTCTTTAAAACTAACACAAATCCCCAGAGCAGCAGAACAGAAAAAAAAATGATGGAGTCGTAAGTGGAGCAGAGGGAGCAGTGTTAAAAGGTAATAGTGTGCCTTATTGGAGTAAGCTGTTCAGTGTTAGATTAAAATAACTCATTCCTTAGCTCTGTTGTGCAAAAAGTGCAGATTTCAACTTCCTGTCCCATTCAAAACAGAACCTCTTACTATGAATGTTTTGCCTTTAATAATTCCCAGCCCTCGAGGAAGAATGTCATCTTTAGTGTGACTATGGAAAAAAAAACACATGTGCTGCATTACTCAGATTTGTTCTCTTCATGCATTCAAAGTTAAACATTTCTGCATTTCACTGCTGTTATCTCAAAGTCACAGGAGTGAAATCTGGATTCCTCTCTGGCTCCTCCATTAGCAATAGATGTGCAGCTCTTTATTGCACTCATCTAGCAATGAAAAACCTCAGCATCCCCAGTAATGGGCAAACAAGGCAGGCCCCAGCCCCTTGTTGAGCCTTTTTGTCAAATTCCAAAATTAAATATATTAAGTAAACTTGGGAACAAAATAAGACAACTACGCAATGTTAAAATAGAAGTATGAATTAAGATAGTTTCCATCTCATGCATATTGGAAATAAGCATTCACAATTGTAGAGATTCCACATAATATAACTAAGTATTAAAAGGGATTGTTCTGCTTTAACTTGCACAAACTACTAACTCACATATTCCGTTTAGTCTACTTTCTTGTGAATACCAGAAATACTGTCCTACAAAGAACTGTACAAGCTGACCATCTGTAAAATGCACAGGTTCTTCCGGGTATAAAAATAAATCTGACCAAGGAATTCATTTTAAAAAGTCACTAGAGGATTTATCACTTTGCCTCATTTCCCCCCGCATGCACACCTGAGCATGGTTTTTGTTTGTTTGTTTTTAAACACTAACATTTTCTTGCAGTTAGTAACATCAGTCATGTCTTGTGTGCAGGCAAGAATTGATAAAACCTCAAATACTGCATTTTAATGAAAATCAAATTAGATCAGTCTCACATTAGGGGGGACTTGTCAACATTACAAGCAGAACACCCACTGGCTGTGTTGCCTATTTACATAAGTAAATTTTCTTCCTCCACACACAAGAAAAGATCTTTCCTGATCACCAGGCAAAGCAGGTGATCCTGCCTGCCCAGGAAGGAATTTGCAGACATGCTTTCAGACTCCTCTCATTGACAGCTCAAACACCGAGTGTTTTACCTGTCATTATGTAACAATGTTAACACATTTCCATGCTACTTATAAATGCAGATCTACATATACAGACTAAATTAACATAGTCTGTAATAAGCCTCACTAATCCATCAGCTAAGAACAGATTGACATTTAAAACTGCCAAAAAAAGTCAATGCCTGAAAAGGATTTATCTGCAAAGGTCCAAACCTTTTCAGTTGCTCAGGATCATAATAAAAGGCTATAAAAAGGAAACAAAGACTTGGGAAACCCTGACTCAACCGAAGTCAATGACAACTACAAAGCCCTCAGAGAACCAGGGATTTCATTCCTGGTACTTCAGGCTGTGCCCTGAGATAACGTACACAAGTAGTTCACAGTTCTCTGCCATCTACCCATCCCTTCTCATTACTTACTTTCCTGTTTCATATTAGCTTAAGCCACATACCCACATTTAGACACATAAATCTTGCTGTTTTCCAGGGTCATTCACCTGTTTGAGTGCAGGAGATACATATGAATTCTGCTGTCCCTTCAGGGCACGAATCCTACCAGTAGTGCACGCATACAGTGTCCCACCAAGACCACGAGCAGTCCCACAGGGCCAATAACAGAGCACAAGCACAAGAAATACCATTGTAGTTTCCCTTCCCTGCAAAGATCTTCAGCACGAGGACCTGGCTTTGAATTGTGTGTGCATGTTACCCTGACCCAGGCCTCATGATGTTACAATATGAATAATTAAAAGATCCAGGCTAAGCAAATTAGACAGCATCCTGGGGACAGGACTTACAACACTGTTACTCCAAGCATTTCAAACTAGCCTTGTGCAATTCAAGAATGCCTCTGACTTCTCATGCTTCTTTCGCATCTGGGTTTTCCCCAGCAACCCTCTTACTTGCCCACTACCACTTACACTAGATTTATTCCTGAGAAGCAGTTCCCTCTGTACATATATCATACATTAGAACTGACTTAAAGAAGTTTGATTTCCCAGTTAACCCCAAACCTTGGAAGAAGCTTTTGCTATCGTTTCCTGAAGTACTCAGTTGAGCTCCTTGGTGCTACTATGCTGCATAAAGCCTTAGATTAACGTCTTTTCTACTTTTTCACTGATGAAGGAGTTGTCAAATAAACGTGCCCTTTAGCTAGCTGTCAGGGAAAAATAAAGTCTCCTGTGGCATTCAGGAAAAATAGCACAGAGCAGAAAGCAGGATTTTGTACCCCAAAGTGGATAAATCTATATTAACTGAAAGCCAGCTTCCATTTGAAGCAAAAAAAGCAATTCTCCACTGAAAACCCAAAATCTTTTGCAAACACATTGTTATTCACAGAAGGTCCCACTATCTAGTATTACAAATCTTACCTTTTCTGCTCCCTCCAGGCATTTCACCATTCCTGTACACTCTGCAAAGATGCAGGAGATATTTTTACACTGAATAGCCCCACTGAAACTACCATTAGAAATAATGGGTTCTGGACTCCTTTCACCACCAAAAGCAAAGCAGAAATGGCAGAGTAGGAAGAACCATCTCCTCAGCAGCTGAACCAATTTGGTTCCTCAGCAGGTACAATGAGTCCCAGGTGCCCACAATGAGCCCAAGAACACCCAACAAGCCCCAGGTGCCCACAATGAGCCCAAGAACACCCAACAAGCCCCAAATGTGCAGGCCTCCAGTGAGGACGCGCTCAGGGTAAAGTTGTTCTACGTTTGTGATTCATAACATAGAGAAGCAGCTGCTCAGGATATTTTGTTTTCTGCTGCTCTGTAAATCTTAGGAGGAGCCATAGCGCAGAGCTTTACAGAGGAGCTGCCCAAAGATGAATGATAAATTTGGGGAAAGACGGTTAAGATCACAGGGGAGCATTCCCCCATGGGCTCCAGTTTCTCAATACCTAAGGCTAGGGCTCCAACCACTGCAGAGCCATTTCTTTGGAGAATTTTCATATTCTGTACTGCCCATGCATTGCTAAAGTCTCCCTCATCTTCATCTGAAGATAAGAACAGAGGGAGAGTTGGGGATTTTGCTCCTGCTAGTGCAGTCCAGCTCTGCCATGCTAGGGATCTCTAATGCTGCAGAGCCAGGCTGTTCCCCCAGGCAAAGCAGAACTGTGCAAGGAAGGGGAGAATGAGTTACAGACCCTGTGTGAGATGCCATCAGAAAATATGAAGTTAGACTTTTCACACTAGTTCTCACAATAAATAAAATTAGCTGAATATTTTTTACAACTGTATAAATTTGAAACAATTTTGCTATTATCCAATTTGCACCATTGAGCCATAGTTATAAAGCAATCCAGGTAATGTGAACGAGGGAGCAACATTTTTTCTTCATAGTGTATATTCTACAGTGAATATAAAAATTAGCAGATGTTTTCACAATACTAGTTACTTCTTTATCTATAGCACTACTTCATTGCTGGAGGACATATAGAATCAATCTGTGCTTTTACCAGATGTCTGCAAAGTAGTAGCTACTCCTTGATCCACTTGACTTCTTTAATGCCTCAGGATACGTTCAGCATACATTTGGAAAGAGGCATTTGTATTGGTTGTACAGTTTTATGCTGATCATCATCCTGCTAGTTGTCATAAATAATAGGGTACTCTATAAGAGATGTGATTCTGGGTAACAGGACCAAGCAACTGGAAAAGATTCTCCCTAGAATAGAGTTTCAGATTTAAATAGAGATATTGGCTAGACTGGATGTATTTGCAAACCTATTTCTTTAGGCAAAGATTAGAAAGGCAAGGAGAATCACAAAGTCAATTTTAACTGTGAATATGCACTTAAAAAGCACATTAAATTGTATCCTTGTCTGTGGCTCATGTATTTCTCCAGTGCCCTAGAATGAGCTCACCAAGACTGAAATCTATATGAATTATTTTAGAACCTGAAGGAAGAATTTAACTGCTGGCAGATTCCAGTGATGTTCTCATCTGTATTTTTACCACACATGAAGAGAAGGAAAGGAGAGAGCTGGACTGAGAGGACTGTACCTTTAACTTTGTATCTTGGGCCCTGAGCAAAAATGTAGCCTGAACAGATTGCAGAGATGTGACATGGAAGGCTTCTCCCCTGAACTCTACTCATTTCAAATGCAAAAAATAATCTCGAGAACCTCAGTTAAAACCACTGCTATGATAAAACAGCATGAGGAAAAAATGCAAATGGATTGAAATCTCCCAGGTAACTGGAAAAATCTGGCCTTTTCAGATGCAAAAATTGAACACAACGTCTGACAACAACAGCTATGAGGACCTGCCAGAGCCAGCATCTAGCCTTGAGGTCGGGTCGTGTGCCCATGCTAGCAGCCCTCAGGTACCATGCGCAAAGGAGCTGGGGCACAGGAAGCAAGGCACTTGGAGTTCAAAGGTTATAGAGCGTTTATGGATTCATCAAAAACTTCATTTCACTGAATGCCCTTGGAGACGCTTGTCAGTTTTTTCTTACAACCCTTAGAGAAAGGAGAGGGTAAAATATCACCACACAACCCAAAGGAAAGAACCAAAATAGTTGCTTGTGTGTGTAACTCATACATCAGCCTTTACTTTTATTTTCCAGACTGCTGAGGAGGCCAGGGCTGGAGGTGAGTATATTCAGAGGCCGTCCCTTTGTGCAGCTGCGTGTTCGAATTGATGGGACAGGCCTCAAAATGACAGATGGATGCCTCTAGCTATTTGATACATTCACTGAATGAATAATAAATAAAATGGTGGTGCAGTGGCATTTTAAGGGCCTGAGACTCTACCACCTCCCAGAGAAACAGGCTACCCAACTTCAGACATATCACAGCAGAGAGCTTTAAATGTCTGCAGGCCTTTTTTTTTACTGTTAGGACTGAGCAGAAATTGATGAAACAGAATTTCAGTTTCTGCTATGGAGAAACAGTCCTTTTTTCACAGGGATATCCTCACCAGAGCTTTCATGGGCTTTATAAGCCTACCAGGAAACGGTACAGCTCTGGCTATAATTAACCCAGAATACATGTAAATGTCTTAGACTTGTCTGATAATGAAAAGCAGTAAGACAAGCCACAGCAGCTTCACCAAATGTCTGTTCCACTGCAACTAGTGGAAGAATTTAAATTAGATCCTTAATACATACGTGTGTTATCAGAGCTGCTTTTCTTCCGCATGGTGTAGGAGGAGAGAGCAATGACCATAAATACAGGCATTAAATGGGCTCCTTTCTATTACTAGAGGGACAAAATTGTATCAGCAAGTTGGGTCTATTTAATATACATCATACTGCCTGTAATAGTGTCTGGTAAATCCTAGCCAAATACGAGCTCATTGTTCTCCCCGACTTGCCATTCCCTTAATATCAGAGCAAATACCCTCCCAAAGAAGCTGCAGCCACTACTCCTAAGGTGGTTCATAAAAACTCAGAGCAGTCTCCAATTCTAACACAAACATGCCGCTCAGTTTTGCTACAGATTTACCCCACTCCCCCACCCAAGACATTTGCTGTGATGATGAATGCCACTGTCTGATAGCGAAGTCATGGCACCTACCAAAACACAGGTGACTTGCCAATTTCATTAACAAGCATATTGATGCTTGATTTCTTTTAAAGATATTTAGATGAAATTTTATAAATGAGATCTTATTTAATCTACATTACTGTCATCACTAAACTGCTGCTAGCTAGGCTTGAGGTAATAGCTGTGATGTGCCATGATGTTCATGCTATTACAGTTAAATGCAGATATTTTTACAAGAATTGAGTTATGCCTTGCAAACCAGGCTAATTTAAAGACAGAACATCATTGTTTGCCTTTGCAGAAGTTGGACACTGCCTGGTCCCTACTTGCTCTTCACTCCAGACAGAAAATAAGACATACCAGCTGCTCCTCCACTTTGGATTACTCTCCTTTCACAGCTCCCTCCAGGGCGGGCCTGCACTGAGCACTGCCGTGGGACGCAATAGGACCCAGAGGTGACAGCTGTCGCACAGCCAGAAGGTATCTGTACCTCGGGGATGTGGCCAGGTTCGTGAAGGAATCACGGGACATATGTCCCAGGAAACTGGCAGCCCAGAACTGTGATTTACAGAAGCTAAGCCTGATCTTATTCTCAGTAAAAGTTAATTAAACAATTATTTTTGCTTTCCAAGGGAAGAGTGGGTACAGCAGTCTACTTTGGCTACCCTGTCACAGGGAATAGATGGTATACTTGCAATATAGGGAAATATGTCATGATTCTTTGCCAAAGCTGCTCCCAGTGCACATTTCCACTTCCACCAAACAAAAATGTACCGGATATAGTATTTCCTCGAGACGTTAAGATCCCCTTATTTTCTGCCAGAAATTATTCACTTGCTTATCTGAAAAGTAAAAGGTTATTGAGGCTCTAGAGCATTGCACCTCTGACAGGCTTCCTCCCAAATACAAAGCAAATGCAAGTCCATCCAGTTTACGGCCCCTGGACAGACAGCTAGCCAGGTGTCAGCAGCCAGAAGATCTCTTGGTGGACGTTACTCAGTGTGTGCAACGACAGACCTCATCCTATCCTGCCTGCACCACTTTTCTTACCGAAATCTTTGAGATGTGCAGGCTTTACACTGTATGGTAACATGTATGTCTGCAGCATACCTGCGTCCCCAGGAAAGTTCCATCCTGGAGGCCAGATCTGCAAGGCGTAAGGTCAGGGATTACAAACCTCATTTACAAGAGCCATTCTCTTAGAAACTTCATGTATAATCCACTATGAGTCAATTTTTCTAGGTAGATACGATTTTTCCCATGGGATCTCTCTCTTTAGGAGATAATGCATACAAACCACTTTCTTTACGACTTAAGTGCATCTCCAAATTCATTTGTTCTTTCTTGAGGAAGTGATGTTCTCTATTACAGGGCCTCCCAAAAGGCCAGGCTAGCAGTAGTAGCTGGGAAGGTAGATAGTCGGAAATGACCTAACATCATAGGAAAACCTACAGCATATGAGAAGAACCCTCCCTATTCTTTCCTAGCCTTCCAGAAACTCCAATCCTAACAGCTTGGCTGAGCTCCTTCCAAAGCCCTTCCCCTTCCATCAGTCCTGTTTCTATAAAACAAATAAAACTGCCTGTCCTTGCAATATTAGCAAAATCTTTCCTAGATATTATTGCATCTTGAACGAGATGAAACTATACAACTGTTCAGGTAACAGAGAGTCCTGGCAGTGACTTAATGCCTTACTGGGCCCCCTGCCATGAATTACTGTGGTCCCAAATGGGGTTAAGGATTTCTTCCATAACTTCCAGCAACAGCAATCTTAACAATGCCATTAAACATGGAAAAGGAAATCAAAATCTCCACTAGAAATTCTTAGGAAAGATTTTGCACTGAAAGAGACCTCAGTGTTCCTTTCCGGCTTCTCTCCTGCAAAAATTCCCCCATGTTTAGGTCTAACCAATTCATTTATTTAATAAAAATAAATTAAAACTTTTTAACTAACAAGTTATCTTTTTCAATCAAGAGTAGATGATTGAAACGGGACAAATGTACAGCAATCAGAGAAAACTCAGACATGCACGCTTATGCGAGTCCTGGTGACCAGCAGGCCAGGCCAGAAGTCTCTGCCCGGGGCAGGGGCCCTGCAGCCGGCAGCGCCCAGCAGCCTCGACGCAGCACGTGCCACCCCAGCCTCTGCTCTGACACAGCTCCCGGGTGACAGCCAAGTCCTGTCTGGTTGTGGGACCAAGCTCCCTGTGATGGCCACACTCATAAAGCCCCATCAGGCACTGCCAACCCCTTTAAATTCACATTCGGAAGTGATATAAATAATCATTCTCGCGTATAGACATACCTAAAACCGGGCTGCATGTTTCATGCATGTTTTGCACACTAATTCGATAATTATGTTACAAGTTTTCTATGGTTTGCCTCCTTTAATACAAAATCTGCCCCTAGGGAGTTAAAGCCTTTATAACTGAAAATGCACAGCAGTATCTAGGAAAGCACTGTAAAAAATTGTACTGACAGCCTTTTTAAAGGTCACTATACATGACACAAAAATCTCTGCTTTGGGAGAGCATTTGCTGCTTGTTTCACTACTAAATTAATAATCATTTCCTACCTTGCTGCAGGGATACAAAGTCACAAAGACCACACTGGTTTTCACTTTCAGAGGGATATAACGCAGATCATTAATAGCCCAGTACGGACTTGGACCTACCTGCACAAGCACTAGCTCCAGGATTGACTGCAACGAATCCCTAGCTGGGAATATGGATAGGTGACAAGTAATCTCAGTGGAGGGCCCTTAAATCTAGTCACTTTGCGCCATGGTCTGAGACACGTCCCAGAGCTGGTTCACCTTCAGGGCACAGCACAACGCTCATCCATCTGCTCAGACTGCCGCTGAGGTAGGGCGAGGGGAACATATATATCTGTTTACAGCAACGTGGGTTTCTCTGCACCTGCGTTACTCTCAAAGGCACTGCACTAAGTGTAGTATTTTTTTTGCATTTAACAGAGTTTTTTCCAAAATTTTAAAAAAGAAAATCAACTTCAATATGAACCTTGGAGTCTGGCAAACAACAGATTCACTTTTCTAGTCATCTTTCCTGGCTCACTTAGCCTGGGGTCACCATACTGCAGGTCAACCATTGAACTGAAGTATACAAATCAAACATTGGGTGTATTTAGAAAATAATTATGCAGATAGCAAATATTTCTGTGATGAGGATGTGTCTTGAAGTGGTAATGGTCTTTAGATAAAAAGTACATTTAGAATAGAGAAATACAAAGCAGAAGCTAATAACACCTTGCAAAACAAAAAGACTGGCTTCAGGTTTAACCTACAAGAAGAGCAGAGAGGTATCTCATTTCTGCCTACTGCAAAACAAATACACTTAGTTCTCTCATTTCTACTGATTTCAGTGATGTGCTTATTTCTATGGGTCTAAATGTCTAAAAAGTTTTGCAAATCAGCTAGTATTTCTTTTCACTCAAGTTATATAGTTTAAGATTTTAGATTCAACTATTAAATAGCGGGAAAATCACAGAAATTATCTGAAGTATAACAGTTTTAGTTTAAATACTCATAAACTTTCCATATGATAATTTAAATGTTTAAACATTCCACAATGTAATTTTTTTTTTTTTTTAATTCAGAAGGAAGTAGAGTCATCTGGCATTTCAGGGGGCCCCAGGACTTCAATGGCTTGTACTGAATGGTTGCTGCTGTAACAGTGTTTTCCACAGAAAAGCAATGTTTGTGCTATTTAAGTTCCAGATATGTAGCCTTTATTCCTTGGAATGCAGTCATCCTTACTTACTGTATTATCTGTACCAGGAAGTTTTATTACTATACAAATACAATTCTCAGTAATGTTGCTAAAATTCACCAAATGAACTTCACAAATACCACGGTCTCTTCTAGCAGTCATGCGAAGCAGCCAGGGTGAGTGGTGTTTTCACACTATGACCCACTGCTCAAATAGCCCATTGGCCACAGAAGAAACAAGAGTCAGAGCTTCTTCCTCAGTCTGCTAAATCCTTCAGAAAATTTCAGTCTTACAGTAACAAAGTAAATTTGCATTCAGCACTACTGGGTTGGCTATAGTAAAAGCATAGTGAGCAAAACACAGAGAGTACTGCATTTCATTTCACCTTCCTTAAAACTGGAGATCTCTCTCTCCATGTTACAGTCTTTCTACATTAAACTTAATAGCTTTCTAACATACTTTGATTAGAATCGTCAGGATTTTTATGTCTCACCATACCAAAATACAACACTGAAGACATTCAAATTCCTATTCAGAATGAGAACCTGAAAATTTCTTGTGGAACAAAAACATTTTGATAGTATAAAAATACCTAATAGGTCTTATTTAAACAACTATGATAATCTAATACAAAAAAATAAGTTTTTAATTTTTGCTTCAGAGCTGTTCGCTGAAATTGGCTTAGCTCCATGAAATGCATGATTAAAAGGAGAAATAGTTGGATAGAAAAATTTTCTACCCCTTCTGTGCACAACAGTGAGGTAACTTAGCATCAGTTACGTTCAGATGCTACTTCATCTGAAGCCTCTCTTAAGGAAATGTAGTTGGATGGTTTGCTTTGAAGCCATTCAATAGTAGAGTTGAAAGGAAATCAGTTTCCACGCTGATCAACCCAAAATTAAAAATTGAAAATCTTGTCATAAAATCTGTAACATTTAGCAGAATTTAAGATTTTGATGGAGGAAAAAATGCTTACTTTGCAGAAACAGTACTTTTTTTTTTCAGAAACTGCATTTTCTGTCAGCAGAGTTTCTCAAAGGGTCCCAGCCAACACTGCCTTCCCGACATCCAGCTGATGATGCTTCCGCAGCTGCAATAAGTATTAAAACTGTGACTCCCAGGGACTAGCAAAGGTACTGCATCTTCTTGCTCTCATTACAAAATCAAAATAAAGAATAAGAAAAGGTGGTTTTAAATTCATAGCCACTTTAAAGGTCACAGAAAGTATTATACTATTACAAGATTAGCTAATTATATTATTTATGGAGAGCATTTGTTCTGGGAACAGAGATTAGACATAACTACAATTGGATGTGTCTGTGACAAATCTAGAAATTAAACAAAGCTCCCCTAAAGTCAAAACCAAGATTTTTTACCATAAAACCACTCTGTACATGCGGCCCTGGCAGAAAACCTGCTTTCCATTACGTATTACCCTGGGAGCTGCTGCTGGGTAACACTAACAGCTCTTAGCATTGTGTCTATAGCTGAGTAACTTCTGGACGCTGGATTTCAGCTGAGTTAGCATCCAGTGACAAATTTAGGCTCTATGTATACAGAGGAGCTCTGACAAATAAGTAAACAGATTCCACTTGAGCTAGTTTGAGTGATGAAACCTCCCCAGGTGATAAAGTTAGAAGCAACAGAGAGTAAAATATCAGCTTAGTTCAGGGTTAGTGAGGAATTTGCATCTCTTGAGTCCTGGCAAAGTTTCATGCGTCCGTAGATTCAGAAGTGGATTACACACTTCTGTTTGAGCTGGTTGGTGGGCAAAGCTGTCATAATTTCAGGTTTGTTCTGATTTCTAACTGAACACTTCTGAATTTTTGTTATTCATGAAAGGGGGCAGTGTCCAATTATATAAGCAATATAACCCCAGGTTCTGACTGTTTATGGTTTGATCACCAAATCATTCAGGATCCTTGGCAGTGGATGCAGAATTCTAAATAAAAATGTCATGGCTTATGTCAGAAGATAGTCTTCTGCTAGATTTCCTCTCTTTACATAATTTAACTTCAAAGCATTTTAAAGGCCAACCTTGTCAGAACAGGTTGATTTTAAAGGTTGAGGGGGAAGAGGTTGATTCTGCAACAAAAAAAAACTTATAGCTATAATTAGGCATTACACTAAGCCCATTCTTGCTTACCCTTACTGATAAAAAGTCATTACTGATTGTTGCAAGACTGAGTTCCCCAAAGGGATCTAATGAAAGATCAACTGTATGTAATGGGGGAGATAAGACTATAATAAGCAGCGCAGAAAATTAGGAACAAATCAGAAAAAAATCTTCCACAGAAGGTCAAGTATAAGAAAGTAATAAGACGTGCCTAAACCTCATTGATACCTGAGCAGTACCTTCAGTTCCTTGCAGCATGTGTAGTCGTTTACTCTGGGCAGAGGGGATTTGCCATAGCAACTGCTCTATCTATGTTTCATATTCTTTCTCGCAGGTATTACCAAAAAAGTAGAAAATAATGCAGAACTATATGCAAACCCAAATCTTCAGAACTTGTCAGTATCAAAAAAAAAATTACAAAAAAAAAAAGTAATAAAAAAAAAACCACGTGTATTCTTAAGCTTAATCAGCAACTGAGGAAGTAAAGAAGCTGCTGGAACTCTGCCTCATGGTCTCTCCGCTCAGCTTGCAGTGCTGCCTGGAAGAGGAATCAACCGCCAACAGTTGCTTTTCTGATCACACTCAAAAAGAGGGAAAATGCCAAAATGCCCCTTCTCTGCACGTACAGCAAGGCTATTGTCACTCTTTAACCAGTCCTTAGCTTTCCCCAGTGAAATTCAGGTTTAATAACAACCTTGGCAAATCCCAGTCACCTTAAAAAAATCCTACGTAGCCTGAGGAAAAACAATAGTTGCAATATGTTAATCACTCTGCCATAACCTTGGCCATATCCTACTGCCTTCCTGCCAGTCTGGTGGCAAAATGGGAGTGAAAATAGGTCCATTACGCAGAGGGAAAACTTTTTTTGACTTGGAAGACAGACGGACACTGGCTGTCCCACAGGAAAGCGACGTTGCTGGGACCAAAGCAGAGCTAACCTGGACTTGGATGCAGAGCCAGGCACAGAGAATCCAGGATCCTAATTCCTACGTTTCTTGCCAAACTCCACTTCAACAGATATAATTGTAGAGCAGAAAATCTGGCAAATTGGGCCTGCTCAAATGGTAGGTTTATTTGTAATGGGCTTTTTTTACATTAATGAGATCTGTGTTACCTACCGCCTTCTCCCTACAACACACATTTTCTTCATTGTTTCCATTCTGAGCTGAAACTGTTCCTCTGAGCATGTTGCTTAGCAATACAGGAATGGAATAAGGTATGCTCAGTCTTCCTCCTCTGCTAGAAGTCCTATAGCAGCCATTACTAGAGAAAAATTGACTTTTCCATTATCTTCTTATTGTTTCCATAGCAGTTTCTCCCCTGTTCCCATGGCATTTGTTTTAGCTTCCTCCCCACCCCGATATTCTCACGTTAACCTTTTCTTAAACACAGCATCTACTCGCACCCCTCCTGTACGTCTAATACATTTCTCAGCTGTGGGCTTTTTCATGGGAATTTTCCACCTCATCCTCAGATGAACTAAATTCATTACAGGTTTAAGCAAACAAATCCTGAAAGTTGCAGGACAATACCTGCAGGAGAAATAACCTCTGACTGAGTAAAATACTTTCTTTGTCTCTTGTAGCCAATGTTCAGTTGAGTTTGTGGTGAAAAAATGACAAACAGAAGAAAAAGAAAAGGTGCCTGAATCCCAAGGTAATTATTTTGCAGTTCAGAAACTAAAAGGCTTTTGTTCTTAGCAAAATCCCTGACTGCTAATTTTAAAGACCTATGAATATGAAAGCTGTTTTGTACTCTCTGTCCATTTTGGTGCCTGATATTCAAACAAGGTTCACAACAAACTTCACAGCTCAATGATCATGCACACGTAGGAGTCCCTTAGACTAATCTTTCCCATGCAGGATTTACCTCTCAAGACCTCTCTCTGAGAACTGGGGATGAACCTTTCAGGCCCATTTGTCAAGGAAGGCCACAGTACAGATGCTGTACGTCTGTTGGGATCTTGTCTTGGTCTGTCTAAGAGAGAGAGGTGATAAGAATTTTTATGACTGGTGTTCTGGGATTTATTACTAAGTGCAGGCAAATACAAAGTTATACCTTAGCTGCAGGTAAATCAAATAATGCATGAGGGTACTACTTCTCACTCCATCATCATAAAACAGACTGAAGACTTTTGTTTGTGTGTTCAGGCTGCAAGCCTTCTTAAGTTTCTGCTGTGGCGCTTATTAGATTTACGGTGTCAATAATCATGTTAGTGCAAATTGTTAAGGGACAGTTTTCTGAAGAAAGATCACTGCTTAGGAGGGAATTATCCATATCTAATTACAATTCATGCTGCTTTTGGACATTCCCCTTGCTCCACTGTATGTTCTTTGTCATCTTGCTTTAAAAGGCACTGACTATGATACAGGCATTGGACTGGGCATTTGGAAATCAAGGCCTCATTTCTGAATGTGACAGCCTACCACCAGCCAAACGTCCGTGCTGCAGTCCAGCCGTGGTGCTGGTGGGTGCAGAACACATCTGATGCTCTCTGGGGTTCCTGGGAGCCTTAAGAGTCACATGAAGTCTCTGTAACAGCGGTCCTGTATCTTCCCCATTGCAACAGCATCCACCCTGCCATTTCCTCCTGCAGTACCTTTCACCTTCCTAGCTCTTTGTCCTGCTTAGTCTTGTCCTGCCATGAGCTGCAACCTGCTGGAAAACCCAGCCTGTGCAGAGCCTCGTGCAGGAAAGCACAAAGTCCACAGTGAGCCTCTAGCCATGCAGTCTGTGCAGCAAGGACTGGCTTTTGCTGTACGTATGCATACATAGGTACAGTGCCTACCTAGTACAGAGCACTCTTTGTGCAAAGTGGGTGTCAGTGTAGCGTTTCACAGCAAATGCTAATCACAGCTAATGAGCATGTGGAGCTGGGGATGCGGCAGAGCCTGCTTCAGCAGCACGGTGACTAATATCAGAGGGACTGGTAAAGAACTGCAGCTCTCAGCAACTGTAGCCACACAGATGAGCTGAACAGCACAGTATGCTATAGCAAGATCCTTCTGTGCAGACTCCTGCAGCAGCTTTAATTACAATGACTTTAAATTTGTAAAGAGCCTGGAGGCTCAAGGTCCCAATCATTAACTTTTCAGCAAAATCTCCCAGTCCCGGGCTATTCCCAAAACACTCACATCTCTGGCAGAATCAGGTTCTTAGCCCGTATCCACCCTGACTCTAACCAAGAAATTAATTATATAAAATTTTTTATATTGCAGGCATGGCACTTATATCAAAACAGTATGAGATATGTTTTCATAAATGCATAAATCATGCAAAGATTTTTGTCCAAAGAGTCTTCAGGAAATTACAATGAGCATCAAAGACCATGCTATTCAACAGAAATCATTTCAATATTAAAGTCTCATAAATTCCTAGATGAGTAGCCCTGCCTAGATGAAAATCAAAACCCAGATGAAAAAATATATTTACTTATTTCAGAAGAGAGAACATGGAGAGCTGCCTCTTTCTGAAACCACCAGTTACATGAGAACAAGCCTGTCCAGACAATAAGGTCCTGCCTCACACAGAGCTACACCACCCTGAAGCAGCAGGGCTCAGTGCGCCCGAGCCATCTACCTAAAGAAACGGAACCAACAGCCTGGGATCTCCTGCCCGCTCTGTGTGTAATCCCATCAGCTACACTGCCTTACTCCCGAGGGGCACACTTATGAGGCGGAGTCAGATCCCCATCTTATTCTTTGACTTAACTGATTTTAAAAACATCTCACATTTTCCATATTCCTCAAGATGTTTTTTTCTCCTTTCAGCTCTTCTAACTATTGCTGTTGCAAATTTTACCTGTAAACTCTTGATTTGTATTTTTCTTCCACCCATGAAATAGCTTCTTTATCTCCAAACCAACATTAAAATTGTATGGTCAATGTTTCTGAGCAGAAAAGATCAGTCAACAGGGGAGTTTGCTTCACTATCCATAATACATGCTGTGCCACCAATGTCATTTATGCATCTGCTTAACCAAGCAAGACAAGCCTCAACACAGAAGATGGGGAAGGATATGATATAACAGAAAAGTGTTTTAATTAAGCTACAAAAAACTTGCTGTCTGATCCCTTTCTGAAGGCGATATTAAAATCCCCATTCGGGCAGATGTGGCTGAGGGACAGCACTGCTGCCTATGTAATTACAGCTGCAGCTCTGGGAATATTAAGAGTAGGTGACAGTCATCCCAAGGTATAATGCTGCATTTTGCCCCCTTTTAGAAGGACTCATCTCTGCAGCCACACTGGAGCATTACTACAACACAAATGTGGGGGTAAATGCAGGGTTACAGTGAACTCAGATTTCCGCTGTGTGGAGTTTACCTAAGATTGCAGTTTCTTCTTTTTGCCTAAAAAAAGGGTTCTTTTTTCTTTGCTCTTCTGTGGTGGTTTTGTTGTTGTTGTTGTTTGGTTTGGTTTCTTTGTGTAAGGACAACAGACACCATTTGAAGGTGAAATGAAAAGCTGGTGCAGAACTGCAGAACTTCACCTAGCTGCAGGAAAAATTCAGGTGCCTTTCCTCTTCAGGGATGCCTTCCCTATATGTGAAAAGGGAACTACTGCTGAAATGTTGCTAAGATCACAAGATCCAGAGCAAAATGTTAAGTGTCCCTCTGGTATTTCAGAGGAATAAAAGGATAAAATGAACAGTTTGCAAGCTAATTCTCCATATGTAACAGAGTATTTGTGCAGATTTAGACTATGATCTTCAGGGAGGCTAAGGAGAGATGGGTTCCCAAATCCCATTGAAAAGCAATGAAAATTCTCCTATTAAGACAATTCAGATTCAAGTTTTTATTTCTACATTTCATCCTTTCAGTATGTAACATTCATAAAGTTAGTGAAAATATCTAAAAAGTTGTTTTAGTCAAACAGTTAGAATTCCAATGGCATATTCAAACGAATTACGTTATTGCAAGTACCATTCTGGGGAATGGGAAATATGAAAATAACAATACAATCTGGCCTTTCCAAGGGTAAACTGAGAGGAAAATAAGCTAGCAATGAATATGTTACTAATTCTAAAACATTAGTGATAGCTACAGGAAGTTAAGGCAAACAATAATCTATGTCTGGTCAATAGGTTAAATATATTACAACAGAGTTTGAAAACATAAGAAGAGAATTCTAGATCAGGGAAAAATCCATTACTTGATACAGGGTATTTATAAATATATATATATTTTTTTTTTTTGCAATCAATGTAGAAAAGTTGAACAGATGTTTCTGGTTTATATTTCATGGATGACATTATAAATGAAAGAAAAAAAGGATTTTTCTGAAGACATAAAGGAGCCAGACCAAGCTACTGCTATTTCCAAATTAACAGGCCCAGATACTGAGCAGGGAGCTGAAGATCTCTCTGAACCACTGGGTCTACTTTTAGCTTTTCTCAAAGCAGAGGAAATTTTAAGGGCTTTTGGACTGCCAGTGTAGTGTGTGTATTTAAAAGGGTAGCAGTGACTAGACATCTTACAGATTAACAAATGGTATAAATCTGATATTTACTGTTAACTGCCATCAATAAAATACAGTACTTTGCTATGTAATACATCTGGAGACAAGTCATAGTCTTCAATCAAAAACAGAGGTACAGAGAAAAGCTTAGGGACCATCACAAGTAATTGCCTTAGGATGATTTCCCAATAGTCTGCAATGGCAGAAAGGACTAATACCATCCTTGAATGTTGAAAAAGACAACAACTGAAGAACAAAGTCAGTGTCACCTCTAAACACAACATCCGTGAAACCATAACTAGGCTGTTGCTTCTAGTCTAACTCAAGGAAGATGTGAAAAAGTGACGAGCAGTTTAAAGGAGAGCCACAAATGTGATTCACTGGCTGAGAAACATGCCTTACACTGCAGGGCTTAAAACATTAAACATATTTAGCTCTCGAGAGAAGCTTCAGAGGTAGCTTGATCACTGTACGTACAGCTGACAGAGAGAGCTGGGATGGCAGCTTTTCAAAGTTGTTGACAATGGTAAAACAAAGCCCTACAGGTGGGAGTTGCGGTCATGCAAATTCAACCTGGAATAAGAAGTCATTTACTGTCACAAGGGCTAACTAAGCACTGGAATGTTTTGTTTTGTTTTGTTTTAATTGAAGGTGATGGACGTCTCCAAATGTGAGCATCTAAAATGAGATGAAATACTTCTAAAAAGACATCCTTTAAACCACACATGATTTGAAGTGCTACACAAGATTCATCCTCAATAGCCTGGAGGAATTGCATTGTCCCTGCACTGACTTCTGTTTCTGCATGTTGCCTGCAGCTTTGCATGAGGATATGTTACCTATTTAAATACTATATCAAAAGGCAAATGCAGTCTCCTGGAACATTTTGGAATGATTTCTCTTCTTCCCCCTAATAACCCTACAAGACATTGGTCAGATTCTGGATATTTTTTTCTTTCCAGCTTTTGATATTTCAAAAATTGCCTACAGCTGGAGCAAAAACTGCACACGCGGTAACTCAGCACTCAAACATGGTACTGAGAAGCACCAGTGTTTCTGTTTCAAGATTAAAATGAGCAGCAAATCTAGAGTCAGATATTTTACCTGAGCAGGTAAAATTTTTACCTCACTATTTTACCTCAGCAGCTGCTTTGTTGTTTGCTTGGTTTATTGCCTAATCTGCAGCTTTGGCTCCCAGGGTTATTTAGGCAACATTACCCTGATTAATTCCTTACTAGTTAACAGAGCTAGAGTTCTGGGGACAACTCAGTCTCATCTAGTTTCTTCTTTCAGTACACGAGCTGAAAATCAAAACACTCAAATTAACCAAGTCACTAAGGTCAATCCAAGCATAGCTTGGTGAAATGTAAGGAAAAAATCACATTTAAATAAATAAATAAATGCATAGGTCCTTCCTACTTTGCAACTGCAAAATAAGAATGCCCATAAAGAGCGCTGAAGGTTTATATACGCTTCTAAAATGCATCTTTGTGAATAATATGTAAAAAGCAAATCTTTTTACCCAGCATCTCTGTGAGCCTTACCGGAAATGCCATGAGAATGAGCATTCCAGCACTGAAATACTCCAGTTATGCACTTTCAGCATGTTACTGTGTTTTGACAAAATTTAAGTTGATGGCACCAAGGACACTTCTACCACTCAAAACGGTTACTAAAATAATCTTGAGCGACACAAACCACTGGGAAGTGCAGTCCATGAACTGGCTTCTCAGACAAGCCTAGAATGATCTTTTACCCTCTCCTTTCACCTGATGAAAAAAGAAAGAAAAGACCCAGTGCAGGAAGTAGCTGAGATGTGTGCAGCATTTAACAACCTGGGCCAAAATCTGCTCTCATTTGCACAGCTAAGTGCTGTAGTCCTCACTCCAAATCTCAGATGATTCCCCTGAAGCCACTGCAATCCAAGAGGTTAGTAAATGGGGATGTATTTTCTTAGCAGAAAAAAGGAAGGAAACAAGGAATGTCGCAGATGGAAACTGCACACATTTTATACATATTCAGTGATTCCTATTTGCAAAAAAAAAAAAAAACCTCTTCAAATACTGCTCTCTATGTTTAAATATGTCATGGCTGGAGAAAATCAATACCTTTCTGCTTATCTCATTCTTGTTTATAACAGCTTATTACATTCTAATTACTCCAACGTTTCTGTTGGATTTCCAGGCAAAATGTGCTAAAAGCCCATATAACAATTGGTATGTTATTAATGAACTGTGATCAGCCATTATAGAAGACAGTATTTGATTTCTCCATTTTTGCCACACTGATACTAGACTACCGTTGGATTCTGGATGGCAGATTTATTTCCAGATTTTCTGTGCTCAGTCACCTTTCCTGTTTACTAATAATAGATATCCTACTCTACCTGCAAACCCCACTGGAAACTGATTTTCCCCAGCCACCTCTTCCTCCAATGACATCTAACGCAACTGATCACAAATGAAAATCATGAAGAGTAGAGAGAGATGGAAAGGAGAAACAAGCATAAGTAAGTCAGAAGCATCAATATCTGCAATTAATATGAGGGAAAACTGTGCAAAAAGCATTACAGGATCTATGACAAAGTACACTGAAACCAACAGAAGTCTTTCAACCTACTTCAAGGTCAGATGCTATCACACCAATTCTAACTCAAGTCCAGGGCCCAAAAAAATTCCCAGTTCAAACTCATCTACATTACATATAATGATAGTATATGGTACCCATCCACCAATGCTGTGTGCACCTCTCCTCTCTGAAAGCTTCTGCATGGCTGGTATTTCCAATAGCAAAATAACCTAGGGTTGGAACCCCAATCATATGCCATGGGGCAGGAACTTTAACTACCTAACTTTTCATAGGAAAGGGAAACTAAATACGTTTTCCTAGTGAGAACATCAATATCAGGCTGCATCAAACTAAAGGGAAAATCCCATGGCTAATTCTCTGATGGCTTCCGAATACCTGTCTACATAATCTGGTCACGTATGTTTGAAATAGCCATCAGAAGAACTGATTCACCAGCATAAAACATGAGTTCAGCCCTGTGTCTGCTGTGGAACTGTGATACTCCTGTTCCTGCAGTATAACCTGGTTCTTCATAACATGCTCTATCAGCATCAGGTTCCTTTCTGAAAGTCACTGCTCTTCTCTTCCACTGGTGAAATTCCAAATAGCCAGGATATGTCTGTCTTTACTGACCAATCCTACAAATGTGTTACTAAGCTTAATTAGTTAATATTTGTTCAGTGCTGTATAAATTCTAAACAGCAGCTTTAAGATTGGTGTGAAAGCTGTGATTTGTTGGCTAATACCAAATTTCTGCAAGAGTAGTTACATATACAAAAGACATTCTGCTTCTACTCCAAGATCTGTGGTTGTCACAGTGATTAAAACTCCATGTTTCCTAAACAATTAACTAACATAGTCTATTAAATCTCATTTTATTACTTTGAATGGATTGAGATGGTACAATAATCCAACTCGGAAGAAAGTGAGAATTTACATATCTTTTTCAGAAAATGGATGAGACATAAAATGAACGACATGGTGGATAAAACCAAATCCTAGCATGTTCTCAGTCTGTTTTGCATTTCATTTTCTCTGCTGTACTATAAACAAGTTCTAGCAGTGATAGACTCAGATTATGTAGAAACCAAATAGAGAGAAAGCTCTCTAGGCTACCAAAACAATTCACTTAAACAGAATACACACTTATCACTCAGTATGTTTTGACAAATTTAAATGTGCTATCAGCTCAAATGTTTATTTTCTTTGACTAGTACTGCTGGAGACAGTACTGCATATTGTGTGTCCCATGCTGAAACTTAAATTCAGTTATGCGGTTTGGAAAGTTTTTCTATTAGTGTTTCAAATGGAATATATGACCTGCAATTCATTTATATTTCCTATGTAATTAGTAGCTGGCAAGTAGAACAAATTAGGTGCTTGATAAACACACACAATTATATTTTCAAAGCAGTTGTATTTATGCTTGGAAGGAAGGACAGTTTTATGAATGTGTAATCAAGGATGTAGAATTGGAAAGAGAACAAAATAGAGCATAGTTAATTCAGTGGTAGCGACAAATTAACGCTATGCCAAGCCCCCTGCACATGCACTGCCCTGATAAACTTGTTATTGGCAAAGGTTCACTCTAAGACGAGCTTAGTAATCCTTCTTCAGTGTTTGTTCTTCTTTATTACTCCTTTGGGAAAATGTTGTTTATAAAATAAAGATCTGCACAAGCAAAGATAACAGAGTCTCCATTTCCTGCCTAACCTGTTTAATAGCTAACAAGCTGGGAATATATAGCTCTTTCTTTTTATTTCCTTTATACATTTGGGTACAGGTGTGTGCTGCACACCAGTGATTACCAAGCATTCATAAACAGATGTGCTTCCAAATGAAAGATGAAACTGAACTGAAAGTTTGTTTGAAATGGAAGTAAAACCTGGCAGATGGCAGCGTCCAGAAATAGCACTACTTAAACTGAATTTTTTGTGCAGCTCCTGCTCCCAAGCACCAGTGAGAACAGGGGGAGGACGACTCAGCAATGATCTATAAGGGTAAAAGGAAAAACAAAAAGGAAAGGCAGTTCTAGGGAGAAGGAAAACCACAGCAGGGATGAGAAGAAAAGAGGAAAATTAGCTTTAGATGTCAACATCTAAAAAAAGAGAAGAGAAACTTAAAGAAGGATCCATTAGCAAAGAAAAGTAAGAATTCAGAATATTTATCAGTGTATTCATACAGGATAGGAAAAACTAGCACAAGGAAATGGAAAAAGGAATCACTTAGAGAAAGAAGGTGAAAATTCACCAGTCAGTGGGATCAAAGAAACCAAGAAGAATTAATACCTTAACATGTTTTTGATATGTTGTGGTTAGTCAGCCCCATGGTGAAAGAGACGGACATCTGCACTTTTTTAAAGAGATACGGAGGGAAAGGCACATGAATTTCACTAATACCGGAATGAGGAGAGGAGGAATCCCAAACACAACATGCAACCTCTTAGCTGGGTAACTTTCTGCAAATTACAGGGCACAAGAAACCGCCGTATCCAGGCAAAGAGACATCCCCAGAAGTGCGTATTCTCCTGGGAGCAGGCTGCACACGCAGGGGTGGGCTCAGGTCCGAGGCCGTGCATTCGGCTGCCGCAAGCTGTGGGTCTGCAGTGGACACAGAGCAGACGCTTGCGGGCAGCAGCCCTGCAGTGCTCTCCGTGTCGCTTGTGCCGAGGTGGAGCTGTCGGGGCTGCGGTGCCTCCAGCAGCACCTGTGCTTCCCTTACACAATCCTTTTTATGGCTGGCTGTAACCAGTAATTATCTGAGGTGAAATTTTCAGAAATTGCCTAAAGCTGAACTTCTGAGTAAATGTCACCTAAAGTGATTCAGCCTTTGGCCATTCCCGGTTGGAATGGCACATACACCCTCCCCTTGGTGATGCTAATACCTCTGAATATCGCAGTGGTCTTGTAAGAGCAATTCACCTTTATCAGGGATTCAGGAATATTTTGCCTTTGAGGTATTTATGCATAGCTCCTCTCTGCAAGGCCTAAGTAAGTCTCAATAAAAAGGTTTGAAAGTATCTAAATCATTTTTCAAAACGGAACTTATCCCAAGCGAGTCACATAAATCTTTGGAGAAAAACACATAGCCAGGTTCAGTTTGCTGACTGGCATTAAATGAATGCTATCGCTGCATTCAAAGTAAGGAGGACGGAAGAAATGGATTGCTCTCCATTCACTGCACTACCCTCAAGGTGAAAAAATATCATGTGACAAAGTAATTAGAAACTGTAAATTAAGATCATATCTGGATATAGGAATAACCTAAAACTTGAACATTCTGCTTCAGAAACATCGTTTTCATTTAATGTTGTCTTTTGACCGCAACTAATGCCAGATCATTCAGTAGTCTGAGATCAGCAAAATCATGGGTCACATTATCCTGATGAGTTTCAGAGATCTCCAACCTCACTGCAACTATTCTGCGTCTTGTTGTTCAGCGAAAGCTGACAACCTTGCCTCCCTGACACAAGTTGTTACAGATGATTCAGATGAGTTGCTCATGACAACCACTTTGCAAAAACCTTCTTATTATGAATCACTTTAGGATGATTCATTTACTTTTTCTTCATTTAAGAACAAACTTCCCCGTGTAAAATAGTTTAAAGACTTGTTTGAAGAGAGAACTTACAAATGCAAAGCTCTATTTTTCATTAGCAGCAGAATTGCTGCTTCACCAAAAGAAAGCTCTTCTGTGCAATTTCCATCTACTTCTAGCTTGTAAACTAAGCCTATTCTGAATGCAATGTTGAAAACTGTGACATCAAATATTCAGCAGTACGGGTGGGTTACTAGGAGACGCTGCAAATTTCTGCAATGTTATCCAAAATCCCAAGCTTTCCCAAAACTGTAATCATTGTATTGTATTTGCTCACCAAATAAATGTCTGGTGCAATGAAGTAAAAAACTTGNCTTCCTGGACAATGAGTATTTGTTTTGCTAGGAACTATCAGGTAGCTGCTTTTCAAAACTGGGAACTGTTGAGATCTATTGACTGGAGATTTATTGATTACACTTGAGGTCTAAGATTTCTTGAAATGTCCCAGAAGATCAGAATTCTGACTGGTTCTTAGCAGGGAGCTACACTTGAAGTGACACACGCGTATAATTACAAATAAAAAATATTGTTTTAATATATTTAACCAGACACACTGGCTGTGTGGAAGAGTCAGCATACTTATAACCAAGTGAATCCCGTAATACAGGGAAATTTCACTCACGTTTCAGCTCCCTGAGAGCCAAGATCTATGATTCCCACATGAATAATCACACACAGGTTATCAGGATTCTGTAGAGACCAAAACCAAAGAAAGTTGTCTTTATTGCTTCTATACTGATGGACTTCTGAGTCAATAGTATGGATTAATGGGCCTCTGCTAAATACAGAGAAGCTAGACAGCCCTAGGTTGGAGGAAATTAAATTACTACTTACAGTCAATTAACAATAGGAGTGTGACAGGAACACCAAGGGAATACAATGTCAAATTTGAAACTATGTCCTCATCTACTGCTGCTTTCCCAAAGGATACATGACTGCAAAGCAGCAGATTTTACAAAATGGGCATGCTTGCTCTGCAGTTAAGTCTCTCGACGGAACTGAGGATACTTTTTCAGGAGCCCAAAGTTTGCTCATCACATTTGGAGGACTGTGATGCCCAAGTAGAAGAGTTGGAGACTTATGAAGAGGCCGAAAGCAACTTCACCATTTATAAAAATAATTTTTTCTTTTATATGTTGCTATTGTAAAATAAATAAATAATCTGATGTTGTGCAATGTGCAGATCCATACAAACAGTCATTCTCCAAATGAATTCTTGCACCAAAAAGTACTGGTACTTCACATACGCAATATCTCTGTCTTCCATTACACATAAACTAGTGTTTTGTATTTATCCAGTAAAGCAAGACTGAATAATGTATTATTATAATGAACTTGCTGGGAAGATGAGAAGTTCTGATGTAAACTCTCTCTCTTGTTACATTTGTGCCATTCTAGTGGTTTCACAGCATTTTCAGTGTGTCGTCTTTTTCTCAGAAATTTGGTTTTCAACTCTTTTGTGATATTTTATCAAGAAAGCACAGAATTTTCTCCACATTCCCACAGGGGCTGAACTTTAAGCTTAAGTAAAACTCTCTACGAAGAACAAAGTTGCACTTCCATGTTGTACCTATTTAGGAAAGGACTGTACAGAAAACCTGATGCTTAATGAATGATGTGAAAGAAGAAAATTAGCATGTGGTTCTGGAGAGCTTTCTGGCAAAACTGTTCAGCTATTCCATAATAGCTATTAAAGGGAATTACTGTTCTTTCTTATTTCAAAAATATTCTCAACTAAAGTTTGCTTTCTGCCTCCAGCAGCTTGTTTCCCCTCAAGCCTGTTGATACAAAGTGCTGCCTATGATTATACTATTTTTCTTGCTATTTGCAATACACAAGCTAACAGCCTGAAGCAAAAGGAAGAAAATATGATGAAGGTGTTTCAAACATTCTCCCCAATGGTCAGAAAAACTGAACAATGGAAAAGTGCAACACTGCCTAATAAATGAGACAAGAAAGACACTCACGAATACAATGAGACACACAGATATCTTTATCTTGCCTACAGATGTATGGTGGCCCTAATCAAAAGCAAAATTATATACCTCTTCATGTTCATTTCTGATTTCACCTACACCAAAGATATAGGCTTTCTTGTTCATACAGTGCCTCTCCAAATCTTTAACAAATTCAGCCACAATCAGCTTTCTGTCAAAACCAAAAATGTTTACCTCACAAGTTTTTTCTGCCTCTTCTTTTCTCCCTACCCAACCCCTCAGTCTCCTGCCTCCCAAATGTAGCTCGTGTAATACCTAGAAGCTCCAACCTCTGGGTTGTAGGGTAGTCATAAATCTAGATATTGTCCAAGAGCAGTAATGCTATCATAACCTTAAAGAAACCTTTGCAAACACTCTCCTTTATTTTGTTCCATGCACCTATTTGTCTGTAAAGAGATACCTTAAATAAAAATAAATAAATAAATAAAACATAAATAAGTCAAACACACTTAATCTTTCTCTTTGCTTGGACATATTTTATTGACCAGGTGCTAAAAGTTCTAAGCAGAGCCTAAAAAGTGCAATGGGAAGTAACTTAGTGTGTATTGATTGCTAATCTAAAAATACATACATCTCACCCATAGCAAGGTACACAGTAAAAACCCCATATGCAACAGAAACTCTCTGATAATGTGTGCGACTGCAAGCCAACATGTAAGCTGTGACAGGGCATAGCACCCTTAAACTTCCTGAACTCCCATATTTAACAGAACTTCTTAATTTCCTCTTCTGACTATTGATATATCAGTATATGCTTCATCTGCTGACCTGCCACACTATCCCAATTACACACAGCTACTCCACACCTGAAGGTACTATTCTTATCTGCTGCTAACACAACCCAGTGACACATTAATTCCACCACAAGACAATTAACCCCCTATCTGAATCATATTTGTCAGATAGAAATTTCTCAGGGAATCAAAATATTTTATTAAAGGCTTCACAAGCTAAATGCTAACAGCCTTAGCTCTCTTTCTTGTTGAGTTCCCCCAGGGAGGAATAGAAGAGTCAATTTAGCTGACTAGCCTTTGTTTTCAGAAGCTGACAATATCAAAGAGGGCTGTAGATAGTGGATGTAATCCTACAATACAAGATTTTTTGATGTTCTGTTCTAAGTGAAATGGATGCCTAAGTTATTAGTGTATGTAATAGTTGCCCCTTGAATTGAACTATGTAATTAATAAAGAAATATGAACTCACCAGATTAAATGTTAAATAGCACCAGCATAAAGCTTGATATTAATGCTGCTTTCATTAAACATCAAGAGGAATAAAAAATATATAGAAGCCCTTTGATTCTCTTGAACTACTATTATTCTCTCAGTGTTTTGCAGTAGAGTATTACTAACATATATGATCTGGTACACATTGGATTTGCTATCCTTGTGTTATATGCTTTAATATATTTCTACTAATACAACAGGCATCTGATTTTATAAATGGCAATGCTGTCTGATAGATCTGAAGAAAATCTGGTAGAAATTATCTCAAACTGTAAATTATCTTGCAAAACAGAGGCAAAGCCATGCCATCTATGCAATTGTCTTGCATATCCCATCCCAAACCACTCTGAAAATAGAAATTTATATTTTATTACAACACTCTCATAGTATAACAAGTTCACTTGCCTAATTCATTAAAAAATGTCTAATCCAACATCCTGAAATTAGTGCCTTAGAGAATTTGAACACTGCATTCAGAGCTTCAATGAAAATCTACTTGGACACTAAACTCTGCATATTCAATATTGGGAAAGTAAATGGATTTATGGGTGAAATATCATTTCTCATGAAAAATGCCCTGAAAGAAGAATGAACCTTTTCTGAACATCATTCATGATTCTATAAATTTGGAGTTGGCAGCACTAGCAGCCTAACTAGACTCATATCAGAGTTGGAATTCATTGACACCTCCTCACAGAAATCTAGCAAGAAACCAATGGGATGGAGATCAGCATCAGATTCTGTGTATTAAATTGCAAGACAATACTCAAAAATACACAAAAATATAAGAAAACAGAGATGGTGATCTGCCTCCCTCTAACCACCTGGTCAATACTGTGCAATGGGAGTATCCGCAAAACACAGCTGGCTCATCTGGGCACCTTAAAGGTAAAAATTCCCAGGAGGATGAAGGCTACCACTGAAGACTAGTCTGGCAGAGTCTAAGACATTTTTATTCTGAGGGTATTGTCAAAGGTTTGGGTGTTTGTTTTTAACAGAATCCTTGAAAGCTCAGCTAATAAAACGAACAAATCAGAATATATAAGCTGTATTAGGAAAAGTTACACAACACCCAAATGTAAACACAATCACTACATGCTACCTAAAATATGATATGTAAGCAGTCACATAGTCACAAATCGCAGCATTATGGGTGAAAGCTCCAGTGGGGCAGCTGTTGGAGGTGGGCAGGAGGACTGGAAGGTAGCAGGCAGACGGATTCGCTTGGCAGAAGAACGGAGGAAGAAGAACCTGCCTGTAACGCACCAGTCCGATGAATTCAGCACAGTACAGTTACTGCGCTGGCAGGCTCCGCTGTGAGAGCAGAGCGGCACTGAGTGTAGCACGGTGAGTTAGGGGGTGTGCCTGGGTAAGCAGAGCAACTGCAATTGTGTCTTCCATCCTCTGGAGATGCTTATTTACTTTTTTTCACGTCTTGTACTAAATAAACTTCAGAAAATTTAACACAGCAAATAAAAATATTGCAGTATTTAAATGGATCGTACCAAATGTCAAATGCAATGACTGACTTTAAATGCACAAATGTTTAATTAGACCTTCCTTGCTTCCATCTTTTAAGGTAGCATCTGCTAGTTTCCATAGACAGACTTTGCCAGAGAACAATATTTTGTCTGCTTCAGGCAACTCAGCAAAACTCATTTCCTTTTTCTTTTTTCTTTTTTTGCAGTAATATCTTGTGAAATAGCAACATTACTCTGTGTGTGTGTAAACACTAGGCGTGTATATGCCTTACCATGGATTCCTTTCTCATGTAATTAGCTCTTTATTAGCAATTAGTTTCCTTGGTTATGGAGTGCCCATGTACTAAATGAAAGTAGGACTAGACCTACATATTATATACTTTTTCATTATAGGTTAATTAAAAACATTAGACTCAAAGTTTTTCTTTTGCTTTATCTATTTACTAATACTCTGAATGACTGAGAACTGAGAGAGCTCATGGTTGTTCTGCTGTGTGCAGGCTGGTATCATCCCAAAGTGCTGTAGTTAGCGCATTTCATAACACTATCTCATGGGATGAAGTAGTTTCCCAAGATTAAAAAGGAAGGGGTGATTGTTTCAATTAATCTGCTGATACTAAAAAATCTAAGGATATTAATTGCATGTCTCTAAATGGGTGTAAAATAATCACATTTTTGTTGTTAGCACAAGAATTCTTCCTAATATCCACTTCTAATATGTATGCTTTGCCCAGGCAAGGACAGTTAAAATACTCCAGTATAAGCAACCAGTTTGTCACAAAAACTCAATCTCACAAATAAAACTGGTGTAGTAAAACAAACAGAAACTTTTAGACTGTGTTCACCGCAGATTGCTCTCTTCCAACTAAAATACTATGACAGCCAGAGCCACTGTGTAGCAGCAGCAACAGAGAGCAGCAGAGGAAGAGAAAATACTTTGTCCACCTTGATATGACCAGGGAATAGAGGGAAGCAGACGAGTGAAAAATATATGAGCACTAATTTAAAAAAAAAAATTGCTTCATAAAAGGGAATTTAAATAATATACAACTCATGTCACTTTTTAGCTTTTTACAAGGAGACCTTTAACCCACTATTTATAACTACAACTAATAGCTATATACTATAATTAAACGAAGTAACTTCTAATTCCACCTGTTCCCTAGTTACCAGTAGTTACCAGTGATGAATCCCAGCGTGGTATAGTCTATCAGACTAAGACAGAAAGATTTGACATTTGTCAGAGCTAAGGGATGGAATCAACGAATTTGGTGAAAATGTGCAGCTCCAAAAGAAAAGTAAAAATGGGAGGCACTTCCCACAGACGCAAAAGGACCATGCAGAGACAGGAGTGTATATCAAGTAGTATTCTTGACTTTCTTATCCATGGTTTTCTTGACACTCTTTGCCTTCCTTCTTGAAGTCTATTATAACGGTGTATTCTTAGCCTGGTTCTTTAAGAAATGAGGCATATGTTGTGTTGCCTGGCCATCCGTCAGTTTGCTATTTTCCCTCAAGCATGTTTTGAACCTGTTGAACAATTTCAGCCAATTTGACAGAAGGCTAAAGGTATCAGATGTACAAATTTCTGCGTATTTCATCAAAAGCTATAGCTATGAGAGGAGAAAGACCCAGCTTATTGCTGCACACGGGTGGTTAGCGGGGTGGCCGGCACCTCACACAACACGCTGCTGCCGGCCGCTCGGAGCAGGGGGTATGGCAGGGAGGCTGCAGACCGAGGGGAGGAGATGGAGGTACATCAGAACACAACAGAAACTGTGCTTTCTCAGCAGTAGAAAAATGATCAAACCATGTGATTCCTCTACAGTGGGATCTTCAGGCTGCAGCCAAAAGTCAGTCAATATACTCAGAAAGATATTTCAATTTTTTGGGAGTCTTTTTGCTCCAAAAAGTTTATAATCCGGGGGGGGGGGGGGGGGGAGGGTGGTGTTTAAG
>VXAL01010199.1:180341-235139 GCA_013399475.1 Chauna torquata | reverse complement strand
GGGGGGGGGAATGGGGCATATTAATGGTGGAAATGGAAAGAGGACCAGAGACTCAGCTAGTGTAACCATTTCATGTCTACACACTGCAGATGAAAAATGAACACAGAAGATGATGATGGCCAGAGGTCCAGAATTCCCAAACACCAGATTTTCTATCTAACTAGTATCATCTCTAGTTTATATCCGTAGATGATATCCATGATATATGGTTTATATCCATAGACACCGGGGATTCTGCATTAGCCAGCTGCACATAAAATCTTATAACCCTCTTTGTTTGGTCATTGCATGCCAGTTTTCCAGGTGAGAACACCAGAACTTCCTTACTAGGTCTGTGTAATGTTAGTTTAGCCTTAGCATAACTGTCCCCAGCTGTGACTGGGCAGGAAGGAGTATATAAGAAAAAGGAGTGGTATTTCCACTTGTGCATATACTCATAGCTCTCAGCTAACAATTTAGGTTTTCCAGAGCCGTGCAGTGGCTGCAACCAGGCAATCATGTTTAATCATCATTGCTGTGTCTATCCTCTGGTAATCCACCTAATCCTTTTTCACACCTATTTACAGTTTTGTGCTCAAAAACTTCCAATAATAACAAATTTTGCAACTGAGTATGTACAAAAAGTACATCCTTTCATTTGCTTAAATCTTCTGCCTAACTGCTTAAGGAAATTCTAGTTTTCTGTTATGGGAAACAATAAATGTTTGTGATCTACTTGCCATCTTCACATCATTTGTGAATTTATAGATAAGTCATATTTCCCCTCAATCATCTCCCTTTGTAGACTAAGGAATCCTGGTCCATTTGGTATCTTCTTACTGAGAAACCTTTCAGTGCTTCTGACCATCCTGACCACCTATGTTACCCTTCTCCATGTGTTTCCAGTGCTGAATATATCATCACTGAGAAGGCAGAGCCAAAAATGCACATTCAAGATATGAGCAAATGGGGAATATATGGTGGTGTAATGATGTTCTCAGCTTTGCTCTCATTTCCTTTACTAATAATGCTTCAAATTCTATTTTATTGCTAAGAAATGGACAGATTCTTTAGAGAGATGTCCACGATTATGCCAAGATTTCTTCTCTAATCAATAACAGAGGATTTAGAGTCCAGTGCTATGTATCTATAGTTCAGTTTATTTTTCCCACGGGCATCAATTTTTGAAACACTAAATTTTATATCATTTTTTCTTTCAGTCATTCAGTATTGTGTTTTTCTTATCATTTCTATCTTTTTTCCACCCCCCCATTTTTTGTTAACAACTCTGACATACCTTCTAAATCTTTTCTGTATTTCAAATTCAAAAGCGTATAAACTTGTCTTTATATTCTTGTGACTTGCACCCTCAAGTTTTATCAGGAACACTAAATTAGATTATTATGATATTGAAACTAATTTGACATTACCAAGGAAAATGTTAAATCGGTTGTAATACAACATAACATATTTAAAGTCAGATTGCTTGTGTTAATTTTCCTATTTAATGATTCAGTAACACCGTCAGCGCTTTCATCTACATCATTCTGCAACTCAGGTCAGGGATTCTGTGTACCTCACAGATATATATAGTGCCTATGTCTTTACATAATAGATATTTTGAAAATAACTCCCGAAGTCTATTGCTCACTATCAGCACCATGTGGAATTATCAAGATTATTTGTAATGTGATTAGAAAGTCTTAAATACTGTTTTGTGCAATGAAGATACACTATGACAATATGTGAGTGGGTATGATGAGTCATCCAGATTTTGATTTCATGAAAGCAGGACTGCATAACAAAGTGTGAGGCAGCAGTCTCATTGACAGTACAGTCACATACTGCCTCCCTCATTGAAAATACAGTCACATGCCATTATGCTACTTTTCATACAATATGATATCCACCTATTCTTAGCAAGCATCGTGTTGAATGAAAGTGGAATAAAGTATGGCATGACTGCCCCTTGTGCTATTTTAGACAAACACGGAGTGAAAGCCAGAGTGTTTTCACAGAGAGTATATTTAGTCAGAAGGGTAGTACATTAGGATTTATAAGCACTCTATTTAACCTAGGCTGCATAGTTACCTAACAACTGCAATAACTAGAGGTGGGCTGTTCAGTAGCACACATTTTTACCAACAAATAGGTAAGAAAAATTCTAGTTTTCAGCTCTCTATTGTATTTACTTTTAGCATGTGAGGTTTTGCTACTACGTTTTTCAAGCCCAGTGACCATCCTAATATGGTTGAAAGAATTCTGCCAAGTTGCATCACATCATAGGAAATACTTTAACCAAAGACAGGGTATTTTAAAGGATTTTGAGCATACTGTAATCACCATTGAAAGAAAAATTATATTTCTTAAAAGCAAATACTGGTTGTCTACTTTACTGGAGTTATGGTTGACTGTTACAAAGAATGTGGGGAAAAGACCTGTCTGTACTTCAGTCCTAACAGTAGTAAAAAGTACATCAGAATCCTTCTCTCTCTAGTACTTCAATGGAATATCCACTGCCTTTATCTCGGAGGAACTCCAATCTCCAACTACAGAAAAAAAAAAAAATGGATCTGATACTTTGTTAAGATTACAGATGTTGCATCTCTTTACCCAGATATGAATTTAAAAGAAACGATAGGGCTGGAAGGGATGGTTGGAAGTCATATAGTCCATCTCCTTGCCTCAAAGCAGGTTCAGATATCTCTGTATCACTCCCAACAGATGTTTGTCTAGCATGTCCAGAGATGAATATGGCATTAACTCTCTAGGAAATTTATTTCAGTACTGGTACTTAAAATGTTTGCATGGGAATGTTTTTGAGCTGAAGTAGAGAAAGTTGATAGGAATAGAGCATACAGCTCAACACTTCTCTTAGGAGCAAAGTCAGAACAACTCTGTATCCTCCAGCAAAGCTTCAGACAAAAATCAACAAAATGCAAGTAGGAAGCATCAAAGACAAGTTGTAACAAAGAAGTCCTAAATTTGAGCTTAAGAATAAGCAACCAGAATAAATATATGCAGTTTCCTAAAGAAAGCTCAGAATGAATTTTGATAAGTAAATTAAACATATGGACAAGGAACAGAATCACTATGGATTGTAATTCCAGTCCTCAACAACAAAAGGACAGTAGTAAGCTTATACTACTGATTTACCAGAAAGGTGACAATGACCGTGAAGAGTATCTTCAAGGACAAAAAACATAATCAATAACAGAAGATTTCAACCGCACTCAGGTAAACTCAATAATTGTCAAAGTAGGTGATACTGACACGAAATTCTCAGACAACAAAATCATCTGCTTTCGGAGTAACTAGTTGGGGTCCCACAAAAAAAAAAAAAAAAAAAAAANNNNAAAAAAAAAAAAAAGGCACTTTTAAAACCTAACTCTTGATTTCATACTGAATGCTGCTTATGACCTTATTCAGAATACTGTTTTCAAAGTCCTAGTGTTACAGAAGAGCCTCACAATGTAGTAGGATATCACAAAGGATAAAAAGAACCAAAAATCTCTTGTGTTTGTGCTTAGGTTCAAGAAGGGAACTAAGAAACAGCAGACAAAAAAGTTACATTTTTGAAGCTGGCAGATTATATAATGGCATCAGTTAAAGCATGCAACCTATGAAAAAAAGCTTTAAGAAGTTCAAAAAGGCCAATATGGTTCAACAACAGAGTCTATCAGAAGCAAGAAGATATACTTCAAATATTGCAAATGACTCCAAGAAGGGAAACAAGAACATAATATCTAGCAAGCTACATATAAAAAAATGAAAAAGGTAAACAAAAAAAACAAACAGAGATCTTGAGATCTTTTCTTGAGAAACAACTTGCAGAAGTCACTAAAACTAATAATAAATCCTTAAAGACTAGCCAAAGCATGTAGGTTATCAGTCTTTATGCAGAACCAGGTGATAACAGAGGCAGAAAGGGAGCATTCAAGGAGGATAATGCCATAGAAGAAAAGCTAATAAATTACTGTAGCTGGGATATGTGCAGGCACTTAGACTCAACAGCCTTTGGGGTTATACCAGAGGATTTGCTTTAAACTGTTGTGTTATGAGAAGGGAACATCAAAAATCTGGTAAAAGGAGTAGCAATACTTCATAGCACACAGAGGAGCCTCGTGAATCTCAAATATAAAACTGCTGAACTGCTATAATGGTTATTTTATTTATTATTTGCATCAGATGAATGGAAGATGGTAAATAGGAGCCAACAGGTGCCCAGTTTTTCAAAAAGAGTTTTGAGGGGATCTAGAGAATTAAGCATATACTAAGACACCAGTAAGTATATCTGCACCCAATCAAATCATAGAATAAAAAAAATAAAAATAAAAATAGTAGACATAGGAACAAACCTGTTACGATAAAAAAGAGTCAACATTGTTCTTGTACAGGTAAGACATACTGCAGAAACTTGTTAGAGTTGTCAGTAGGGCAAGAACAAGCCAGCCACATGCTGTACATGGATTTTCTAGAAGTTTTCAGTTGGATTTCTTAACCGAAGGTTCATAGAATGCCATGGAAATGCCTTGTTATGGAATAATAACAAATTAAAAGGATAGGAAACTAGAGTAGGAGTAAGTAGTAAGATTTCAAATGAAGATTCTGCCTTGAGTCTTGCACTATTTAGTATTTTTATAACTTATCTGGAGAAGGGCTGGCAGCAATAGTAACATTTGCTGCTGATTACAAGTTATTTGAGGTAGTAAAAAAGCAAGCAAACTGCAAAGACTTGCACAAGAGTTTCATGATACAGAATGATTAGGCAATAAACTTACAGACAAAATTCAGTGTCAATAAATGTAAAGTAGCACACATGGAAAAGTAACCTTAACTATACATATTACACGACTGAGTCTAAATTAGCTATTACCCCTCAAGAAAGCTATCTCAGAGTTATAATAAATGGTACCATGAAAACATCAGCTTGCTACTCAGAAGCATTTAAAAAGGCAAACAAAATGTTATGAATTATTAGAAAGGAAGAGAGAGTAAAGGAGAAAACACTATTATGCCATTTTATAACTCCATAGTAAGCCTCATGTTGCATGAAATCTGATTTCCCCACCTTGGAAAGCACCGAAAATGAGAGAAGGTACAGGCAACTGCAGCAACGATGATCAAGGCTCTTAAGGCTAGAGTCAACAACAGAGAGGAAATTTTGATATTTTGCGATTCCCATAAAGTGGAAATCCTAGGGGAGAGGAGAAATTCATTTTGGAAATGTCAGCATAAATTGATTCTGAAACATAATATGCTTCTTAGGACTCTAACAGTTGTGACTGAAATTACAGTAAAACTGTTGAAGTTTGATGGCTCCAATGCTCCGGGCATTTGAGAAGGAGGTGATGCCCCATTACTCAGTGTACCTCAATCCCCAAGGGTGCTGATGACTTTTAGTCCCCTTCACTGATGGTCTGCATGGCAGCCCCAGCCTGGCTACCCTGCAGAGAAGTGATCTGTTCTGCTGCAGGAGCCTGAGCCCAAAAATTCCCACTGCAGACTTGAACTGAGGTTCTGGAGAGCTCCAGATTACACTAGGATTTCCAGGGATCTCACTCTCGTGGCCCTGGACAGAAAAATTTACCGAGGCTCTTGCATACCATGTGTGTGCAAATGTCTTTGCCTTCATCCCTACCAGGCATGCAGCCTCCCCTTGGAACTAACTCAGATTCATTTGTCAAACGACTGTCATAAAACAATTAAAATTTGAAAATTATTTTTCAGACAGTCTCTCTCTACACACAGTCAAGCCGCATTAGGGCAGAACGGCTTATGTACGCATATAGACATGGACAGATTTAGAAACGAAGCTGAAGACCAACTTTAAATCCTTTTTTGATCATCCAAGAAGCATGTTTAAAGCAGGTCATTATGTTACCTTGCTTAAGGTCAGAAACACCTGCAGTATCTGGTGAGATTAGATAAGCTTGGCAGCAGTTGACCAAAGGTTATTTAATATCTTTATACCCCCTTTTCCTAGAATATATGCTCTACTGCAAAGAGAAATTAATACTGTGACCTATGGTGTACAGGAGATCAGACTGGACAATCAGAGTCCTCTCTTCTGCGTTTATAATCTGTGAAGCTGAAAACATAAATCGCAGGAAGCATCTCATATTTTTTAAAGTAGATCATTGAAAAAACTTCTTCTGTAGAAGACAGGAATTCCCATGGCTAATGCACCAGAACTCTGAGGGCTTATAGCCTTTGCATAATTGTTTTTATATTTTTTAAAATCTGTGAAACTCATGACAGCAACCAGTAACTTAAGAGGCAAGACCACAAAGATAGAGAAAACCATAATCTTCATTTTAAAAAGTTTACATTTGATATGCTGTAATCGTGAATTCTCTCAGCTTCCTTACAAACGTCTACTTCATTTCTCCTAATCCTTTGACCTAAATTAAAGGTTAAAATATTTCCTCTTTTTCTTAGGAGGAACGGAAGATATCAGTGCTTTACTTACGATGTCCCATTTCTTTCTCTCCCATATGCCTCTATCATACCCACACATTTTCATGCCTTTCCAAAACAATATGTCAGTCCTCATCTTCTCACCAATTTTGCTACTAAAAAGAAAGCAAAACAACAGTACGAACTGTTATTAAGCAGCCATGGTAGAAACAGCATACAACTTAATGAATGGAGGCATTTCAGCTTGGAAAATTTAAGGTAAAATTTCATTCGGTATCAGCTGACAGCTGTCCTTTCTATCTCAGTTATACCTTAGTTTGAATGAATCTCAGATTGGAACAGGAAATTCAGCTGAAACCATCAGGTTTGATGAAAAACTTGGTTTTGATCAGAATTGTCTCTCGTGATTTCTGAACAAAATCCCAAACAATTTTGGCTTCTCCAAATTGTCTGAAATTCCTTCTTCTACTTCTACCCCATTTTAGGGAACTGTAATAAATCAGCTTCAAATTTCATAGATTTTATGAAATTCTTACACAGCTTTAATAGAAATAGTGGCAAAAAATGAAGCCCAACCTAACACAGCACCTCCTCAGACTGATCCCTATCCCAAGATATGTTGTGGCATCTATTTGGAAACCTAATATTTCTAGTTGGTAAATAACTTACTGCAGGTGAAACTCCAGCCCATTTGAAAGCAATGAGAGTGTTGCCACAGGCACAGTTTGGACCAGAATTTTGCATATTTTTTACATTTGTTAAAATAAAATAAAAAAATCATTATTGATTTTTTTAAATCCCTGCGTGTGTGAATTAAAGACATCCAATTAAACATTTTAAAAATACAAACCCAGAAGAACAACTTTATCATGGGCAGAATAAACCGTCCTTTTACATATAGTTTACAGCTACATTACTCTAAGGTTCAGACCCCATTAACTAGTAATTATTTCAATGTGTTGCAATCATTGGAGGAACAGGGAAGCCCCAAAAGCAAGGTTGTGCTTTCTCTCACTTCATTTGATTCAATCAGGGGCTTTCCATTGAATTTGGTGCAGTTGGGTCAGACTCTGCTCAAACAGTTGGAAGTATATATAGGTATATTTGAGAACAATACATACAGGCAAACAGAACATGAATAATCTGCCCCTCACTCATGAGAATGACAGCTCGTCTCTCAGCTGAGCCATATATGTGAAAGAGACCTAATCATTTCCCTTATTATCTCTCGATTTACAGAAATAATCTAAAATTTCATAGATTAATGATTATACATCCATCAATGACAAACTATGATTAGCTACCTCATTAACTTTAATGCACCACCTATCTGGAAATCTAGTCAGAAAGAGTCAAAAAAAATTTTGCCAACAAACTTTTTTTCTCTGTAGTATTGGGGTGAATTTAATAACTCAATTTTTTTATTGTTGACGTGCATGATTTCACAGAGTCCTCAGTACGCTAGCCATTTGTATGAACATAAAATTAGACAGATATTCTTTTATATTTCTTGAAGGAAAAGATAAAGAGAATTGTAGAAGAGTCCAGACAAACATGCAAAGTAAACATGCTAGAATTATAGGATACTTGAGATATGTCATGTATGTATCTGAAAGTATTAGTGCCATGATGAGTAACTTAAAGATGCATCACCAACAATGATTTCTTAAGCGATTGACGCAGATGGGTGTAGCTGCTTGGCCACGGGGACTGACAGATTTCATTGAGCCCATGACAACTGTCTTGCCTATCCACAATTGCTCTATATGAGTGAACTTTCTGCTATGCCAGCAGTAATCCAGGCATATAATTACAACATCTTTGAGAAAACTCATCCAAGGAGCAAATAAGCTTGCTTTAAAAGAATAAAAAATCTTCATAATGCCCTGACTCATAAATCTGTGGCGCACTTAATTAAATTCAATAGGCAATTTTAAGGAGAAACAAATTGAACAACCTCTAACAGAAAAAATTCCAAATAAATATAATCCATTTTGCATTTTAATTCTAATGTTGTTTGTCCTTGTCAGGGCTCATACCTGCCTTATTCAACCTTTTTCTTCTTGAAAATAGTTTTCACATAATGATATTAAGGAAATATACTACAAACATATGATATTTTTTTAAATTAAGAAACCCACCCCATCCTCCATGGGCACATTGAAGAAGGCTGGAAAAGACAATCACAATTTTTTATTATACCAAGGACTCTTTCTTTAATGATTCTTCTCCTCCTAACCTCTCTGGAGAACAGCAATTAGCATGCTGCTTGTCCAGATCCGTCAACAATGGCACATATAAAGCTGTAAATATGCCACGCGTGTGTTAGATTTATTACGGCATCGTCTAGTCTGACAGATTTATACATTGTCTTTTTTCTTGTAAAGGGGAGAACTGCTGTATGAAAGAAAGAAAATAATTTGCAAGCAGCAATCCTCAGTAGTGCGTAAGAGGCCATCTAAGTCTATCCACATTCTCAAGCTAACCCCCATCACCTTGAAATTCCAGTTTCCTACACTCAGTCCCTCTCTTATCACCTTTAAGGAAAGCCACTTCTTTCTGTTGCTGTTGTGTCTCATCACACGTGTTTGTCATTTTCAATGATTAATGCATGACTGGGGAATAAAAACCAGTTAAAGCACAGGTTATGAATCCTGCTCAGGAGAGGTCTTTTCCATGGGCTTTGCATCTAGGCGTCATGGAAAGTTTTCTCTGTGCAGACTGAACCATCCCTCCAGTCTCTCAAGCCTGAGAAATAGCAGACACACTTCCCACCTCCCCTTTTCTCATGCCCACGTTCTTCTTCACAGATTTTTCTCCCAAGCACCAAAAAGCCATGCGTTCTGTCACTCCCGTCCCTACTCCACTGCTGAGTGCTGTGCAGAGCAAGCATGGTCCGTAGGCAGGCAGGGGGATTTCTGTCTCTGACAGCCACGAAGCATTGCCCAGGGCCACGTCAACACACTGCGGCAGCTGAAGGAGGCTGGAGGTGGGCAGAGAGAGCTAGCAACAAATGACAGAAAACATTTGCCTCCAACAACTGAAAAAGCAAAGGCGAAAAATCTAGAGAAGCTGACAGGTGGTAAATCATGAAATATTTCATATGGGTTTTTTTAAAAGATATAGGAAACCACCATGTGGTTCCCCCACGCACAGTTTTATAATATATGTGTGTCTATCGATGAAACAGGGAGCAAAGGAGATATGTGTACTGCAGAAAAGTTACGCTAGTGCTTTTCAGCTCCTTGTCATTGGACTTCTCTCACTCCACCCACTGAACCTGGAATAACACCCTTGTTAGATCTCTAAGTCTGGCGTCTTCTCTTCTCTCTCCTTTTTTCAGCTCACAGTCAACCACTCACTCAGTTTCTCAGCTGTTTGCTCTTCTGCTCCCTGGGCCTCTGCCTCCTCTATAGACTCAGGGTAGTCTAAGACCCAATTAAACCCTGCAGCAAGTCATTTTTTCACAACATCTTTCACCTTTTTTTTTTCTTTATCTTCCTAGTTTGTCTAAATTCTGCACAAATTAAGACTACTTTCTTGAGGCCTCTGACATGACAGATATCTGAAAAGGGCAAAGCTATGACTGTTTATAAATAATAATTGTGCTGAATATGGCCTGCAATGTCTAATGAGGAAGTTTAACGGTAATTTTTTCTTTAGACCGTGCATTTTCCAAGGCCCATAAAACTCTTAAAAGTGGGACTGCAACTTACTTTGCATGACTCTATATTTCAAACCTACAAAACATATTAGAGTATCCAAATATAAAAATGCAGCCTCCTGACGTGCATTATGAACAGGAAACTAGTATGGATATGGAAAAGACTGGCTTTTTTATTATGAGACCAAAAGGGAGAGTAATTCTGGGAGGTAAACAGTTATTCAGCCTTAAAGATATGAGAAATTTTGGTGCTGTTCTGATCACAGGATGCTTTTGAGCCTCACCCCAGAGCCAGACAGGCAATTCTGAGTAAATTCCAACTGCAATTTTCATTCTTCCTCGCTTTTCTACAAACAAGCAACTAAAATACGAGGAAAAAGCTATACAAGTATAACATTAAGGATAAACAAACGATTAATTCTTGTAAAAAATATTCTAGGCACTTTGGGTGGTGTTTGTTTTGTTAAGTTGCCAGAGGTACAACACGTATCTGGAGTGATGCCTTGGATTTGATTGTTTCTGGAGCACGAAGAGTTAATCTAGGTCCTGGAGCGTTAATATGAAACTAGGCTGTGTTATTCAGTAGACAAGATTTTGCACTGTCAACTGAGCGGAGCTTTTGCAAGATCAGCTGAGCTCCTGAAACTGCTCCCAGCCAGGATGCTGTGGTCATTTTTAAGACACTTCATGGAGAACAGGCCTTCACAAGCTTAGATGCCAGCGCAGTCGGTTTTTCATCTAACAGGACCTCAGGCTCTGCTATCAGAAGGACCCCGGTGACTGTGAGATACAAGGCCCAAATGTCAGACATATAACATTTATTAGAGGTAGCACAGGAAAAGGTTGCAGCCTCACTATATAAAATTACTTCTGAACTGAATGGGAAGCGCCACAGTTCCCAGTGGGGGGATATCCAGCAGTTTCATAGTACAAAATTGTTAATAAAATCCTTAAAAATACAAGAAAGGCGTCCATTTTCTCCAGTCAGCCCCTGAGGCTATGGCTGCATGAAATTCCAAAGGAGAGCGAATGACTGCAGACTCTTTGTTGTCTGAAGATGCAGATAAACACAGAAGTGTGCAGAAGCAAAACTTTTGTAAGAGCGTGCACCAAGGTGCTTCCTAGTGCTTGCTGGTTCCCAAACCAGGAATACCAGATCTATAGTCTCTCATTGTACTCTGCACCAGAAAAAAACCATAAGGTAGGGGAGTCACAACTGTAAGTGGAAGTTAAATGTCAACACAGAGTAGTTAAGTTTTCTAAATGACCTACTTAACCCTAGCAAGAGGCCTACTGCAGTAACGCAACTGGATCACGGCTGTGCAAAGGACCCGACAGCACACAGCTGTTAGAAATTCCCTGGGAGCACCCAGAAATCTTGAACATGCTTGTGAGAAAGTGCATTGACTGCTCCTAAAGAAGATAAATCAGTGTCTGAATTAACATTCACAGAAGTTTTGCAGATGTTTTATCACAAAATATCCAGACCAGTAAACTGGACCCACTCTTCTAGTGTATCCCATTTGGAGTCAAAATCTATGTTTGTGGTAGCAGTGCCTGACTGAGACTTTTAAGCCCAAACTTCACCCTATAACATTGAAGTGTTAAGATTTTAAATTCCAGCTTAATCCACCCATTAGCTACCGATCCTTACTGTTTTGTGGAAAATTACTTTGAATCCTACAGCTCTCTGCCTTCTGTTACTTAGAATAATTTCTTCCATATGATATTTGCTGTACGTGTGAAAAACAAATTTATCACCCAGAAGCATAAATTTCCAATGGTCTCAAAGAACAGTGATTCAAGCAGTGATTGAAATTTTCGGCAGCAGTCACACTACACAGATTGGATGGGGCAGTGGGGGGCATGACTCCAGAATTCTGCTTAAAGAAGAAATACGTAGAAGAATAACTAAATGCAAACAATCCTACAATCCTCCACATGTGAAGCACGCATAAAACTGTTAGTGATGGAGAGAAGTCTGCAGTGCGTTTAGGCAGCTTAATTTACAAAGCTTGCCAAAATAATTAAAAGGAATCCTACAAACTTTTCAACCCAAGTGGAATCCTTTCATTTAATGAGTTACAGGAATGACAAGTCTTGATGAATGTGAATTTTAAATCCCTAGGCATGACAACCTATTACGACTCTTGCCCACACAGTCTCTGAGATGCACCGGTACTATCTAGTCCTTGCTCAAAGCAGGGATCCTATTCTTGTGCCTGGCTATCAAATTCTAAGTACAGCACTCTCATCACCATGGTAACTGATGGACCACCAAAATTTCAGAGAGCAAATAAACCATATACTCCTACTTGCCTTATTACGGACTGAGAAAGATAATTTTTTTACTACTTTATGATGGCATTCTGACAAAGCTAACGTGGAACACAGCCACTGCGATGTCAAAATGCTAAGTAAATTCAAGACAACTGAGATCAGTCATCCTTGTAGCAAGCATTGCACTAGGTGACAGTGGAGGCAGAATGACTTCTGGGAACACTGTAGCTAGGGCTGGGAGACTAATAGCCTCCAGGAATATGGTTAGCTACATTTGAGAGACCAAAAGGATCAGGAGGCAGCCCTGACTGATGAGACTGTAGCACAGGTTACTTGTTGGAGGTCTGTCATTCACATACTCTCTTCCTTTGGCCCTTCGTAGTTGCAGGCAGTATCTTTCACATTGGAGGCAATACAACATACTTGCCAGAAATGCAGCTGGCAGCTGAGGTGAAGTTACCAGATGTGTACTGCAGCAAAAGGCTTTTCCTCTAAGGAGTCTACATTTATGCAAAACGGGATAAAAGATAATACAATGCTCATGAGAGCTCTGAAGGCAGCTGCCACTTGCAGGTCTATGCTTTCTGTCTGTAGGGAGGGATAAGACCTTTAAATCAGTTCATTCCTGAAAGGGACTCCTGAAAGTAACACATCAGGGTTCACTGTATCAACAAGCATGTACGCATTTGCCTACTGTCCAAAGCTAAAAGGAGATATTCACCAGGTAACTTGCTCTGCCCAGGTACAGCCGTACCCCAGCCTGAACACCAGCAATGATGCTTGAGTGTAGCAAACAGAGTAAAGCTCTTATCCACAGCTCTAAATCCATTTATATTCCCACTTGTCCATGACTTATGTTGGTTTCAGTGGGTGGCAATTCTACTTCTCTGACAGTATTTTATAATAAGAGATCTATATTAAGTAAAGAGGGAAATACATTCTGATTCCAACAGCGCACTCACAATGGAAACAGACTTCCAACTGAAGACATTTTTGTGGATGTATTTTATTGGTTTGATAGAGCAGCAGCAGTAAAAAATGAATATGTGGAATTTATCAATTAATTGACATCAGCCTAAGAGAAATCTTTAGCATGTCATGACTTAGCCTGCAGCAGCAGCCTCCATCTGCAGTGATGCTGGATGCACTCTGCTAACTATGCACTAGCTCTTCTCAAGCAATTTTCATTTTTGTGAATGTAAATAATTTTATTTTCAATTCTTACTTGTAAAGGCTTTTAAGTGAGTAGGAGAAAAAAATACAACATGCTGACACGCACTTGCCTCATATTTCTATTTTTATGGCTTTTCCTTGTAATGCCAAAGTGCCATGCATTTATTTGGTTTGACCCAATTAAGCAATACATGAAAACCTACTTCTCTAAAGTTCACTGATGCCAGCCACTGCTGCTGTTGCAAGTGACAAATATAAGGACTTATGGTATTACTGCTGCACACTGAAATGTAATCAAAGGCTGAAATGTGAAAACATACACTGAAAAATGCAGCTGTCCTCCAAAGAAAGCTTTCTTCTCTCTTTCCCATCTCCTTGCCACCATTTCTTGCTAATAGACTGGCAAGTGGAAAAAATATTGATGTCACTTAAATGTTTTCCTGCATAGTTCACAGAGGCCATGAGGCTAGTGCCCAAAGAACAAATGCATCTACATTTACCTGTAGTTGTAAAACTGAAGCCTCCAAATGGTAAACTGCTTACTTTCACACACACAAAAAAAGGTCTCCTGTAGGCATCCTGTCCTGTGCAAGCCCATGCAAATCTCCACACTCCTCATTAATTTACTGCTGTTCCTTTACTGTCAAGCTCCAAAGACCATACCAGGTGTGAACTTGCCCAGTGATATGAGACACAATGACTTTGTCACCACAGAAAAATGCTGAACAGCACAAAGAAAAAGTTATCTTGAAACAAAACAACTGCAAGACAGCCAGTCTAAAGAGCGGCAACGTATACTTTAGCCTTAGCTATGCTTGTGCTCGGAGCAAGCACAAGCGTCCTTTCTTAACAGCAACAGAAAACTTCCTGCTACGTGAGCATGGTGGTGGTGAAGAGAGGATGGGACCTTGCACCTTGTACCTCATCTCTCTGCTTAACCAGTGTAAAGAATACAGCCAAAAGATTAGGAGCATCCTAGAGCCAGTGTGCCAGAGCTGTGGTGTGCCACGCAGAACTGCATCTCCCAGTACTGCAGCGGTACCTGCCGATAGACTCTCATGTTTCACACAGATTGCAGGCAGTCACCCCCAGCAGTAAAAATGTTATCCCCAAAGGAATGAGATGGATACATTGCATCATTGTAGCAGAAACGTGTTATTAAAAAGTGGAGTTAGCTGTTCCTTCCCTTTAAAATACTTAATAGCAAACTGTTTCAGTAAAACTAGGGCTCCTATCATTTGCTTCCTTTGAAAGTCTTTGTAGGAGGAATGAATCACACAAGATATGACAACCACCACAGCTGGAGGAGTAGCTTTTTGCTTTCCAGCACTGAAAGTAACGATAAGTGTATTGGCAAAGGCTACGAGCACGCTTTTGGGACTGTGACTATCTAAACTTGAAATGGTATTAGTGCCTGGCTAGTCTATTCTCTTCTCCTTTGTGTATGTGCAGATTCATCACTTCCCAGACCATCCCCATTACCCAGCTGCTCCTGTTATTGACGTCAGAGCGGAAGCCAGTCAAGAGGAGTGTCTCAGAAGCCCTTCATAAATCAGTGGGAATCTCCCAGGGTATAAAACAGCATTATTGGTGCAAAGCACCAGGGATGGGCTTAATGCTTTCCTTTCCCCAGAGGGTGTAGTCCTACAGGACTGCAGATAAGGAGAGCACTGAGCCAGCATGCTGCTTTGTTAATTTTGATCCAATGAAGAGGAACCAGATGCTATCCGTTGGTCAACAGCAATGCTGTGGCCAACACATGCAAGCGTGTATGGTGTGTATGACCCCAGAGCTCACTCTTTTTCTTTCACTGATCCTGTTATCTGCTGCTTTTCAAAGCAGCTCTAGAGACTGCTGACATGAGCCACTGCTCTTGGACAGCAGCAAGAGTAAACAGAAGCCTTCAAGAAGGCACACCACTCAGAGCAGCCACATCCGTGGGGTTCCAAGGAAGGATCCTGCCAGGATCTCCTCAGGTCTTGTGATCCATGCAAATGTGTAGCCTTGCAGGGGGACTGGAGGAGAGGCACCCTGGTCAAATGAAGCATTGCTGGACATAGAGGAGACAATCCTGCTTAGATTTTTTTTTTCTTTTAAAGTATTAATGTCTAGGACACTTTAATTCTGAGACAAGTTTGGTCCCACTATGTTTTTATAGCTTTTCCTTGTAATGTCACAGTACCATGTATTTATTTGGTTTGATCTAATTAAGAAATATACGAAAGCTGACTGCGGTGACTATAATTTTCAGTTGGGCGGGGGGCGGGGGGGAACACGCAAAGAGAGAATCCTGCATCTCTGAAAATATTTAAATCGTATATTGGATGTTGCCACCAAAGCAAAATTAAAATCTGTGAACAGTATTTTCCATTCTTCCATCATTATTTCTTTTTGTGCTGGCATTCACAGTAATAACTGTGCAATGATATTATACCCCCGTCTTCAGAAGATAATGAACAATCTAGTAGATAGATATATAGCTGTCACTTTGCTTCTAGGATCCATGTCATATATTGAAAGGACATTACAGGGTTCCAGAATTGTGAGTTTGATATATGTAAATGTTTTTAAAGTTTTACTGACAATGAAAATTCATTCTGTGAGCTATACATCACTAGACTGATGTCAGAGAACATGATATTAACTTTCAGTCATTTTGGCATGCTGTTCTCCTAGTGATGTAGCAAAGAACTTGATAAGCAGTCAAGCAACTTCTAATTTAATTTACAGCAGGTCCTTTGATACAACAGCAAACTGAGCATATCCCAGTTAAAAACAGCATATGAAAGTTCATTTCCCAGTTACTCAGGTGACATACAGGTACATCAAAGAGCAGGTTTCCTGCTTCTGCTCTGGACTAGATGTATCAATGTATTTCAACAGAAACAATCTTTGGAATTAAATTCAAAATCACATATCCTTGATCTACTCTAAGACTCATTACAAATGCGAGTCAACTTATTAACCTTTACTTCACAGCATATCTTAGTATCTTGGTGTTCTTCTCCAGAATAATCCTGTCAGCTTTGCAAATTTGAATGTCTCTATCTTCAAGTGGCATTTATATCAAAATTCACTAATTTCATCATCAAAAGTAAAAGTCAGTAATTTCAGTCAATCCTTTCTTTGTTCAAAATCACACTGACCAACTCCATGGCAGGGCTTTGTCTAGTGTTGATTATAACTTTGTGCCTCTACTGTGCAAAATGGATCATACAATAGTAATCAGTCTGACTTTTCTGCTCCCCTAAACCTCTCCTGAAGAGTGTTAGGCAATTACCCTCCTATCATGTTTGCTTTGTCCAACAGTAAAGCGCAGCTTTCACTGGGAAAAAAAATGATAAAAACATCATTGCCTGGATCAGGTTCACAACTCTTGATAAACCGCCATGCAGCTTGAATTACTGTAACCCAGAAGTGGAGGTGCTTTTTCCAGCTCGCACAGTGCTGCAAACAGCACACGCCATTCCACGGCTCAAGGTGCAGCAGCAAGAACAAGAAACTTCCTTTCCCCTCCTCAAGTCTCATCAACCTCCTGGGAAGAGCTTTAGACACTGAGATGCACAATGAAAACAGACCAGTTTCACAACAAGATTTACGCTTACAAAATCCTAACTTAATAATAATAGGCTTTAACTTTTGGTTAGCCCTGAAGTGGTCAGGCAGTTGCTCTTGATGAGCTTTGTAGGCTCCTTCCAACTGAACTATTCTACCCTATTCTAAAATGGAAAGCAGCTTTAGTAGGACAGGAATGTTATCTGTAGTTTAAAATCAGTATTTGGAAAACCAAGGCCCAATGCAAAACAGTCTGAGTTTCAGTGACATCTTGGTGGGGGGAGGGAGAAGAGTAAATTGGAGCTAGGACATAAACCTTCTAGTGGTCTAGTCTCATAAATGCTTAGATTTTAGGCTGTAAATGTCACAAAGCCCGTGCAGTCATTAGTCATCCCTATGCACATCACATGCGTATGTACAAAGGAGAAATGAATGTGGTTGCAAACTCAGAGCAAAGAGCTCATGAACACCTATTTTGAACATTAGCATGAATACAAATATCATTAATAACATAGGATAGCAGAGTAAATTAGACCCAATATATATATAGGAACCTCTTAAACCTATTTTCCTACGGCTTGGCTAGAACCTCTACTGACATTTATATACACTCAATCATTATTTTTAAATCTTGGTGATTTTTCTTGCATCTCTACTTGAGGAGTCCAGATAAACAGCGACTGAATGATGAAATGCTTTGAGAAAAGCAATTGACATAAGATTACCAGCCCCGAATGAAGAATGAAAAGGGCTGGAGCACCAGATAAGCATCCAGAAGCTAATTCCCTGCCAGCATACATGAGCACAGCTCCAGTGGGCAGAGAATTTGCCCACCAGTCCTGTGACTGCTGATCAGAACTGAAACCATTCTCCCACAGTCTACTGCAGAAATGGCCTGACAGTACCTTGTCGTTGCTTTCGCAAGCTCTTAGCTACAAGTGAGATAAAAGTTCACACCAGGCACCTTCATTTTCTGGTGTATCTTCACAACCAAAGCTGCACTGTTAGCTACTACCCTTTATCTCCTATGTCAAGTCCTCTTCCATAGCCCTTGCATATTAGCTGCCCTTTAAGTGACTCACATCCACTTCTCCATCTGGAAAGAACATCTCCTTCTTTGTATTCATTTGAGGAGGATTAATAAATTGCCTGAGTCATTAGCATTTTTCACATGGTCTGGTCTTAGTTTTTCAATACTCCAGTTTAGACAATATCCACTTGGAGGAGTTCTTTGCTCAGCAGCAGGAAAGAAAATAACTTGACTCCCTAATGAAAACCTCGAAAACATCCCAAGTACTAAAGGGTAATGAGACATGGCCCTGATTGATTGCCTAATAACCTTTATCTAGATACTAATGAATGTAATATATTGTGGGATTTATGTGTAGCCCCCGCTCAGAGACCATCTTTCAAAGCACCTACTTGGAGAACAGTAAGTTGTGATGTGACTTCCAGCTTGTTTGACTTGGGAAGGAAAAAAAAAAAACAAAACTGTTTAATGTGTTGACTTGAACAGACAGTCAACCAGCTGAGATTTTACAGTGAAACAGTCTAAGGTAATAGATTTGTGTTAAATAAGGTTCAAGTATCATTAGGAAAAAACATATATTTAAAAGTTCAGACATACTTTGGAGGTGACAAGAGCCAGCAAGAATGCCTATGCGATTTTATCATTATGGTTATTTATTACAATATTTATAATTTATTAGTATCTTAAAATCAAGTCCCAGACAGAAAATCTTTCTAGCATGTCAGAGTTGTGTGTAACATTTGCAAACCACCTCTATCAACTTGGGATACTAAATCTGAGGTCCACAAGTTGCAATTTCATCAATCCAGGTTTCCAAAGGCATTTACATGTCTAACTCCCATGTAAACCAAAGTTCTGACTATAAGATTTTATATCTGAAGTGCTTCTGATTTCACCCAGGCTTCCCAGATTTAGAAAGTAGGATTTTCAGGCTCCCTAATCTTTGGTTGCCATTTAAACTCCTACCCTAATACTTCTGTTGTAGAAGAAGAAAAACAGGCAAGGGGTGTGGGATAAAAGCAGGGTAACCTATACAGGACCTTGTATTTGGATTGTCAGTGCTCATATTTGAGGGCAGAAACTGAGTTCTTGCCATCTTTTTGTGCTATTTGGCATCTCCGTGACTATTTTTTATTCCTCCACTTCTTCAGGGCAGGAACTTCTGGCCAGCTTCAAGGGGCTTTTGTAGCTAAAGAGGACTCCTGCTATACAAGGCATGATCTATTCATTTCTCCAGTTGAGGTAAAACTGTCCAATTCCAGTGTCAAACCGCAGCTGATCACCACACACATGCCAGGAAAGTGCAATGTGTTCTGGCCCCTTCCCCTCCTGCTCACGGACACCGGCCATGCCGGAGGAGCACCTGGCAGCTCCCTCAGGCAATGGGCTCTGCTCCAGTCTCATTAAGTGACCCAGTGGACAGGATGAATCCAGCAGGACAAAACTGGGTCTGAAATGCTTGGGGGTACACTGATGGTGTCAAAGCAACTCATGAGACCATACAGCCCACAGCTCTTGACGTGATACTCCAAGAGCAAGCGTTAACCCCCAGTTGCTGTGAAAAGATTCTCTGTGTTTGGGGAACAGCTTTAACAATAGTTACTTCCAAAAGATACCAGATATCACTTTCAGGATGTTCACTGCAAAAACAATTTTCCCATACTCTACAAATCTGAAACAAATCCTAAAGGGCTCCCAGGTGGCTGAAACATCTCAGATGAAGGCAAGAATGGTAACATCTATAAAGCCTATTTACAGCAGCACTTATGAATCATCAGGGCCTAATGCTCATCCTGGTAGTGCAAATATTAATGGCCTTTTACTTCTTTTTATGTTAGCATTGCTTGCCACTCAAAATCAGTCAGTACAAATGAAAAATGAACAACTTTCCAATATTGTCTCCATTTTAAGATTCCAGTGTTGATTTCCCAGTTTTCCCAAATTTGCAGTATCTTTTTGGCAACATCAGTGCCCATCATTATAAATATTCATAGAAAAAGTAAGAAAAAGAGGTTTATTTTTCCAAGGACAATTGATCCTCCTGTAGAATTTACTAATCTGTATTATAGATCATCCAGGTTTTATTCTTTGAGAGAGAACATTTAACAGCTCTTACCACATGATGCTCTCTGCATGACTGCCTATTCCCTGTGTTGGGAAGAACGCAGTGTTTCGGATGCTTTGTGCAGTGTTAACAAACAATGCCTGCTCCAGACTGCAGAGAAAAGAGCAACTGTTCTATAGCAGCGATTTATGAGCAAAGTGCAGTCATGCAGTCTCACCAGAAAGCATCTCTCATTGTGCAGCTCTGATCGTCTTTTAAAAACACTGCTGCCTGCATCCTGTTTTTCCTGGTCACTAGAGAACTTAACCCACAACTAATTCTGCATTTGAATGCTGCTGCTGCTGCATGAAATGCTGCATGAAAATAACAGATGCACCTCCAAGACAGGTCTCACAGGTGCAGCTGGAACTGGCAATATGTGAGAAAACCCAAAGCTAGCTCATATCAGCAAAGTTACAAAGGAGTCCTTGCTTAGGAAGGCAAAGCTCATCCATCACTTCTTTTAGCAAGCTGTACACAAAGGCCCAATTTTTCCAACTTCCTTTCCCTTTTGAAAACCTGAATAGCAAATAATCTTTGCAAGCTATGAAAATGTTTCCAAGAAGGAATCTCAGATACAGGTCTGAGTGAATAGTATTATTAATATTACTTCTAAAAATTGCGTATAAACAGCTATTTTGATAACTGGAAAACTCAGGTTTTTACTGGTTTATTTTCTGGAGACACGCATAATATACAAACTAAAAAAATATAAAAATTATAAAATTTTATTTACAGGTAAAAATAGAGCTAAGGTTCCAGTAATATTTAAGATGCAAATATTGTCCTCTCAGGACTACATCATTCCAAACTGCAAAATGATCTTGTTTATATTTTCCTCAGTAAGCAAATTAGGGAGGAATAAGAAAAATTTTGCATTTTACGGTTTCTAAACACATGCGCCTCCTTCTAAACAGAGAGTGCAAACAAATGTACCACACACCACAACTTCAAGTGTATTATAGCTCTGTTAAACAGAGCATTAAAATAGTTATACTAACTACCAGAATATGCCATAACTAGATCACCATGTAATGCTACCAGAATAAATACCATCTCCTTCATCTTCACCCACCCTCCAAATCTTGCTGTACTCAAACTATTCCACATTATCACTTTCCAAGATGAGGACTTTGTCTTTCTTTTACTTTCTATAAACTCACTGGCTAGGAAATAAAAATGGTAATAAAAACGTACAGAGACATCATATTAACTAATTAGATGTCCGATCAATTTTTAGAAAAGGGAATAGTAAATATATTTTTATGTTGTTGCTAAACATCAGCACAAACAGAACCTCTAAAATTCTCTGCATTTCTATAAATTAATGCTCCATGTAAATGAAAGAAGTTAAGGAAGCTATCCTGGTTTGTATATTAAACTGACATTCAGTCTTCCTGCCTCATCATACCTAAAATGATTGATTTAACCTTAACAGTAACCATTAACTGTTAGGAAAGCATTACTTCAACAACAGATACACATGGGTGCCAACTGTTCAGTGACAGTGTGTGCCCTGTATAAATAATAGGCTCAGAGCTAGATTCATCAAAGGGAGAGTAGGAAGTTGTCTTGAAAGGGAGAGAAGGAAAATGAATTCGATGAATCATGTAAGTGGCAGCCTACATCTTCAGGGAACAGTTCTACCTACTGTAATTATGAACATGCTACATGCAGAGTTTCATCAGCAAATGCTGAAGAGGAGAAAACAGCTTAGAAAGAGCTCGCTGGTGTGTTCTCCACTCGGGCGGTTCTGATTCAGGGCCCGGGAGCTCTTCCAAACCAGGCTGGGACAGGCCCCCCATAGGACTGAGAACAAGACACCGTTAGGAGAAGGAAGGAAATACAGGACTGCAGATATGCTTTATAAGGGTCACTATGTAGCCACAAAATTCTTGTTGATCACAAGTCAAAACTGCAGCAGCCGGTCCCGCAGCCAGGCCAGTCTTTCATGTAATTCAGGGGAACTCTTTGCAGCTTCTTTCCAACTCAAGTGTGTAGGGCAGAAAAGCGTTTGCAAGCAGTTTACAAACTGCAGTTTATTCAGCAGTTATAAAACCTGCTGAATTAATTTAGAGAACTCATGTCACACAATATTTGTGAAAAATATGGTACTCGGCCAGTTAACGCTGATACCGACTGGACACATGTTCACCTCTTTCCTTCTCTTTTTGGGGGACAGGGGGGAGCAGAAGAGCTGCTCTCTGCCATCCATCCCATGGCACGGATTCTTTCATCACCCAGGCTGGGAGTCCTACCAGTATGTAACATTCGCTCACAGATCCCCCCAGCTTAGAAGTATCCTGTGAGTACTCACATTGAGAAAGTTATTTGGAAACTAAAGAGTTACTGAGAGAGAGCTGCAATACTATCACACTGCTGATGGGGCCGATTGTGTCACACAAAGAGGAAACACAGAGTGAATCCCCACTGCAGCTTTCATCGATGGTAATTTATAAGCATCTCACACACTGAGTTATAATTACATATGGCATTCACTGAATAATTTCAAATTAATGAATGTGTTCACGAGTGCTTAAAGCCCTTTTACAGATCATTCACACACAGAAAGGGCTTGTGGTGCTTCTGAAGAACTTCTGGGAAATAGGCTTATACTGTGAGTGCATTTTATAGCTTAAATTCTCATTGATGCTTTGCTGAATTGACAAGGACACTTCCTCAGCCAGACTTAGATTATACTCTAGGTCAGATTATCAGTGGGTCTAAATGAAGGGCATGCCACTGAAATGAATAGAAGAACGCCATGTTAGATAAGTTTATCGTCTGGCTCACTAGTGTGGCAACGCTCTTTAGACAGAGCCACAGCTCTATGGGAAAAGCATTTACAACAACCTCCCCTCCACAAAACCCTGCTTAAGCAGCAGCAACTGTCTGTTTTGGGAAAGTACATTCCCTTCTGCTCTAATACTTTCAGACACTGCAGCTGAAAGTGAGTTGGGACAAAACTGATTACCAATAAAGTCTAAATAGTATTGATAGAACAGACTTTGGTATTGCAGCCATCTTGGATTCTTTGGTGGGGTAGAAAATAAAATTCATGAGGAATATCACAACCTTTGGCACTACCATGCATTTCATCCTGTTGTGTGCCCAGGAGGCTATGCCCCATTTTTAGATATGCACTTGATCAAAGAAATCCACTGTAGTTTCTGGAATTATGGTGAAGTATTATACCGGGAACTAAATCAGAAAAGCTAAAGCAGCTGTAGTTGGTGCCAAGACAGAAAATGGAAGCTCCCTCATCCTGATGCTTCCTTCTTTCCTCCAGCTACCCATTGGAAAGTAAGAACAATTTGAGGTCTTAGCACTCTCAAAGCTCTTCCAGGTGTATCTAGAGTCCAATTCTGCCTCAAACTGTGGAGCAGAAGTATGCAAGATTAGAAAGGATGTCCTAGGTAATTAATTTTAGTTCCTCACTCCTGCAAGAAATCATGTCACCATAATGCTTTCCCTAACATGACTTCAACAGTCAGGCCTACATATGGAGGAGCTGGAGACAAGCCGGCATAGCTGGCTGTGGAATATTCTTCCACAACAACTAAATGTGACTGAAGAGCTTCCTGCCCACAGCACCGTGTCAACACTGACTATTAGAAAGCCAATACATATAACTCACCTTAAAAAAGAAAGTCACCTCTCAGAAAATAGAACATATAATTATGCTGATGTAGAAGATGTTAAGATAATAGAAAAATGAGATTAGTAGAAGTAAGTTAACATTATGGAAACTTAAAGATGCACAGCTTCCTGATATGGCCTTCTACAAGAAGAAAACAGTAACTGTTCACATCCCTTCCCCACTAATCTGTCTCCCTGACTGCTAAGGAACGATAAAAGTCCATGCAAATTCACTGATTGTAAGACATCAGAAAGTATTTTTTTACAAGAATCAGAAGACAGGAAATGGTATCACCTACGTTTTGAACGCAACTTCACTTGCAGCTCAGAAAACTCCCATACAGTAAGTTTGAAGGCTCTGACCGGTTTCTAACTGCTGATAGTTCATGCTGACCTGCACAGTACACTTGAAAGTTTGACAGATCCTAGAGATTTACCACAGGCAAAGCAGTGGCTGCTGGAACCACAACTACAGCCGCTGTAATTTCAAACCACGTATTTTTCTCTTCAACTTAAACATCCCCTTTAGTGCAAAATAAAAGAACTGTACAATATAGCTGACCTAGTTTTATTAAACTTCAGTGGGACGTCTAGCCAGTCTGAGTACCTGATTTGACATTGATTTGGACTAAAAAACATGTAGACGTATTGTATCTGGATCTAAAGGTGATGGTTTATTGTCACTACCATACAGATGCCAACGGACTGCCGGGGCAGAACACATTATCTTGTAAACAACATAACAGAAGACAAAAATATTTCTCAAAAAAACACAGCAGACCATTTAGGATATATTTGGGATATTTTGTGAACCTACTGCTGAGTAAAATAGGCAAATGTAACAAAATAAAATTAAAAATGAAATATTGTGTTATCATGTGTTCAATTTTGGCACAAAAAAACTGATTTAGCCAGTACTTCTGAATGAATCATTTTGCCCTTCTTCACTTCCAATGTATTTTGTACATAAGAATACTTTGCCCCAGGTTTCACAGGAATGGGAAGCTGATCCAATACTATCCCAGATATGGGATACTATTTGTATGCCTACAAAGGACAGACACAGAATTCCTGACGTAAATTGGAGTATATTGCTAGAGCTAGCCTAAATTTACATTACAAGGAAACCCATGAGAACTGCAGTACAAATTAGTGACAGGAAATGTAAATGGCAGGAAAAAAAAATCCATTTTATCACCACTTCTAAAAATATTTATGAAAGAGAAGTACCAGGAGATAGTGATCATTTTCACTTTCTTTCCTTATTTTTGTTTTAAGCTGTTAACCCATCCCAGACCAGAAGATGACATTCAAGCCCTAAAAAAAAAAAAAGAAAAGAAAAAAAAGAGAACAAGGTCATCTAGTACCATTATTCAGACATTTCTACATTTATCAGATGACAACACTGTTCCACCAAGCTGGAATTTCTCCCCAGGAGAGGTAAAGCAGGGGTAGCAGCACACCAGGGTGACCTGATGATGCAGATGGGGCGGCTGTTGCCTTCCTCCCTCCCCATGACAAAAAGTAGGCGCCCAGCTAGGAATGCTAACTAGGTGAGGGATCTTCGTCACCTTCAGAAATCTGCTCTTGAGACTGAACTGAAATGTTTCTCAGGCCTGAAGAATTTTAAATATTAGAGAGCAGTTTGGATATATCCACAAATAACCACTGACCTGTGGGTCAGAGCATCAGATCCTTTTAGAATGGAACTTAAAAATAGGTTTAGTTGGAGAGGTAGGTATTATTGGGAAAAACAAGCCAAAAAAAAAAAAAGAATTCATCTGGGTATCTGAATTTTGACTGTAAATTACTGCAATTTTAAAAGGATTCTGAAATAAAATTTAGTTTAATCTGACCTCCAAAAGAATAAAATATTTACTCATGGCTGTATAGTTAATTTCTGAGATTGTTCTACCACATAGCTCTTAGCTCTAGTTCTCAGCATACTCATGAGTATGGTGACTGATTTTCCTTCTCTGATGCCAATATTCATACTGTCCCTGGGTACCTTTGGGCCCAAGCAGTACATACACATAGAGTGCTACCTGTCAGTGACCTTTCAATATCACAGAAATAACAGCGAGGAAACAAGCAATCATCTTTTCAACTGAAAGTTCTTTGGCAAGCTGTAATTTTGACGTGAAAAAATACACATTTTTGGAAGCCAGGAAGAAGGCAAAGCAACACCTACTACATGGATGCCGTGATGACTACTCTCCAATCAGTTGGTAAACACATTCCCAAGAACACTTATCATCATCTTTTTCCTCTTCATTTTACTGATCTTACGGAGTGTAGTAAAAGAAACACCTGTGAAAACAAATGCAAGAGTGATTGCACATTCAGTCAGAGAAAAGTTGCATTTTGCCATCCTGCAAAATCAACTGTAATGAAAATGTAAACCAGGAGGTCATCAGGGAGGGACAACTATTGCTGTCTGACTGGCAGAGCAGCTATCCGTGTCAAATAGTAGAGACATAGGACATCTCTCAGCACACAGGTGACTACATCCTACAAATTTACCACGAATTTGGCAAGTTTGATGCTTTTCTTAACTTCAGATGCCTTGAAAAGATAGCCTTAGACTATGTTCACACACTGCGTGTAGATTTACAGATCTGTGTACTCTCCACCCTTTTCAAATCACCTCTCATGGACAATTTATTGGTGATGGTGAGGGAAAGGTTTAGTAACATCGCTCAATCTTTGCAGACAGTCAGACGTAGGTATAGTGACCAACTGGTCCTCAGCCCCTACTCTTACGTGAGCCCTTGACGTGTCAATAGTAAAGATCCACAGAAAGAAAACCTGGTATCTTTGCCCTCATTAGGATACTTCATGTAAGGATCTGAAAACATTGGATCATGATGGAAAACCCTATCCAAAGACAAGATGCAGAAAATAATCAAATAAGGAAAGTAATTTTGCAAAGGTCATGTCCAATTCTATCGTGTCTCTCTGGATTAAATGACAATATTGGTGCAGACCCTGAATTTATATCCTACCTTCTTCTTGGAGTAAATTAAATCATGACTACCTGCAAATTTGCCTGTGTTTTAACAGGAAAAGATGAAAGTTGACCAGCATCTAAATGTTCCTTTAAGTAAGAAAGTCTGTGCATATACATTATGTCTGTTCCTTCATATTTCTATTATTTTTTTTAAACATTTAAAGAAAGCCCCTTCCAATTCTCTTTTTTGCTTTGCATTAGCTGAATTTAATTGTAAGTGCTGAGAAGTCTCAGAGTCTCTCAGCTCATTAGCAAAACATGTACCAAAAGAGTTAAGTAGGCAACTGATATTTTATCATCATTTTGTACCTTTAAGCTTATTTTAATGAGAACAGATCCACTTTTTTAGTAAATTCATAAATAGCTTTCCTCATAATGAATTGCCTCTCCATTAAATTTTAAGATGGATTTGAATTTGCCAGGAACAGGCTGATTTCCTTTGTAATTAACTAATGTATCAAAAGGGATCATTTATAATGTCTGTGGTCAACATCAGCCAGAACTGTTACAGGGCAGCACAGTAGGGCATGACTAATGAATACATGATGGAATCAAAACCGACAGACAGAAAAGTCATAAATCTTTAATTTGCATCCTGAATTTCACATTTGAAATGGGTAGCTTGCATCAAAATATGATATGATTTGTAGACAAGCTACAAGCTTGAAGTCAATGTCAAATCTGAAACATGCAGACAGCCGTTGCTCTCTTCAGAAAGTGGCTGGAGAATTGAGAGCTCATTCTCATAGTCTCCTTAGGTACCTATGTGAGCAGAAACGTGCAGGCACCAGGACCCATTCCACTTCCATCAGCAGATTCTCTAAAATGTCATGCTTCTCATGAGTGCCTCTGAAAATGGAAGTATCGATTACGTAATATACTACAGTGCTGGGTGCTCTATAAATACCTAAGATCGATAGCATTCTTATCCTGTTTATCCTGGACAACAACAGTCTGCACCTCCACTCTAAATATTGACTCTTCTCTTGTTTTAGCTCCTCTGCCTGACCCAATTTGTTCCACCCCACTAACTCTTTTACACAGTCCTCCATATAACCACTCTCAAAGGTTGCTCGAGCATCTGTCACTCTTATTGCAAATCCTAGCAACGCTCTTAAAAGTCTCCTAATTCCTCCATGAACAATTATGAACAGATTGTATTATCTCTTGGAAAAGGAACATTAGCATTCACTCAACTCTGTTACTCTAGTTCAAGGAGGTTTTGTTCACAGAAGACTGGGGAGGTTTAGGTTGGATATTAGGAAAAATTTCTTCACTGAAAGGGTTGCGAAGTATTGGAACAGGCTGCCCAGGGACGTGGTTGAGTCACCATCCCTGGAGGTCTTCAAAAAACATTTAGATTCAGAGCTTAGTGACTTGGTTTAATAGTGGACTTGGCAGCTAGGTAAAAGGTTGGACTGGATGATCTTAGAGGTCTTTTCCAACCTAAATGAGTCAATGATTCTAAGATCTGTGGCCAGCACTCTAGAGGAAGTCAGCCTGAAAGACCACATCTGCCTTTATGACATTACAGCACCAAAGGGGCTGAATCGTGCCATAGTGGGGATGGGATGACGGCACAATCACGGAGCTATGCCTATGTCACGTGGCCACACAATGCTTAGAGGAGAAAAAGGAGTTGTAAATCTCCTACCCTCCTCCTCAAATATCACTGTATTTTTAAAAGTGATGGTTATGCATGTATTTATCAAGCAGCATGCAATAATAGCTGAACTGTAGAGTAAAAAGATGCTAAGGACCTGATATCCATGCTATGCATATTCCAGGGTGTTTCATCCACTTCAGACTAGTTTTAGTCTGGTCCCATGGACTGAAAGCTCATTTGCACTTGGAGTACCCCAGCTATGCTCCCAGAGCATCTTCTAGGTTTTTTTCGTCCAGAAGGAAACCAGTTCACATGCTTCAAGACAGCACCCTGACGCTAACCAAAGTTCATATAGAGGGATCACCAAAAGACTAGCTTCAAAACATTCTCCCGATCCAAATTAAAACTAATACAGGCACAGCTACACATGTCTGCCTCACCCAAAGATGCCATCAAAAGAGGAAGATGGGAACAATCTCACCTTCCCACAAGTCATGCCATTGAACTCAGTGGATGCTAAAAGGTCCAAGATCTGACTTCAGTGCTAACAAGCATGTTTGAATGCATTAAGCCATACCATGTGCATGACAACTCCTTTGTCCTCTTAGCCTTATTGGCAAAGAGGCATGGCATGCTGCTGTGTTCTTCCAGGCTCTGACCTACACCATGTAGCTCGCCAGCTGGGCAGCCATGGAGTCACCGCGTGCCCATTCCTGACTGTCCAGAGAGTTGCAGATGCAGCTTAGGGGGAAAGATAACGGTCATTAGAGGTGTGGGCATGCATAATGGTAGGAAAAAAGGGGGGACAAATATGGCCTCATCTTGACATCAGAGGCAATAACTTTTATAGGCCCAATTATTCACTTGAGTTAGGCACAGCTAAGCAAGCTCTATTGCACTGATTTTATTTCTAGCACTCCATGAAAGGATTTTAGTGCAAGTATTGTAGAAAAGTCCCCACATCAATTCTTTTTGCTTCTAATACTTCTTACCCCTTATCCAACCTGCCCATGTGTTCCTGTTTTTTTCAGAATTTTGGCAAAATGTAACCTTATTATTGCAGTCAATATTACTATTAATAGTAGATCTGAGTAATATCTTTCTGGCATAAAAGTTGTTTCTAGGACCACATGGTGCTAGGCCTAGCCTACAAACAGCTACAGAGGCTGGACAGAGAAGTTTATGCACCATATGGAATAAGCAAAAATTAACCAGGAATCACAGAAAGGGGCTAGGAACACTGCCAGTGTTTAGAGAAGGCATTCCCTCAAGTTTGGGCCATACAGCAAACGAAGGGGAAAGGCTTTTTGGATTAGGGCCTTTTGTGTTATATAGCAAAGGTTCATTTTGGCTCTGCTTGCCTTAGAGGTAAAATTTTGATTATGAGCAGCCACTTTCTATTTTAAAAACAGTCATTCAAACATGGTGAAAAGGAAGAAGATTTCTACATATGGGTAGCAAAGCTCTCCCAACACAAGGGTTAAAAAAGGCCTGTGATATGAGAATTCCACTGTGTCAATATCAAGAAACTACCCTCAATGTTAAGCAAAATTTACTCTTAATGATAGCAGCTTGTATACATGGCAACATGCCGTATTTGCAAAGCTCTCTTACAAATATCGTCAACAGTTCCAAGCTGCGAGCAATCTAATAGAAACGTATTCTACGATCTACATGCTAAATCATCCTTCTGAAGGTCATGTTTTTCCACCTCATTGTGTTTGAGTCAGCTCCTGGTAGATGGCCATATTTCCTGAGACACAGTGCCACAGAGTGAAATAAGGGGAATGTTTTGGCCTATACTCAGAATATTTTTGCCTTCAGGGGTTTAAATGCTTTAGCAGCTGCTTTGAATCTTGCATAGGGCAAGTAATAATGAGACTTGTAAGGAGCACTCAAAAAATAAAAATATGACCAGATATATTTGCTGCATTGCTCTTCAGTAGAAGACCTTTTTTACCTGCTGTTTTCAGTAATTCGAAAACTAGTTCAGCACCAAGGAACTCAGCAACGCTTTTGAGAGGATGCATCTCTGCTCTTTTTTATTTCATTGTTACGAGCAGTCCCCTGCTGAGGGACAAAGAGGAAGAAAGGATTTTAAATTCCTGTACTTAATACTCATTTCAGGCCATAGTAAGTACCTAAAACATTCTGTACTTCAAAATCAAATACATGTCAACTTCGGTTTAAGATACCAGATTTTCATTTGCAATGTCTGTATTACTCATTGTAGACTTTATAATCTGTTTACCCTTGTCTCCAAAAGAATGTGATACATTGTGTGTAAAACCTAAGAGACACGCATATTCTTTTTTTTCATTTTCACCTTTTCGGTTCTAAAGAAAACAATATGTTCCATTAAGGCTCTAATTCAAAACCTCTGGGAGTCAAAAAACTATTTACAACTTGGATCAAAGAAACCCATTTGAAAAGTCAAGCTGAATTAATCAAATTGTTTCTGTCCAAAACCTGAAGTTTTCTATTTTTTTGTAACTAGAAATTTTTTTTTGTAATGGTTTAAAAAAAATTTTTTGTGTACCAAAACTAAGCTTACATTTAATTGTAAGGTTTTTTTTCTATTAACTTTTTTCTGTATTTCAATCATTTTGCAAGCTAAAATAACAGTTGCTCATATAGCTCAGGTTACATTTATTCCTACGCAAACCCAAAAGAAAGCTGTCGTTTTTCATAGGAGATAGTGTCTCCTCATAGAACCATAACTAAACACACATGTGGCTGTCTTTGTGATCACTAAATCTAATAGTCTGATTTGATCAGATCAGACAGTAATTAATGCCACTCTCTCCCTCTCCACCAAACAGTACTTCAAATTGTACACTAGAAAGTGTGCTCTCAGAATGGTAGAAATGTTGGCTGGAGGGGACCTCTGGAGGGCCACTCATCTGTGTCAGCAGTGTCTGATGTACTCACCCCCTTTAAATAACATCTGAAAATAAAACAACTGCCTGTTGAATATCGTACCACATAACTTGTAAACCGTGACCAATATTGGCCGAGTAGTAATTTTACTAAAACATCTTGGGCCAACTTTTGTCAAATGACATTTTTGTCTGCAATGTACCTAACGCTCTATTTGCCAAACACATTTCTCTATTGAATTGTCTACGTATTTTTTAAATCCCAGCAATACTTCTAGTCTTTGCAGTGCAATAGATGGTTGTCACTGCATTCATTAATGTACTACTGTCCTTTAGCCCTGCACTGGAGAGAGCTAGCTGAGAAATCTACCCACACAAACAAATGGAGGGACTGAGTGCCCTGCCAGGCTCTCCCATGATTAAACGCTACTCCAGGAGCAAATTGTGACCACTGAGCAGTAGACTGCTCATTGCAATGAGGAGAACCACAGAGCTCTGCTGTTTACGGTCGATATTACAAAGACAACAACAAGCACACTGAAGTTAGATTGCTACAGGAGGCTACTAGAGAAACACGGCAGTGAGTGCAACCTTCAGGAGATGCCTTTGTCTCACTGCAGAACCTCTGAAGATACGTTTATGTATCTGCCCATTTTGCAGTTGTGATTATGGTATCGGTACAACATAGATATACCCAGATCGCAGCTAGCTCAAGTAGCAATGTCAGTGAGAATGACACTAAGCAATTCATGGATTTCCGTGCCAGCAGCTCTGGCAGGTTTTGTGTGATTCATACCAAAGCATGGTCTTCCCTGCTCTGGAAAACCATGGCATCTCAATTAGTTACCTCAGGTATGCCTGCAGATACTCAGGCACACATGCCCCCCACCTGCAGTGTAAGCAGTTTGATTTCATGATGGAATTCCTACAAATTTTTCAAACCTTCTCCATTCAGTCATAGCCCAGCAGAAAGCCATGCAGCACTTGACCACAGTGTGCCGTTCCAGCTGACCACAAGCTGCTGGAACCTACTAGCCACGTCAGATGTGACACTGGATTAGGTGAACAGTAGGGTCTCAGCTGGCCTTCAAATCTACAAATTTATTACTTTAAGTACGTGATCAGTTAATAATAAACTCATAATTCTGATGCTTTCTGTGCAGTTCAAAAGGTTATTATCCATTTGCCATCTGTGATTCACTTTGCTTCTTAATTCAATAATTTATTTTTAAAAACAAAAAACTCCGCAATCACGAGCACCAGAGGGAGACTACATTTTGGGTAGAAGCCTACAACCTGTTATTGCTATTAAATTTGCTGCTTTTCATTTCAATTCAAGAACTATCATATGCATTTAAAAGTGCCTCCTAAAATCCATAAACAAATAAGATTTTGCACTTACCTCAGAAGTAATTTTGAGATTGTATTGCTAAGCTCTTTAATTGTAAGTGATTATGTCCAATTTTCCCTGAGTATTTAATCCTAGCGTTCAGCTCAGTTACTCCATTCTGACTGACCTTGACTACATGAGATGCAACACTTGTTGCTGAAATTGAACAAAATAGGTTCCCTCTTTTGAATGTTTTGAAAGATTAAGTGTGAAATTACAGATTGAATATCAACCAGAGTAATACCAAGGTCATGCAAGTTAAATATGAGCACTCAGGATGTAGTTGGGAAGCAGATGCATTAAAGGCTTTTACTGTGTTTTCTTTAATCCATGAAGCACTTGACTTTTTTGAAGAAATGAAGCACAGCACAGGGATACGACACCAACTCCTTGAAGCTGTTAAGGAAACTTACGAACCACAAACTGCCAAATCCCATGCCTCGAATTAAAAACTAGTTAAAGGAAAGTTGACAGCTATTGTGCCCAAACTGCCAGTTTTTATTCTATATTATATATAGCAACAGCCTGAGCAATACCAATAGCCAGAGCCAAAACTTGCAATTCCCAAAGCAAACTCCGGCTTTCATACAGAGGTAAGGAAGTTACAGTAGGGCATAGGAAAACCTGGTCAATTAAAGGATTAACACAGAGGGAGAAATAACCTTCACTGCAGTGTAGAGATAACCAAGGAACCTGTAAATTAACTAGTTGCACCAGACAAAAAACCTGATCGCGACAGCTCAAATCTGAGTGCAGGCTGCTTCACTCTGCCTTGTCAGGCTATAATGCCCGAAGGACTCAGCACAGGCAACGGATGGACAGCACAGAGCATAAGGAAGTCCTGATTCCGCTACACCCCCTTTCTTGGATTTGGTTCTTCTGCATGTCAGGACCTTTTTCGTAGTATAACTGGTACCACATTGGTCTCTTCTCCTTGCATGTTGAGTAAATCAGGGCTAAGACTGCCTGTGAACCCCTAACTGATGCTGCTGTGTACATCTTACATCCAGTCCCCTCTAAACCAAGTTACCCAGAAGTCTTTCAAGCCTCACGGACAAAGGCTACTCACCCTGGTGCCAAAGAACATAAAGCTCTAAACCTCATTGCTCTGAAACCAAAAACATTTGATAAGGAATGATAATCTTTCTTAAAAGTGCTACAAATAGAGTACAGCTCTCAAATTCTTTAAGATTCAACAGTTATTATAGCAAAGTCTTATTACATTCAGTTTTCATTATAGGCCTTCTTGCATGGCAAAGTTCTGACAGTGTACATTCGGTCAGCAGGCTAACATCACTACATTTTTGTAAAAAATAAATCCTTATGTCCAGTCTCATGTCCTTAAAATCCTTCAGCTGAAGCAATCTTATTCTGAAAATACAGCATAGGATATGCTTTCAAAAATCAGATGCAGATGATAAAGCAATAGATGCCTGGTTTTGTATATCACCCAGCTAATAACTTCACACAAAGGGCTGTGATTCCTAGTCGCTGGACACTGTCACTGGCTATTATATGGCCTTTGCCATCAGAGCTCCTTAGTTGCTCACTATCCTTCACATATCCTTGCAGCATCCATGGCAGTTAGCAATAAAATCTGGGGTCCCTGGGCCCTCATTTATATCAGTGCAACTTCATTGAATTAACTGAGCACCAACAGAAAAATTCAGTACAAAGTTTGCCACTTATGAAGTCTGGCTGTGTTTTCAGTGCCAGTTCAGCCTGTTCAAATAGTGCCAGCAGTGCCACTAGGAAATGATAAATATAATAAGAGAAAAAAAGTTCTGGTACATTCACTTCATAGCCCAAAGGAAGTCTCCATAGGTGAAGAAAGCAAAATGATTTTCAGGAAGCCAGACTTTGCTTGCAGTATTTGCCTGATAAACATAATATTTCCTCTCAACCCTGCCAAAGTCCCAATAGAAACACGTTTATGAGCAACTCTTCCATAACAGAAACAGTGTCTACTACAGATAAGTAATATACAGAAGGTGGACCAAGCTTTTTCTTCCTATTAACTGAAAAATAATGGCACGAAAAACATGTATTTTCAAGGTAAACCAATTACCTAAAGTATGAATGAAGGGTGCTATAGATACATATAAATACAGCAGTCGGGCACCGGAACAGGCTCCCTAAGAAAGTGGTCACAGCACCAAGCCTGCGGGAGTTCAAGAAGCATTTGGACAACACTCCCAGACAGAGTTTGATTGTGGGGTGATCCTGTGTGGATCGAGGAGTTGGACTCAATGATCCTTGTGGATCCCTTCAAACTCAGGATATTCTGTGATTCTATAATATTGTTGTTTGTTATATAATACAGCATCTGTAACCTATGATGAAATTTAAGAATGTAAATAATGAAAAAAATTGGTAATTCATATTTACTTGCATATACACACATGCTTGATTTTGCATTATAATCTACTTTTTTTATTAAAACTAATCGCAATATATAAAAAGAGAATTCTTTTTTTTTTTTTAAACTCCCAGCAATGCTTTCTTTATTGGCATTCTGTGTTAGAGTTTACAAATGACTAGTAATTTCATTCTTGATCTCTTTAATTCAGCATGAGAAATGTTCAGTTTCTGAAAAGACACTTTGACTCCAATTTATGTGAAGTAGTTTCTGTTTACTGATTGGTGGTTTTTATTTCACATCATTTATACTCTAATTTGATTTCCTTCCCCTTTTGAATATGGCTAATGAATTCATCACAAGGACCGTGGACAGTCATGAAAACCCCCTTAAGATAGACACGAGTTAATCACCATCATGGACGAGTGAATATGCATCAGCTAATTTTCTACTTACGTCATGCTTGCTGGGAATTCAGACCTTATCAAATTTGCCTTGTACCTATGAAATATTAGGAAAAACAGGAGCAGAGATCTAGAAAGCTAAACATGAAAAAAAGCATTCATGAAAAAATAATTACCACCACACTGATCTGCCCTCCTTCTGGCCTCAGTAGTTTTTGCAAGACTAAGAAGTTCAGAACTTCATCCATAATTAGAAGAACTGTTCGTGGATAATTATTGGAGCAAGCCAACTACCTTTGTTGGCTCTCAAAGGTTTTATCTTTTTTTCCCCCAACTTCAGTAAACCACTTTTAACTCTCTTCTGCACCCTTTAGAACAATGCAGGCTTTTAAGAAGTGCCATCTCCCAATTACTATGTCATTTTCTGATATTTAACAAAGGATCAATATGTGCTACATGTTCTCTAGGCTCATCATTTTATCATCTTTAAGAAAAGGATCCATACTAAAAGCTTACACTGACAGACCACATACTTCCCTCCTCCTTGAACACTAGCTTTTAACCCTGACGAAACTTAAATTCGAGAAGGAAAAAAAGGATCTTTCTTTCCCAGGTTCCCCTATAAGAAAGAAAGTAGAAATAGCAAAACTACTTCTGCTACAACTGACTGCCCTGTTTGTTCCACATCACTGCAGTATGTTAAACAAAAGAACTTCCGTTAAGCTGACTTAATATGAGTGTAACAGCTGAAATCAATGATATTAATTCCTGATTTCTATCAGGTAGTGGCCAGAGGGAAATCAGCCTCATAGCTGAGAACTGGAACATAAATCTGATTTCCAAAACTTCACACTCAATGGACTGCCTTGGGGGCAAAAAACTAGGTGGGTAAATCTACAGTGCTTCTATTGCCAATTCCCATTGACTTTAGCAGTACCACACATAAAACACATACATAGGAATTAATCACAAATACAGATGTTGTAAATTAAACTCCCTCAGAGATCTTATTAGACAGCGAATGATTTTCCCGGTGTTCTTCAATAAAGCTGTAATTAGGGGTATATATTCCCAAAGATTTTCAATGACATGCCAAATAATCCTACAACGTGAAAGCTAGTTGTTCCAAAAACATGACAAATACAATTTTTTTGTTCAGTAAAATATTTTGCTAACTCCAAAAACTTTTCTCCATCCTATATATTCCAGATAGGTTGTGTTGGTATGGATGACTAAAGAGAACTACAGTGTAAGAAATCAACAAGATTAGTGAAACCTTCACCCTGTTTTGTGGTCATTTAATGAAAGGCACTGCTGCAATTCTTCTCTTTTACTGGTTCTCACATTTATGGATGTGTATAGCAGTTCTTCACATAAAAGGAACATTCTTTTATGAAAGAATGAATAAAAGAACCTTTTTGTTCATAGCTAGGGAAGAAAAAAAGGATTTGGAGGATTTGGAATACTGGAAGAAAGCATTTTTCCCAGACGGTCATTTTTGGAAACAACCAGCCCTTGGAAGGACGGTTGTTGCATCCGGTAGTGAAACAGGTACATCACAATGAGCTGTTTTACTCAATCGGCTAGAATTGGATTGAAGACTAACATGCTGGCTAAAATTCAAGTTCATTTCTGAGCACCAGAAGAATGCCCTTGCACAACTGCATAAATTGCATTCCACATGGAGACAAAAATATAAATTCTTCAAAGTGCTACCTTTAATATTTATAATGAAGACTATAGATCCTTTACTTTGCAAGATGGTTTAGTGTTAATCTCCAACAGAGTGTAATTCTTTGAGCGAAATATTTAATGCAGATTTGGCAACAAGATGTGATGAATTTAATTTTAAGTAAATTAGCAAAAAAGATTTACAGCTACGAATAAATTTGAACATTTTCCTTCCATATTTTCTAACTGAAATTCAATATCTTAATCCAAAACAAATTTTCTCTGAAATGTTCAAAATTAAAATGCAGTGTTTTCTTTTGCATTAAAAAAAAAAACATTTCAACATTACATATTTTACATTTAAATTCATCAAAAGTATTGAATGTTTTTGGTTTTAGTTCAACTCAATGTTCCATTTGCCCTATTTTGACGAATTACTGGTGACTTGAAGAACTCAAGTAGTCATCAGCCAAGTAGCTTTAACACAAGCATGAGAACTTAAAACAGAATTCCAGTAACATTATCTCTTGTCATTACTCAAGAATATGAGTACGTGCTAAAATGCTTGGAGGAATAAAGTTCCTTCTTAAGGAACTCAAACTTCTGACTCAAAGCTTGAATAGGAAAACGATAACTAAAAGAAAAAAAACTTTTTCTTCTAGTCTGCACTGCAGGTATTACTACCTTGATATTTGGCACTGTAAACAAGAAAATAATAATTTACTAGTGCCTACAACAGGAAATGGTGTCTACTATTTCTACACCTCAACAACAATATTATATGGTGAAATAAAAGATTAAATGGATTTTAAGTGTTTGGTGGTTTGGTTTTTTTTGTTTGTTTTTTTTAAATAAAAAGCAGTAAAAACTGTGTCACTCTGAATGGTGCAGATTAACATTGTATTGGCATTCAGTGCACTTATTTTTAATGGCATTACACAATGACACTAACGCAACCAGGCATGGCGGGCCAAGCTCACTCTGGAGACCGAAAAAATTGTAATTGGGAGTATAGATTTTCAGCACTACATGATCTCAGTGTGAGAAGCCAACTGCATGCTCCATCACACCGACCTTTAGAAAAGAGAAGATTTGGAAGGCGTATGGGAATAGCCCTGGGTCTGCTATTTAACTCCTCTAAATGCACTCTTGTTAGGCCATAATGATACCTTAAATAAATTCAGAGTGAGACTCCCTAGTTTATGGTACTGTTTTTTCATTTCTTCTGTCTTATTTTCCCCTCTGTTATCATTCAGTGTGGTACTCATCTGAATAATGATAGAGCTCTTTGCTGAGGCATGAGCTGGCAGCGACAGCAGCAGCAGCCACAAGAGAGAAAGCCCAGTGTTTCTCACCTGCCTGTGTGTCCATGCAGGTACTTCATGTGACAGTGAGAAGGTAAGCACTGCCACTTGGGTGAGCACACGGATCCACAGCACAGTCCGTCACCTGAGGACAGGAATAAGGTAGGGCGGAGAAAAGAATTGCCTGCATGCACTCCCTTGCTCCATTCAAGAAGTGTTACATTTATGATGAACTTTATGGACAAATTCTTGCCTCTGTTAAAGAGCTGGGCAAATCTCACACAGGCTTCAGTTGCTGGGACTGCACTCAACAGGACTATAAAGGGGCATAAAGCTCAGCAAAGCCTCATGTGCATTAAGCATAGGCTCTTTGTCTTGGTGCTTTTGTGCTTAACACTGTCTGAAACATTACCTCTACTTTGTTTCTTCCCGTGTTCCACACTTTGGGACAAGGCAGCAGAATATCTGAGAGCAACTACCCGCATGTTGAAGAATGGCCACCTTCATCAGGCTGTTCCTTCCTGGGGCTTAAGGGCCTCAAGAAAGGTACATACCAAATGAATATTATTGCTTTGCTTTTTCTTTCTAAGTCTTCTGTTTGAATTTCTCCTTTTTATGGATTTCAGTAGCATAACCTTGGAGAGTCTCTTCATCTTCGAGCTGATTAAAAATATTTTTCACACCCAGTAAGCAAGATGTGACTCCATGCTATGTGTACTTAATGGAAGAAATATGCTTTACATGCTTCATTAAGTTATTTGTGAAATTGCATTAGTGCCATTCCATTAGTACACCTCTCTCAGATACATCTGTGGCCAGTTTTTGACAGGCAAATTACTAGTTTCACAAGTCTATTTTGAGTTGGTAATGATCTTCTAATACGTAGAAAAATATCTATCTTAATAGGAATTGGAAAAGAAAATAATAATGTACTTTTCAATATAATGGTAGCAAAATTACCTGCCATGGGGCAAGATAATTATCAGATTTCTTAAAACAAGAAACTAAGGGTTATTTTGGATACTTCATTACAACTTCATGCAATACTGGAACATTAATCTTGAAATAAGATGTCTTAGTGAAGTCAATATTGCTTAGAAGAAGTGAAAGGAAAGCATTTGCTGCATTAAAATCTTTTAAGACACCTGGAAAGATATTAAAATGATAAAAACTATGATAGGGTGACTATGTCTAAATTGTGAGAAAATTTTAATACCTTTTTACTCTGCACAGTAAGAATTACTTTAAAAGAAGTAAAACATTGCCGATCCCAACATGCGCACTAATAAAAAGCTGGGATTTAACAATTTCTTCTTTTTTTTTTTTAAACTTTCTAGCCACTGTTTCACACTGAGATTGTAATTTAAATCATATCAATATATGTCTAAGGTGTGAGGTGCTATTTTCCAACTTCCTTCTAAGATTAATGATAACGTTGTGTTTGTGTTCAGTTAGCTCTTCACAACTTAGTTAGGATCAAGGTCTCATTATCTTAAGCATCATAAATATAAACATAAGAAGTTACAGCCTCAGACCTGAAGAAACTACAGTGAAAGGCTCCAGAAGAGTAGTCATCTATGCTGCAGTCATCTGCTGTGCTGATGCAGAAGTAACCATGCACAATACATATTTCAGAATTGTGACTAAATATGCTGCATGTGGCAAAAACCTGCCAGAGTGAATGGGGAAAAGAGGAGGTGGGCAGCAGGTAAATTCATTTAAAATACCTTTTGATAGCTCTTTATCAACTGGAAGGATAGTTTTAAATGAAGAAACAAGTATCTACACTCCTCGTTTCTCTGCCTAAGCTATTGACTATTCTTGTCCTTTCTTTGGCCTGGCTGCTGACCTTCAAAAATGAGAGGCCTTGTAACAGGTTTTACTTCAGTTATATTAGGTGTCTTAAGATACCAAGTAGATAGTAGCTGTTTCACTAGACTAACAAAGATTACCTGAAGGGGAAAAGTACTGAAATTAATAATTGTTGAAATCAGTAAAGCTCATGCTTATGTAATAATCCTGCATGCCAAAAAGCCAGTTGAGAAGCAGCAGCATACGTTTCATAGTTTCTTGAGAGTTTTCTAATGTTAACAGAACAGAGTGAGTGGAAAACATACTAAACATGAGTATCAATGACTGAAACAGCATTAAGGATTACAGCATCACTAGAAGGCAGCTGCCTTCAAGTGTTCTGATTTCATTCTAAAATAAGAGACTCTTGGCAAGATTCTGTCAATGACAAAAATACACCAAATGGGATGGCTTGTTTAGAGCACTAAATAGCAAAGCAGGGCAACTAGCCACTCTGCAATTAAAATTGAATAGTAAATTGTTCAGGCTTTTTTCACTGTTTCTCTGGACACTTTAGTGCTGCCCTTCAATGGCTAAAAGCACAAAGTTGAGAAGTCCTTCAAAGTTCCTCAGCCCACAACACTGATTCTTCATTTCTTGAATCTTCTTGTTCATCTCAGAAGAGCATAAAATGTCTCATTGATGAAAGAATATAGCCTTGTTAGGCTGAGTATATAGTGCATCTGTACTTAAAAACATCTCATTCGTTTTTATCTCAAAATATAACAGCTAGGCCAACTGTATTTGGTATCACGGGGTTTCCAAACTCTGAAGTAAATCAGGCTGATCTACAATCTTGCACTAAACGCGTGGAAAGTTTCAGCTTTTCATTATTTTTCTTTAAGATATGTGGTACATATATGCATAGCTAAAATGAAGCAGATTGTTTACACTTGTCCCTGTAACGCAAAATCTCTGTATAGATTTTGCAGATACCTGGCACATACTGTCCTTCGGCCTTTGCTTGGTGCACTGAGCCCCAGGCACAACAAGAAGAGCCCTACTAATAAAGGTAGGACTTTTGAATTACTGCCTTTCTCTAGCTTCACACCTTAAACATATTGTAAGCTTTCAATGTCTTGCTTACTCTGGGCTGATTATCACTTACTCATAAAATTAAAGAGAGATATCTGAAATTGCATATATAAAATGTCTCACTTATTTACAAGCATGAACCATGCCCAAAGATTCATGCAGCTTGAGCAGCTTTAAAGGACTGCAGCTAAAATCAAGGGCAGTGCCACTGAGGATTTTCTCACGTAATGCCATATGTCAGGTTCATTAGTATATTTGCATCTGCCATTTACAAGCACAACTGTAAATTGTACTTTTCCCACCCTAGCAGATTTCAAAGAATATGGACACAGGAGAGCATTTGGCCCCAGTTACAGCTCACAAAAGTCAAAGCTACTAGACTCAAACACCTAGGACAAATGAACCACAGGGAAAGAAAAGCACAATTCAAGAAAGCCTGGAAATAAGAACTATTAATAGCTACGGACCCATGGGACTAGGAGAGCAGCACACATGGGTAGACAACAGTGCCCTACATTCACGAAAAGGTTACAGAGAGCACAAGCAGGCCATGAATCACACTCACAAATAGAAGGGCTGCTCTACAAATAAGCTTTCTTAACTTCCTTGTGATTTTTTTTTTTTTTTAACTCTTTCTCTATTGAACCTAGATGTGCTAAGTGTTGTCTCAGAGACAAACACAAACATAGAAGCACAGGCCCAACCTAACTGCTTTCATATAGAATGTATAAAATTCAATATATGACTGATTTACAGACTGCAGATAATCTTTCATTCATATCTTGAATTCTGCAGACACAGCAACCCCATGAAAACTGTTCATCTTTTTATAATAGGATAAGCTCAAGATCCAGTAAGTATTGCTTATTCTGTACAGAAGGGTGCCTATGTCCATACCTGTCCATATAGCGTTTTTACTATATAAAAGGCCCACTAATGCTGTTAACTCTTTATTCCATGCTTTAAAGGACAAATGCACAGGTTAACCAAGTGTTATTCAGATCATATCATGCTCAGGTTGCAAACAGGCAAAGAGACACATTAAGATGGATGAAGAGGTGAGCCTCAGCTAGGCAGCATGGTGGTGGCACCCAGCAACAGTAATGCTGCTCCTTGCCTCCATCTTCTGCAGCCCTGAACTACCAGTGTAACCACCATAAACCGTCTATAAAACACCTGCCTAACGGCATTAGGATCTGAAGACTGATTTTTGGACAGCACTAAACCTTGAAATTAGGTTGTTTTTTAAGTTTTGTGGAGTGTTTTTTCCCTCTCAAAGACTGAAACAGACTGGTGTAAGAGGATCTTGAATTACTGAAACTGCTGGTAAAGTATATTTTAATGTTTCAGCTGCATTCAGGTCCTAGATTATATGTATTCCTAGAAGAACTTTCAGGGACCAGAGATTTGGATTTTGGCATACGTGATCAAAGTAATTCTATAAAGAGGTTCTAAGGCCAGAATTTGTTGACCTTTATATTTGTGAAAGTTGTTGGTTCAATAAAGGTCAAGATGTGTGACAAAATTTAAGCTTGTCTGAGCCAATTAATGACAAGTAACCAGACCACTAAAAATCTTATTTATGCTGAGCAGTCAAGCGGGTTATACGAGAGCAGTCTGTACCTTAGGCAGACTACACACTCAGTTACAGGATCACAACAGAAAAATAAAGGACACAAAAACGCAGAATGAGTGAATGCTTAGTTTTAAGAGGAATAAGAAAATCTTTCCAGATCTACCAGCAGAGACAGAAACATACAAAGAAAAAAATTAATGAAACAGTAATGCTTATTTCATTGTAAATATTGGTATTTCAAAAGAGAAAATTAGGAAAATATTGAATATTAAAAATTCATGGATATATTGCCTATACAAGTATTGATAAAATTCATGGGAATAAACTCTTCAACAATGCTATATGCAGATCATCAAATATCAGTGACACACAGCAATAAAATACTAATGAAATAGTTTGGAAGTACTAAACCACTCAGGGATCTCTTTCAAAACTCTGGAGAACTGAAGAAATAAAACAAAAGTATGGCACTGATCATGAGGAAAAAAAAAGGAAAATGAAAACTCAAAATATGCTATTAGTGTCTAGTGAATCTAATTTTAGTCCCTAAAAAAAACTTGGGCTTTTTTTTTTTTTTTTAAAGGGTGAGGAAAATAAAATGCAGGCATATGAAGCCTTTCTCTGGTTCAAGGTCTTAAATGTTTGCATTTAAGGTCTATTGAAACCAAAGGACAAAAAAGCCAGCAGATTTCTTTTATTCAGACACCTTGGATTTTATGGTAATGGCAAAAAGATTTCAGTGTTTTAGATTTCAGTTTCTCCTGATAGTAGCAGTAATCTCTAGTTCATAAAAATGTAAGAAATCCTACTTTGTTAGATAAGGTGTGATGCCAGAGAAAGGAATATGTCCAAATATAAAAGCAGCTTGTACATATTTTCTGTTAAACAGGGACATATAAACTATGGCTTTTATTTCAACTTGCACATAACTCTTTGTTAAAACCAGCGCTAAATATTGCAAAGTATCGGTTGTATTTCTAGTAAAATTGTGTTCCCAATAGGTACAATAAAAATTACATCCACCACCATCTCTGCAGCCAAAACCCTGCACCGGGTCTAACTGCAGAGGAGGAGGAATGTGTGTTGTCATGCTCACAACTACCAGCAAACAATGCTGCCTGGGGAAGGACAGGCTTACCGACTCCAAAGCCTGTGCTGCCCACACAGACACTGGCTTAAACATCAGGAGAGAGCTTCTGCCAGCGGCCTGCAAGGTGGAGCTGGAAGGGGAGACGAGGCATGCCCCAGCAGCGTGTGGGGACAGACCAGCATGGCTCAAGGTTGCAGAAGCCTCAGCACAGAAGGTCAGCTCCTGCCCAAGCAGCGCAGGCAGCCAACAAAGAGCCACGTCTAGGGACAACAGACAGTGACTGGGGGGTGGGAATGAGACCAACAGAACAGAATGGATATTTTGGGGCCAGATATCCTAGGGAAAGGCGCAAAATGGAAGAAGCAGTGGGGCAGCATTGATAAAACAGCAGATAACACCTCAGGTTTGCTGTGTGGGCCAACTGTCCTCTCCCACAGCATGCAGGAGCACCCGCCTCAGCAGCATTGCCCTGACAGCTGCGGCCCTGGTGGCTGGAAAATGGCGCCCATCCTCTCACCCCCTAAGAGGCATGAAAAATAAATACATCTTTGCTCGGAGTTGCTTAAATTATCTGACAGTGCCCTTTCTTCGAAAGGCTCATCATAATTCCCCTGAAGGAATTTTGCTAGTTTGGTAAATTCCAATTTGCAGTATGCTGTTTTTAAAACAGTCTGACATCCACCTTCACAGATTACACATAAGGATCAGCGGCTTTCAATTTTTATGCAGCAGAGAAGTTTTACTTTCTTAATTGGATGCTGCAAACCACATACAACATGACTCTGCTACCACATGAGGCGAGGCTAACAGGGTTGTCCCCATGCCTGGTGGCCAACTTCAGACACAAAATGGATTCCAGTAACAGACACAGACCTTCTGCATGGTCTTACGCTTTGCATCCACTTGGTTTCTACTTCTCGTGCACATAAACTTAAGCACATATCAGTCTCTAATAATGCAAATACATGACATTGCCCTAATAAGCAGCTACTACTATCAGTGCCTGGGACCCATATCACAAGGCCCAGATTTCACAATTTCTGGAAAAGCCTTTTAAACAAAACTCAAAGTCACCTCCAAGGGAAACATACCTCAGGCTTTGTTTCTGTCACCACACATCTCCAGAACTGTTTTAATCCTACTTCAGCAACTCTTCTCCCTTCTCAGCTTGTGCCCAAGATAACACTTGGGCGTGTTCCTAACCTGCATCCTCACAGATTTCCTCAGCCCAGGTGGGCTCTTTCTCTCCTGGAGCCTCTCCCTTTCCCTTTTGTCCTCGTGCCTTTCAAGCACGTTTGGCCACCTGCTGTTCTGCCAGCCTGCTGGGGAGGCCACTCCACTGCATCCTGGCCCCAGAGCTCTGGGCTCAGGAGAGCCAAGGAGGATGCCTATGCCTCATTCAGCCAAAGGAAGAGAAGCCCTTTGCTTCCCCCAGCAACACTTGTCCCCTACTGCCAAGACTCATGCAGGGGCCATTTGGCATCACCTTGCTTATTCCAGACCCCTCTTTTTACCGCACTTGGTTCAATACAGGTTACTGGCAGTGTGCGGCAGAAATCTTCTCTCTGTTTTGAAAAGGCACAAAGACGCTAGGTAAAAAAATAATAAACGAGATTTACCCTTGGGGTTTTTGTAGCATGGCACATGATAGAGCAGAGCACTACCCCACGATGGACACAAGACCCAGTGGTCACAACATTGACTCTTCAAAGAAATACTCAGAAACAGGCACTCAGGAACCAGACATTTTCATCCTGGCATCAGCAATGCCTGGTCACACCTTAAACTCATAATAAAAACATGACAGCTTCTGTTTTCATAATTTTCTTTCCCATGACACCACATAACAGGCCAGTGGTAGAGGATCTGAGGTAGAAGCCTCAGCGCAGGCTGGCTGAGGAGTTTCCCTTCTTATCTTAATGTTTATTCAGAAAAACACCCTTACTTTATTAAGGAAGCATGTAAGCTTTCATTTTAATGTATGGCTGAAAAACACGCATTTATATACATTAAACATATTTGTGTATTTTGCCAAGTCAGCATTTTAACCTTTGTACCTTAGACCTTTCATTAATAAAGCGAGGGGGATCTTAACATTTTCCCACTTTCCTATAGGTGAATGAGTGGGATTTAATTTCCTGGTCAAAATTTGTTTCCCAATATTCATGAGATTCTATGGTTTTAAAATAGCACAAAATTTTTTATTCTATGATGGATACAATAATATTGTATTCTGCATTCCATCTGTGACAGCAAAGCAAGTCATAAGGAAAACATGTTCATCCAAAATGAAGCAATTTGAAGCAAGCACATGATTATTTTTGTGAGTGTTGCTGGAGATGAGAAAGGCCTTAACAGAATGTCTTCTCATAGCCCTCTGCTAGACTGCAGCCTGTCTTTAAATATAAATAAATAAAGCACAGGGGTATATATAAGTACATCCAAGAATAAGATGCAATGCTGGAGCAAACTACTCTTCTTATACTTCAGCCTTCATCAGGAAAATTCCCAGTAAATTATGAGCCTAAACAACTTAGAGTGTTTTAGTTTGTTTGTTTTTGCCCCTTTTTTTTTCTTTTAATAACGTGTGACAGAAATTGCACTTTGAACTTGGAGGATCTGCAAATTATATCTATGAAAACTTACATGTCTGCGTTGCACAATGCTGGGTCACCCACAATGTTCATGAACTTATTTATGGCAATGAAATAGTATTGGAAGTAAACACCTTAGACAAGAATAATTAAATGTTCTGAACATACTCCACATTCTCCACAAAACCCAACAGCAGCACCCTGCTCACAACACGCAAAAGTCTGTAGTCCCAGGACTGACACAAGCACAAATCTGTAGTATAGAAAAGCCCCTGGAAATTTCAAACTTTAAATAACAGAGATAAAATTTGGATTTTTTTTTTTTTTTTACATCCAAAAGACATGTCAATTTCTGGAGAATCCGCAATGTCCAAACTGGAAACTCTGCCGAAAGCCTGTCCCTTCAAAAAGACTTGGTTTGTACATTCTCAGCATTTAGCTTCCTCCAAATACTATGATTAAAGAAACTGAAAACTCTCTATTAGTATTTCTGTAATGCAATTTAAAGCATGACTCCTCTCTGCTTTTTGCAGGTATTAGATAGTGTAATTGCCTTTCACACCACATGGAGTTGAAGCACTAGCTTTACAAATAGATACAAAGCCTGAGCACCTCAAAACGAAAGGTAATAATGTATTTCTTTCCAAACCTAATTCCTTTACTCATCTATCTTCAGAATAACTGAGGAACAAACAAGCTGCAGGTAAACTGGCAGGTTTTCAATTTATTAGTGCATTGCAGATTCTGTATATTTTATCTTAGCCTGCATTTTATTTTGCTGACAGCATCCTTTAACAGAATGCAGCTTAATTATACTCAGCAGGACTTTACTTCTATGAAACTTTGATTTTTGACCACTAAATGTATGAATTAAGTCTAAACACAGCTACCTCTACTATCTGCAGTGCTTAATTTAATAGCCTATGTTACATTATGTTTATACTCAAAAAGAAATGTAATCTCAAAATGATTTGTAGATGGTCACTGTTGTCTTCATAATGAGCACCCAAATATCTAGCAAAAACTGATCATGTAGTTTCCACACCTTGGGAATCAGTGTACAATGTATGAACTCTCCGTAAATCTGTGTCAGTTTGCAAACTCTGTTTTGATTGCACAGCTCATCTTTGCCATCCTCCATCCTGAACCACAGTTCAAAAGGGTGATGGGAGAGGACCAACTGAGATGACGGTTCGGTAACTATTTTAAAGTGTCCTATTTTAAAGGACACACACTTGGATGTCTCTCATCATATGCAAATCTGTTTGTTTTGGGGTCTCTGTATGGGTGGCAATTAAACCAAAAACCACCTGGCCAAATAACTGATGAGAAGGGAGGAGGGATAGAAGATGTCACATGAAAAAAGAAATACAGCATTACAAATCAAGGAGTCTCTTGGTAGAAAGGTAAGCTGACTCACAGCAAAAGCAACCAGGCAAGAAGCCAGGTGTCTGAAAAAAAAACACCACGAAGAGGAAAAGGCTGTCCTTGACCTTTCAGGAGACTTTGCCCTCAGCCCATGTACTTATAAGCAGCATGGAGGTCAAGGTGACTCAATGCCTTGTGATGTCTCTAGCACCCCAGAGCAAGGAGCAATTTGCTGCAGAATCTCTTTTTGACTAGCTCTGCTTTAAAGCAGGCAACAGATCATCCCTGGAGCATGCATTTGACCAGACTGTCAAACGCTAGTGTTCTGCTAAAGGCATGGCCTGAGATCTTTTATCATCTCTCCTAAAGACTGTGCACAGATTTGCAAAAGGAGGTAGGGATGGTCAGAGCCTCCCCTGTTTCCTCCCCAGGAACACAATAGCCAGAGCACTCACCCAAGAGATGGTGAATTGCATCCAGTTCCACCTTCTCCTGATGCCAGCTGAGAGACATGTTCCTCCCAGAAAGGACCCTAATTGTAAGGTGGGACCTAAAGAAGTCCTGAACTGTACAGGCAGTCTTGTCATTTTGGCCTTTCTCGTGCTCTGAATAATCTCCCCATCACCTTTATTTTGCAAGCACACCTGCCCACTGTGAGGCCATAGCATATAATAATGACATTTGCTTTCTATTTCTTCTCTCAAAGCTGTTCTACTTCATAGACCAGAAATTTCCACAGAGCCAGGGAGAACAGCATGGAGCACAGCTCTGCAGGCTGACAGCACTAAGTGCAGAGGGTTGCAGTTTCTAGGCCCTGCTCCAAGGTCACTTACAAATATCACAATAAACACTATTTGGACAAAATAACATTCTTGTTATATCCTGGGGAAAAAAAAAAGGGGAAAAAAATCAGCATAATGGGCTCCAGAACTTTACTGAGCCCTCCAGGTCCTAACTAGAATACCAGTTGTAATAATAATGCCAACAGTGGAACAACTGCTTTACAATAGGCTTAAGATCAGGTACATTGTTTTTATGTAGTGTTGTCTGTTTTATTCCAGAATCTAGCTCATTAGGGCCAGTCTATGTTGCTTTCATCACCTTTTAAGTTTTCATGCAGTTTTTAAGTTACAACCACAGCAAACACAAATTAAGGTTTCAGACATGTAAACACTCCTCAAGGAGCACTGCTATTCTAAACCGTAACAAAGCATTCCGTAAAAAGTCCTGAGCTTGTACTACCTCCTTACACAAAACAGCCAGACAGAACAAATCAGAGATCAGAAGACCATTCATCTTGGAAATGCAGACTATCAGCTTTCTTCACAAGATGTTGCAAGCCTCCATTAGTTATCCCAACAGGAGCTAGGAATAAGACAGACCTGGATCTGGGTTCACATTTTCACTGTCTCTAGGGCTCAAGGACTCTAGGGATGCCCAGGCTGGGTGCTAAAACAACATTCCATGGGAAGTTCTAATATGATGAAAATCTATATTCTTTATCAAAACAAAGATTTAGGTTTTGGTTACACAACTTCCAATTCGGCTACACATACACTTACAACTTCCCAACATTGCTCTGAGTATTTCAGCTCCAATGTATGACTATTCAATGCTAGAGAGGATTTTAGTGGATGCTTAATGCCAGGGTCTGTATTAATTAAGTCAGGGTATGGTGTTTTACTCTTCTTGGGCATGCCACGTGTGCTGGGAGTAGGTGTATCCAGGCTGCATTAACGCTGTCAATGTCCTGCTAAGCTACCTCACAGGATACATGTACATACTACTACTGACTTCACCATGTTTATATTAAAACAGATCAAAGTTTAGGCACCTACTTATAGCCCTGACTCAAGAAAGCTCTTCCGCTTAATCTTTCACCATAAGCACAGACACAAGCCCTAGTTACGGTAACACTTAAGTGATCTTAAGCATCTTACAGCACTGTCTTCTGGAGGAGTTTGTTTTCAGACCTTATGTACATACTCAGGAGGATAGTGGCAGGTATAATAGAAATCAAACCATCTTTCCACATGTTGCCTGCCTTTTTCCATGTGCGAAAACTGAAAAACACCAGATCTGCCTTGCTCTGAGTATAATTGCTACAAATTGAAAATAACAGCATTTCCTTTCTACATTGTTTCAGCCTCAATAGCTGTACAGACACCCAAGATTGAAATCAAGAGTTGTAGATGAGAAATTTAGATATAATTGAGTGTGAAGCATCTCATTTCAGATGAATTGTTTTGCTTTAGTACGTACAAGTATACGGGTAAAAGATGTTTTGAATTGCAAAATCCAATCAATGAAAGTGTAAAAGAAATTAGTTACATTTTGCAAAACACAGGAAAAAATGTTTTCAATTGAAGTAAAAAGAACATTTCCTTTCTCATGAATAGGAGATTTTTTAGTAACTATTCTATGGTACATAAATCACGTTCAGCCTAAAAGTACATGTATTAAAGAATTTCAGTAGCTGCTAGAGCTCTAGTTCTTACCTTTGCTGAATAGCTAATTAGAGCAGCCATTTATCGTTCAAAAAGGCTTAGAAAAGATAAAAAGAGAAGAAAACAAAAGAGACAACAAATACATTTGGTGGCCGGACAACTGAATAAGCTGTCTTCTGCTGAATTTACTGGGTCTCAAATTTTCTGTCAACAGAAATGAAGTAAAAATACCATTGCTCAGAGATCCTGCAGTGTGGTCCTGGGGAAAAAAAAAACCTCTTAGGAGCTCATAAGCAGCCTCTGTGCAAAGCCATAGTCATATTACTGATTTTTACATCTACCGTATTAGGACTAGCACAAATTTGTGGTAAGCTGATGAAATTAATGGACTGTTTTACCTAGGGCTCATTTCTTCTTAGACAACTAACGATATAAATGAAGAGCTCTGTGCCTTGTAGTTTGTAATGGTGGGGTTTTACAGAACTGCCTTATCTGGATGGTATATTCCTTTCCAATATTTTACTGAAGACCTATAGAGTTGCTAACCCTAAAGTACAATAACACAAAAAAGAAAGCATTTGTTGAGTTGGATCACCGATTTCTTCACCTTGCCTTCTACTTTCTTCTATGTAAGAAACGTTATCCAGCATATCTTTTGGACCAGCTTGTTGTACAAGTTCCTCCAACTTTGATACAAAGTGAAATCACAATCAGTTCATAAAAGGCTATCTTTGAGGTGCTCTAAACCTTCATCTCCCTGTAAAGATATCTGTGTAGAAGAAAGGGGTCACGGTAGGCAAGAGGGAAGTGGTTAATATGTGAAGCACGGGAAAAAAAAAATCAGAGTCCTGGAGCAAGTAAATGAAATGGAAATGAGACAAAGAGCTGAGAAAAGAAAGACAAAAAAGTGTTCTGACAGTTCAACAAAGGCAGCGCCGCATTTCATTTCTAATGCAAGACAAAATTAGCATGTCCTCATCCCCATTTCTAATAAACTGTTCTGGTGGCAACACCAATGGAGAGCACTGATCAAACCCTCAGGATATGCGTTGCTTTAAGTAGCTCTCTGTAATGGAATCCATCATAAAAATACATGCACCTAATCATAAAATTCTGACCATGTCCAACAATCTCCTGTAGGAAAACGTAGTAACAAAGATTTTATTAAATAAAATCAGTAATGTACACAACTGGAACTGTTACAACTACAAAACCCTTTGCATTGCACCTGGAGAACAGACAAGAAGTTATATGTTCTCTGAAGCCACATACCAAAAAATGATAAACTTAAACCAGCCATTTGTATTGTATCATCATATTAAACTCAGGACTATTCTTTGAAATCCTTATTATAGAAAAATATCTATCCGGTGTGCAAGCAACAAGTCAATATAGCAGCAATACAAATAATAATATAAATATAAACAAATAGCAATATAAAAATATGTTTTGCAAAATTTACTGCATGACAATATAGCTTTTGAAGCATGCTTACCATACTTTGGTTCTGATGTGATGTGAAAATTAAACAACAATAGTTGATTTTGTGAATACAAAGTCTTACAAGGCCTACCAGGCTTTTAAGTATTTTTCTTTGAAATAGGCCAGATAACTTGTTAGCCTCATCTCTAGGGGGAAAGCTCTTGCTTCATAAAACTTCTGCTCATAATTTGACACCATTTAGCAATTTCTGCTTACTGAAGCTGAATTAATTCACAAAGTATGTGAATTACAACACTTGTTCCTTGAACAGAAAATGCGCCCACATGATTGCTGTTGAAGCCAGTGAAGGGACACTAACAGTGCCTATAATGTATTAGTCTGTACAGAAGAGTTTCCAGCTCAGTTTCTTTAACCCCTTGAGCATAAGTACCTGAAACACATGGAAATAAAAACCAAAACCTGAAATAAAAGAGTCAAGCTCAGGTGATCTCAACTTTAAAGAAATGAGGAGACAGCTGGTTTTGATAGAGTATAGAATTATTTTAGACTAGATAATACTATTCACTTATGTCTTATTAATTTTTGGATGCATGAATACCCATGACTAACACAGAGATCATTTGTTCAAGGGCATAGTTCTAAACTATGAACTTCTCATCACCTGCGAGTGGTTTATACTTGTTTTTACTTCTCCATTTAGTATAAGCTCTGCAGCAGCACCTGAAGCTACTNGCTTTTATTAAAGAAATGAGGAGACAGCTGGTTTTGATAGAGTATAGAATTATTTTAGACTAGATAATACTATTCACTTATCATGTCTTATTAATTTTTGGATGCATGAATACCCATGACTAACACAGAGATCATTTGTTCAAGGGCATAGTTCTAAACTATGAACTTCTCATCACCTGCGAGTGGTTTATACTTGTTTTTACTTCTCCATTTAGTATAAGCTCTGCAGCAGCACCTGAAGCTACTCTTTCCTGATATATAAACTGGTGATCCACTAAGCATTTAGTCCCGTTTTCTATTATGTTTCTGATGGTACCAGATGGACCCTACATGTCCATTGTCATTTCATGGCTGTTGAGTACAAACCCGAACCACAAACCATTATTACACTACAGAATTATAAATTCCAGATCTGCCCGAGCACATGAAAATCCTTCCCTGTTGATACATTTACTCCTATCTTCTTTAATAAAAGCCTGATTCTGAATCACGATATCCATGGAAAGATCATATACTTGATGAAGGATGTTATCTTTGTATAACAGTAGGATAAGGCAGAGGACAATAACATCTCCTAAGTGAATGCCACTTAAGCACAGATTCATTTCTACATACTTTTTAATTTTTTATGCTAAAGTCTCAGTACAAGAGATCCAATACTGTATTTTGTTATTTTAAATATTGTTTAAATGCAACACAAATTTCTGGGCCTAACCTCCCCACCGTTGAGAAGCTGTTCTTTCTCTGTAGTTTAATTTTTTTATATTTTTTTTTAGATGAAGTAAACAGTTACACCAGTGAAAAAGGCCTTTGTGAACTGAAGAGATATTTGTTAGTGGATAAAGACAATTTCTCTGTCCATAATCTATTGTCTCTACTTGCATAGATTAGTACCTGTGCATATTGACATGCCAGCCAGACCGAAAGGAGAACAAGGAAATGAGCAGAACAGATGCAGGTATATTGTCAGCTACAAGACAAAGCCACAGAAAGGGGGAACAGGATGCTCTCTTCCCAAGTGAGAGCTGAGGCAAGATCAGTCTGCTTCTTGTAGTACTGAAGCCTTTCATACAAATGAAAAAATACCATCAATACACGTCCTGGGAAAATTCCAAATAAAACCTATCTACAGCATAGCAATGCTCAACTCATTTTCAGTTGAAACAACTGCTGCATCATATCCCTGAGGCAATAGGAAGTCAGTGAAGATAAAAACAATTATTTTGTACAGTGTATAATTTTTGCCATGGGCTTGAGGATCCTTCTGCCTACAAGGCGTTTGAGGAATTAAAGCTATCTTGATTTTAATTGTTATGAATGTTTTTAATCAAACAGCAACCCTTTAATCAACAAACATGGTTACTGCTCTGCAGATATGGCCCACTAACTATTCTGTGTTTTTGAAATGAATTTAAAGTAAATATTAAAACCAAAGGAGATGCAAGATGCTCTGAATACTGCAAAATCCCTGATTTCAGATTCAAATGTTTCATTTTCGTGCACCAGGCACAAACTTCCCTTCTGTAATAACAGCATGAACAGCAAAAGCATGCTCAAGTCTGGGGTGTTACAACAAGCAATGTCCTTGGGCTGATACTTTCAGGTGAGGTCATGGACTGGGAAGAATATTTAAAATAAAAATCAAACCTCTAGGCAGTTCTAGAAAAGTATAAGGGAAGTAATATAAAACGTTTAAAGTCTTCTAGACCTATAATATGTTTGTGCAGTGGAGTGAAAGGACAGAAGGGTAGATTACTAGATACAGAAGGGGAGTTTTAATTGGTTAAGAAGTACCAAAATACTCAGTATGAAAATGATTGAGGTCCTTTACCAAGGAGAAAAAAGCAAGGCAGGCATCACTTGATTTTAGGACTGAGATTCTCATACAATGAAAGGCAAGCAAGCCAGTATTGGACAACAAAGTGCAGTCACAGAACAGGCATTCAAGTAATGCTAGCAATTTGATGGGAACTCAAAGATGCCACAACTGGGTTCCACCATTTTGTGCCCTACTAGGCACAAAATTACTAGGCACAGCAATACTGCAATTCCCCATCTTTCAGAAACAGCTGTGTTATCAGACACTAAGGACAGATGAGCTGATGCTTACATTTTCACCACTTTCATTTCCCTTCCCTCAGTGGAGTTAAATTATGCTACACCTGTGGGTTTTTGTTTTGTTTTGTTCTGGGGGG
>VXAL01010199.1:26862-178614 GCA_013399475.1 Chauna torquata | reverse complement strand
TATATAAAGATATATGTATCTTCAAAAAGATGATCTGTGAAAATTTGCCAGGTCATTTTTCCTGAATTAAAATGAACTGGTATTCATGGAACTGCAAAGAGTTTCACTGCTTTCAGAGGTAAATAGAAAGATGAGCATAAGCTAAGTTGAATACTAATAACTTCCTATAAGAAAAAGAAACTAATAGTACTGATTAATCTACTAGTGAAACAGGTCTTCTCAATATTATTTTCACTGTTCATTGAACCTCATAAAATATTTAGATGATCTCAGAACTTCAGCTGACAAACACATTGATGCCAATAAGAAGAGTTTTAGCCTGATACAATGATGCTAGAAATAAAAATGAAGTTTCCCTATTGATAATGTTAGAAATTGTCTTCTTTGCATGAACCTAGGAATATAATTTTGCTTTTTCCGTTCACATGCAAATACACTATTCCAAGTGCACAAAAGATATCCCAAGGAAGAAATTAAAACGTTATAGATTCTAATACTAGGATTATTACATGCTGAGCAAGTTTTGTGCTATGCTTTGTTTCAGGTTCTGCGTGATATGACAGCTGTTTCTATTCAGATGGTACTTTAAAGGAAACATTTTCTGTAATTTCAGCTGACTCATATTCAAACTAGCAATGCTCCATTTTAAAATACCATTGAGAACATGCAAAATGTTTCTTCACTGAAGACAGCCATTTACCGTTCTAATCTAATGCAAATATTAGTTAGAATCAACAAGCCTGCACAAATGCCAATACCACTTGTCCCCCTTAAGATGATTTCACACCTAGCACAGCAACAGATAATTTGCCAGAAAACACATTAAAAAGCAGTTTCAAATGTATCACTGTATTATCTCTATGGTAAACAACACAGTAGGTCCCAGATGGCTTCCAGGGACCTTGCGTTCTAAACAAAGAAAAAACACAAAAAATTCTGAAACACAACAAGATCTGTCATATAAATTCAGGTGGGACTAATATTGCAATCCCTAATAGCGTCACTACCTGGGCATTAATAAAAGCTTCTTTTTAGTAAGGGACAGCCAACAGGTTGTCATGTTAACACATTTTATTTTGAAGACAGAAATGTTAATTTAAGAAGTAAAAGCAGCTTTTCCTCATTCTTGGGCAAGTCCCATCCCATTTCATGAAGCAGAAGATAGACATATGGACTAACGAAAGAATTTTATGTGAAGATGAAGTATGTGCAGAAGTCTCAGGGAAGGACACAATGCCGAGACCACTTTGTCTTATCAGAAGTCACACAAACAATATCCCCAAACAGCCCTGCAGCTGTGAGAAACGACAGGCAGCAAAGCTTGTTGGCTAGGTAATATCAGAGTATTGTATGAACCACGAAGGGATGAGCCATACGGTAATAAGAAAATGGCAGCCATTTAGGTGGTCATAGGAGGACCATTTGTTTTGTGGGCAGTGATCAAAACTAAAATGGAAAAAGCAGGAAGACTGGGAAAAGCACCTGGTGCTGCCAACTGAAACAGCTGATGAAATAAAACAGGTTGGTGATTATGCAGATGTAAGCCCTCATAAATCTGTCACAGCATATGGTGAACAGGAGAATGAAGATGGCCAAAATACCAAAGCATGCTTCCTACCAGGGGCTGCTGAAGGTATCTAAAGAGCTATAAGAATATGACCAGACTTGACTAAGACTGGTGAACACATATGTGCACTCCATATGAGGATGATAGAGGCCAGAACTATTGCCATCAGCCATGTATAGTTTTTAAGAGCAAGAGGAAAAAAAACACTGAGGTTCTAAATCCTTTTTAAAATGTGAGCCTGAGCACTGACAGGTTCATTTCCAGCACCTTCACAGCCAGGATGACTGCTCTTGATGTGCTGTGGGTTTCTCACTGTTCGGACCTGGCTAAGAGCCTTAAGCCAGAGTTGTGCAAAGCAGACAAATACTGACATATCCATCTTGCCATGGAGCTTGCGTTGAGCCAAGCTTCAGTACACCTCTCATCTCAGCATTCTCCAAGCCTTTTGTTTTAACAAGGCGATTGCTCCCTGCTTTCTCACTCCTGCCTGCTTACAAGAGTGTGATCCCAGCTGTAACCCTCAGCCTTGCGTTGTGCACTGCTGCAGTCTCTCTTTCAATGAATCATGTAATTTATTCATCTTGGGGCTCATGACAGGAGCTGCAGTGAGAATAGCAAATGCGGTGAGGTCAGTGGCAGGGAAGAGAGTGACAAGCACACCTGGGAATCCAATCCCTGACCAGCTCCGGTGTTGGCACTTGCTGCATTTAGCAGCACAGGTGCTGTATATTACGCTGTGAAATACTGATCACATTAATTAAACCAGTACCCCCCAGACCATCACTTGGTTACCAGCACTTTCACAGCACTGAACTAAAGATACTACTCAGAAAACATTGCCTGAGTGAAGTTTTGACAAGGTTTGCTTCTACTTGAAATATTTACCTAATATACTATGCATAATTGTGCCGCCTGAAAACATCAGGTTTGCGCTCTATCCTTTCCAGAATAAAGGACTGTCCACCCAAAGAGAAAAAATTATACTGTAAATTCAAATTCTATATCCCCCAACATTCTACAGAGCAGATCGTCATCAGTATGCACTGCAGATTGCATCCTGTGGGACAAAGACACTCCCAAGGCTGTGTCAAATCCATCAGTGCTTTTGCTAATTGATAAAAGAATGTCTGAGGCTGGAAGCCGACTCAGGTTCATGTCACATCCCCCTCCTACACAGTGCTGAAATTTTATGTTGATGCTGGAAGCAGCAACAGGGTTCTCCTCAAAGACCTGTTGCCAGCTGTTGGCAAACCACATCAGAAGGGGATGACAAGAGTCTTCAGCCCATCACCCTCTCATGTGATGAGTGGAGAGACAGGAGGCAGCAGAGACATTCACATGCTGTCAACAATTTCAGCAATGGATTAATTGAAACTGGCAGAAAGAAATGGGCTGATATGGCCTAGAGTGAGATTACTGAATATTTGGCCAATTTGAATATATGTAATTTATAGAATTTTTTGTGAGAACATTTCATTCGGCTTTGTCATCAAATAGGTGATGGGTGGGAAACAGAGGCCAAGTGGTAAAGGTACATACACAGCACAGGCATCATGTTTTCACAGCAGATTCCAAAGCAGAGCCCAGGACCCTCAGGTCTTGCTTCAAGCTGGGACCATCATAAGGAGCAGATCCTTTATGAAGCGAGTTCAGTGGCTCAAACATTTTCACAGGGAAACACACATCCACCAGCGATTACCCTGCATTGACAATGAAACTATTTCATTCCATATTCTCATTATATTTGCTTTTGGGTCAGTTGAATTTGTTTTGTCATATTTTCAGCTCTTTTAGAGTATAGAAATTCTAACTTGGCTCTAGATTGAAATTATTTCTATGCTATTATAAAATATTTATCAGCCAAAAGATACAAAGTAGTAAGAATGAAAACAGATAGTATTAAAGCATAGGATAAATCATTGTCGTAAAGCTTGCAAAAATAATCAAGTATTAAATTACTATTGATATCTGTTCGTCCTCTCCAACGACAGTTCATTGACAGTCCTGTATTTACAACAGGCACAAATTAAAGTGAGAAGTACAAAAGCAATTTCTTGAACTGTAGAGGAAGAAGTGTTTATAACTTCAGATTATGGCTGGGCAAGAGCAGACGCACTCACGGTGTACTTTCAGTCACACAGCACTGAAAACTGATTACCAGAGCCATTACTGCACTGAACAGTGCCTGTTAAATTGAAAGCAAAAGCCAAAATGTAAAGTCTTTATCCCATCTTATTAAACGGCTATTAAATAATAGAAATGCACCAGTAAGTATTTCAGAATGACTTTTGCAAGCAATAAAGCACAGAAGACAAAGCAGACAATTTTCTCCCAAGTGTATTACTGTAACACAGATACTTTTTAGAAAGGTGCCAAGGGGCAACAGTGGGTCACTGCAAGGATTACAGTTTTGTGCCATTTCTAACATCTCTGTTTCAGGTAGTTATTTTTCATGTGTTGCCACTGCAGACCTTGGCCATACTGCTGTGGCATTTCCTGCTGCCATGGATGAAGCTGTAGCAACACATTTCTGTGCTCTGCTGAGTTCTGGCTGCTGAATGGCTTCGTAATCAAGCTTGTTGTGAACGACTCTTACTAAAACAATGGGATATTTTCTTTTGTATTAGTAGCATAGTTGATACAAAGGAATGCAAGAAACAATAGAACAATACCAAAGTGACAGAGGAAGCAAGCAGATGTGCCTCGGTAGCACCATGCAGGCTTCCTGGCCATTTGCAAGTATTTATATTTACATTTTGTTTACAGCTGTAGCTGACAGCAAGGAGAGCTTGAGGTGTTACTGCTTTGTAAGACAAACCAAGACCCTTCTTCTTTGCCTCAGGTAGAAAACCTAGCTTGCTGAGATTTCTCTGGAGTTGCTCCTTCACTGGACACCTCCAAAGACTGTATTTTCCAAGCCAGTAGTACAAGGAGTTTTCTGGAGCACACCAGCAAGGCTGAATCACTTCTTGGTCTATCTTGCCATAGATGTCACTTGCACTAATCCTGATGACACCAGTATTACCTGCAAAGGCTGGCATCTCTCTGCACACTGTCTTCCACACAGATTTATCCAGTGCTAAAAATCATTACAGAACAGTAAGCTTATTGCCCCACAGATAAACTTTCTGCAATAACACAATCCATTACTCTCACTATTTCCAATCCCATATTTGTCGGTCTGTTTTCTGATTTCCTTCCCTACCCTTGAGGACAGCAGCAGCGCGCAGTATGGATGTCCCATAGAGGCATGGATCTGCCCATCCCTATCTACTCTGCCTTCTTTGTTGAGAGCTGTTCAGCAATCTGTATGCAGCGGAGAAAGCTGTTGAAATAATTTAGCAATTAACAAACCGAAAGACACTGTCAAATGTGCTGTGTATATAGATGTTTTCCACAGATTATTGTTGTCTTGTCTTGGAAGAAACTTATCACAAGATGAGCATTGTTTCCTTTTTCACCGCGGTGTTGCCATGATTTTATATTTATATGAACAAGCAATGCAAATACTTCATAAAAGGCTTTAATAGTGTTATTCAGCTAACAGTGGCAACAGTAATCAGTGTCTTGCATTCAGTCATAGAACAATCCTACAGCTTTTCCTGATTGCATCTCAATATTTTGCTAAAAGCAAAGATTGCTGTAAATGGCTGGATTAAAAAAGAAATATGATTGAACAGGTGTGTACTGGGGACGATCACAGTCACTATGAAGTATTCATACTGTGCAAAGGAAAACAAAGTGTAAAGGTGAAGAAAAATGAGCATCTTCAAATTTTGTTCATATTAAATGAGTATCAATTGTACCCACTTCAAATGAATTGTAAGTACTGCCACCAAGCAGATTTATGTATGCTTTGACATGGTACTGAATAATCTTCTCATTAACAAAAATAGCTCAAACATGACAGATTTAAAAGAAATTCTGATATAGGTGCAACTAATTACATATATTTTTGGGAGATCGGATAGTCTCATATGTGCTGGCTCCAGCAGAGGTGGATATTTCAAAAATCAAGTGAACCAAGTCAAGAGCAGCATTATTTATTCATTCATATTTTTAAGAGGTGAAATGCCCAAACTGAGTGGTAAGTTGTTTCTCAGTTATGCCTCCTCTGTATTTAGGAAGGCATAACCCTAAAATGTTTTCAGAAAATATCTCCTGTGTTTTCTTAACCTAATGCTTCACCAGTTCTGTGACACCCCTTAACTGTAATCATACTTCCTTTGGAATTGCACCCTAAATAGAAATTGAACTATTCAGGCTGCAAATTGAAATTCTTCAATGTGAAGCCGTATAAATAACGTGCATTAGCATTAACCTCCTCCCAAAATTTGATAAGATCACTCTTGTTCCTCAGAAAGATGATACTAACTGCTGCTATTTTATCAAGTCCAGGCAGACACATTCAAACAAAAAAAGGCTTGTATGACCCAAAAAAAACTTCCCTTTAACCTTTGGAGTACATGGATGACCTCATGTGAAGACCCAGTAACCACTCAGCCACATTCAGAGCTGCTGTCTACTTATGGGAGCTAACAGAGTGACAGCTGGTAGCACTTCACCCATTAAAATCAGGGGTTGTGGCACTGTGCACTCAAACAACAAAATGAAAACACTTTGGGGGAATTATATAGCAACTGAGGAAGAAGTAACCCGAGAAAATCCTCACAAGCTTCATTACACTAAGGTCCAAAGCACCAATGGACTTCAGTGGTACTCATTTGTGTTCCTGCCACCCTGCTCCAGCCCTCCCTGAGCACCCCACAGGAGCTCCCAAGCTGCAGCTCTCTAGGAAGTGCCCAACCAGCACTTGCCCCAGCCTCCCCGGTACCTTGGCCCTCATTAAATGAAAGGACACTTATTTACTGTTTTATCGCCACTGTTCATCTCTTCCCTTCTACTGTCACCTGTACCCTCCCTCCTGCTTCCCTGCTAGCTTGTGTCACCGTAACTCATGAAGCCATGCCTTGGTTAAGGCTCAGACCATCATCCCAGCCTTTGGGAGAGCTAAGCCAACAGAAATCAGTAATAGTATTTTGAGCAATTCTCTATTCCTTTGTTCATCTAGAAAATATGACTGGTGAATGCTAAGCAATTTTTTTTCTAACCACTGATACCAAGAGCAGATTCTACTGCCCAGAGGATCGACTTATTGCCATGGATGTTACAACAGCTGGACACAGACAAGAAATTTTACTTCCACATTTCCGCATCTCCCAGAATTTCCATTGGGAAGATCTGATCACCCATCCCACTGCACCTCTAAGCCAAAGTAAGGAGGATTTCCAGTTCTTCTGCTTGCCATACTTAACATTAGAGTTGATATCTGTTATATGAAATCGTCACCCAATAAAAACAAAAGCTCTGATTTCAGTAATGCCAGAACTTAGCATGTTGTGTATAACTCCCGGGGGAGGCTGTTCTGTAGTAACAGAAACCAGCATATATTCTAGAGGAACCAACCCTGCAAGGGAAAAGAACTGGGCTGCAGGAATACACACATCATCATTTTCACTTCTACAATTTCATTATGGAAGACTTTGGAATATTTACTTGGAGTAAATGTATGATTTCTATGAACCAGTGGGGCTGGAATTAAGTTATTTCAAGAAAAAACTGCAGTAACGTTTGTTCTTGAAATGAAGCATAAAGATAATACACTTCATACCGGGAACATTTCTGCAAATTTTTTTTTTTTTAATGGATAATGCCAGTTGTTCTTGTGCTGAACAGACCATAAATATCCTCAGGTAATTAATTAGTAAGACAGTCCAAGTAATTACTTACTGCAGGCCTAGTTATACATCATTACGTTTGTTAAAGGGACATGGTCATGATGACATTCACTGACCAAATTCACTATATTCATCTACAGAATGTGGTGGATTTGCTACAGAACCAACTTTACCATGTAAAAGGAAATTCAAGTAGACACCCACATGGCCCTTTACCACTGGGATATAGATTACTGCCTAAGCTAGGAGCAGAGCTGCTCTACATTGCTTCAAGGGTCAGTGGAAACACACCTGCTCCTTAGAGCAATGCAGGCTGTCCTCTTGAGCACCTAACCCTGAATCACCACCTTCCACTGATCCTCGAGCCAAAGAAAAGTCTCCCAGCATACGTGCACATAAGCTAAAAGCATTTCAAAAGTCACACATTTGTGGCAGCTCAAGATGTTTGTTTACAATTTGAATTCAATACCTGAAGTGTTTTCCAGCATCAAAGGGCAGCATGCCACTGCCTCGCCACCTCGACCACGTAGCAGGAAGGTGCGAGGGGGCTGCACACACTCGCTTACAGAACCAGCTGAAAACACCTTTTGTATTGCAGGCAGCACTGATAATGCCTTCTGAACAGCTCTCTCCCACAGAGCTAGATAATCAGAGATTATCTACATACCAATATAATTATGTTAATTGTATACGTAACATGGCCTGGCTTTTATAAAACCCAGCAACCCTTCTTCCAGCCTGTCCCAGGCGGGGAGCCAGGTCTTTCCTACTTTATAAGGGACTCACTTGCAGGGTTAGCAGGGGAAGGTGACTCCTGGAACCAGCCCCATGCAAATGAGCCAGGCAGCCAGCAGCTGTGTTGGTTGAGGAAAGATGCTTCATTTTGTCTTGCCTTGTGAGGGTTTTTTTTGTTGTTTGAATTAATAAACAGTGCCCTGAGGAAGAGCTTGAAAGTGATCTGAGCATGTCGTTTAATCCTTACCGCCTGCTTCTCTAGCAGTCTACACTAATCTTGCCCAGCACCATCTGAAAACTGAAACACACAGCTGCCTTGCTGCCTTCATTATATTTATTAGATTTATTTGCAGTCACTTGCAAAAAGATAATAATAAAGAAAAATCTATTTTAACATTACTGCAGATAAACCTTGGAAATAGAAGCATGCTGCACTTTTAAAGACATTTTCAGGTTAGATTTGTGCTCTTTAATTAAGCAAAACATTCCAAACAAGAACAAAAGAGAGCAGAAGCAAATGCCTGTGGAAGTCAGCTTATGCTACCTTTCCTGCCAGTTGTAAAGCTGAATTTTAATAGCTTACTCTGCTATTCTCTTCACTCCAATTTCAAAATCACGTTACTGGCAAATTCAGTGTAAGTTTAGCATCTTCAAGAGTCCTTTGCAACTTGCCTTTCTAGAAACAGCATCTGTGAATCTGATTGTCATCTGAACCCTTGTGTTACTTTATATCAGCCATGAAACTTCTTATGCTAACAGGGGATAACAGAACATTTCTCCATGGATCTGAGAGCCTAAAATCCACCTGCTGTCTGTGGACACTTCGCACCTGGTCTCCTTTGTGAGCCATTCCATATCAAGTTAAGACAGCAACAAGAGTATTTAAAAAAAATAAATCTTAAATTCTGCATAAATCCCTATGCAGCTAACGCTGGGAAACTTTGCTCATTGAAGTGCATTACTAACACCATTCAGAAAGAGAAAAATATCTAAAATACTCTTAACAGGGCTAAAGTATTCACATGCTGAGAGATGGGAGGTATGGAAAGAATCGCTTTCACCTATAATTCTGTTTCAAGACTTAAGATTTGAATGCAAGCCCAAGGAAGAGCACATCTCTAATATAATAAAAGGAATGCATGGAAAGAGATCATTTTCAGACCTTCAGGAAGTCCACTTGAAAAAAGGAAAACTATTTTGTTACCTTTTGGATGCTCCTTTTCCTGGCTGTGGGCAGCAACACTACATATCAGCCAGCATCCACAACTGCACTGCTACCATTCTGCAGCAGCAGAAAGATTTGCCATCACGTGCATCTGACATCCTAAACCTCCTAAGGGATGTTCACTATCTCAGCAAGATAACAAATACTAGTAAGAAAAGATGCTTCAACTTGAAAAGGCTGAAAACAGAGAACAGTGCAACAATTCGGAGAGACTGGGCACACACAACAAAAACACCCAGATAACAGCTCTATGACTGCTAAAAAAAAAAACAGGGAAAGATGAGCATCTCTACAGAAGCTGTCTGGCTTAAGTCACTCTCCAGATCGTAGCAACCGAGATGAAACTTTAATGGTGGACAGATTGTTCTCACCTACTTACAAAAGGGCAGCTCCTGGCCCAAATGAAGTGGACAAGCGCAGGTTGCTCTGGGAGCTGGACAGCAGTCACAGCCTCTGAGCTCCCTCTGGCCACCCCAGGGAGCGTGAGTCAGCGACCCAGTTTTTCAGACCTCCCCCCTGCACCATTCCCTGTCCCATTTCTGCTTCCAGCCCTCAGGCTAGGGCAGGAAAATAGGATTGTCTGCTCTGGCTGAAAAGCCTTGAACCAGTCTGAGAAACACTACAGAGTTGTTGCACCTTCTACTGAAGTTTCTGGGCTATTTGCTAAGTTTGCAAATATACGAGCAAAACACAAGAGCAACATATGGCAGAAACCAGAGGACAGCGTAATGCCATTGTTAGCTAGGCTAGGAATGGCTTCACCAGCTAGGAATATTGTCTTAAATAATTTTTATTACTTCTTTCCTTCCTTTTCAATGCACCTTATATAATTTTTATAAGGATCCTGGGTTGCTAAAACACACTTAGAAAAACCAAGACCTCAGCAACAAAACTCAGAGTCCAATGGCTACCACAGCATGAACAAGTAACCAAAAAGGTAGCACACAAACAACTGATCCTAAAGCCCAGCGTGACCCTGAGGAGAGTCTAGTGGGTCCCCAGACTCCCATTTCCTGCCCTGCATCTGGTATTTACCTCCTCCCTGCGTGCATGGGACTGAAACCACCTGAAAAAGCCAAAAAGCAGAAATCATCAGGGACAAAATTTGCCATTCCAATTCACCAAGCAATGTTTCTCATGGCAAATTGTTTTAATACCAAAACAACTTTCTGCCATGCAATCCTAACACACATTTCAGCCAAAGTATGTCAGCCTTGTCTCAAGAATAAAAGCCATTATTATCGATCATAAAAAGTAGTTTATAACTCAGTTATAGCACTTAGTAGCCTCTTTTAATGGTATATTGTACATCTCATTTTTTTCTTTTTGATTATAAGAAATAATATTCAGCACTTGTGGGTTTATGAAAGGATAAACAGGAATTGATTATTCATCATTTTCAGAGAATCCATTCATTGGTAATGATACGGTCTTCCGAAGAAACAACCAAGAAGTTGCAACTAGTGAATCCAAAGTCTTTTACCTTTTTTCTTTCCCCAGCTTTTAAGTGGACTATATCATGGTTTTCTTCTTCTCTTAATTGCCATTGCAGCCAATCCATCTGAAAATAGAATAATATAAATTTTATGGAAATTCTGATTAGACTATTTAACACATACTTTATGATTTAAGTAATAATTTAAATCTGCTTGCAAGGTTGGTATTTTTTTCTTAACATAATTTAATTCAGTTTTGACAATAACATATGAAGAAATACTTTGCCAATGAACATTAACTACATTTTGTGTCTCTTTATTATCTTGTATTTTACCAGGTTGTCAAGAAACAGATTCACAATAGAATACTAAATATGAATACCTCTGGAGTCCAAACAAAACTGGATGGTACATTGGCTAGCATTTGTAAGAAATTGTTGGTAGTTTGCATAGACGAGGTTCCATATATAGCAACAAAGCCTATATATGAATTCATATGCATTAAAAGCCCATTTTGCTATTTTGTGCAAGTTTCTTTACTGACAAAGTGCTTGGTTTTAATGAGTCCTATATTCCATAAAATGCACTGTCTGAATTTCATGGAAAAAACACACTACAGGATATAAACGCATCAACCAGAATACATCATTGTAAATTATTCTTAAATCAAATAGTACAACATTTTAGCTTCAATCTGGAACAGCAAAAGGATCGCTAGCAGCACACATGCACATCGAACACTCAGCATTGTGCATCATGCCTGGAGGCTGCCTGGTCACCACAGGTCCTCAGACAAGTTGGCTCATTGCTGGATGTTCCACATTTCTCTGTCACGAGGAAAATGTCACAGTTGGTTTGATTTTACTTTTATAGGATTTTTGCTGATAAACAGTGTTTCCTACGTCTGAACTCTTTGGCTTGTGCTTAGTTTCTTTTCCATGAATGGTTTCTGATTTGATTACAGATCCTGCTCTTTGAAATAATTGATATTAGCTAGGACATTAACCCATTACCAGTCCTCAGGCTACTCTGATGACACATGACAATGTAGAGAAAGACATCAGACAACTTGTTGACTTCATTCACTGCCTTTCATCTTCTAGAAACTCAAGTAAAAATGTGATGAAGTCATAGGTGAGAATGCATTTTTAACAAGGATTCTACTTCTTTTGTCTCTATTACAAAATGAAAATGACAATGATGCATGTGCTAAAGGAAAAAAACTGGGATCAGAAAGACAGATACCTCCTAGATCAGGACCAAGTCTCTGGTCTAATTAATACTATTCAATTATAAATTACTGCCACATAGAATAAAGTGTTTGTAATGCAGTAATTAGGTATTAGTGTTTGTTTTCATGAAGCATCTGGGAACAGTACCAACTTTACATCCTCTTTGAAATATCTACTGAAAGGAAATACAACAGCATAAAATCACTTTTTCTTTAGATTAAGCGTGCAAACATTTCTTGGCTTTTGAGGCAAAATTAATGTGTACAGGAAAAGACCAGAAGTCTGCTATTAGTGGGTTCTACTGAAAGGAATAGAGCTACGTACGGGATTTTCTCCAGAAATCTGAGAGATATACTGTATTAAAATAAGATGCTTGCCTGTAGTAACACTGGATTTTACAATACAGAGCAGAAACATGATTTAAAAGTTCTCATCAGTGCCTGCATAAGCAGATGATCAGGTAGAAAAGTGATTCACTCTTCTGGCAGACCATGAACCGACAATGAAGAACTGAAAGGTAATCTTGAGTATAGATTGCTGAACATGCAGATGGGATGCTAAGAAATGCACAGCACAAATACTAGAACAGTCTAGCAGTGCTTTGAGAACCAATTTATGAAGTCTTTGCTGGCTCTCCATTACTTCACATAATAAATCACTACTATGCATCCTATGTCCAAGATTCTTCAAATAGCTCAGAAAAACAAAGCAAATAAGCATGGCGAGGACAGATCTCCCTTACCAGTGAGAAAACATCTACAGGTGCAGGTTCTGGTGTCCAAAATGACAAGCTATTTCATTTAAGACATCTCTTTTGCCTACTTTTCGAAACTCTTACAGTATTGCATCACCATGAACTATTTTCTGAGTCAATTCTTTCCCAGGTACTTTTCTCAGTGTAAGGAAATGAGCTCAAGACAGCAGGTGGGTGTAAGGAGAACAGTTCAGGGCAATATGACCCGCAACGTGCTCTGCAAGAAAAGAATTCAAAGTGTTTCACATAACACCTCACAGCAGTCTCTCTAAAGGTCCAATCTTCCCATGTGCTAAAAAATCTCACTTCCTGAAACCTACAGGACAGGAGGATACTAATAACTATGTAGAGCTGCCTCAATATTTAAAGCTCTGCAGAAAGAGAAAAATAAATCCAGCTCTTTTAAACACAGCTTCAAAGAGGAAAAAGTCAGAAGAGGAGGACCATGCCTCACATCATACCTCAACACAGCAAAGCTATGAATTCAGGTGGCTGGTGTTAGGTGTGCTGAGCAAGCAGATCAAAGATCCAGCACAGTGAACTCTGGCTGGGGTCGGACAGGTCAGAGCAGAGCAAGCAGGAGCTGGTCTGGAGGGCCCTAGCTTCGCTGCCACTTCCAGGGAAAGGCCATGGCCATCTTGGTGACAGTGAAAGAGGGGAGCTTGCTATTGCTGCTGGAAGAAGCCCTGTCATGGAAAGAATGGCAAGGAGAAAGAGTAGACTAGGAGCAAAGCTGCCAGTGCACAGCTTCAGTTGGAGGTTCCTGTTAATAGAAGATTCTCTGAGTTTTCTCTTTACACGCTGAACTGGGTCACTTGAAGAATGCTGCACTTTAGTTCTTTGCCCAGCAGAAAACAACTGCATTTTGACACAGCACGACAAAACATTAACAAAATGTTACTAATCAGAAAAAAGTGTCCTCCAAAATCGGCTCAGCATAAATCAAAGGAAATTCTTTCTGTGCGTGAACAAGGCCCAGCTCTGAAAAATCTCTGCTCCCTAAACAAATAAGGTCATTCCCTCTTTCTTAAGTAGCTGGAAAATGGTGTTGCTTTCCATTTTTCCTGAGCACCCCTCCCCTGAGAATGACACAGAACAGTTTGGGTTGGAAGGGACCTTAAAGACCCAGTTCCAACACCCTGCCATGGGCAGGGATACCTCCCACTAGATTGGGTTGTCCAGGGCCCCATCCAGCCCGGCCCTGAACATTTCCCAGGGATGGGGCATCCACAGCTTCTCTGGGCAGCCTGTGCCAGGGCCTCACCACCCTCACAGTGAAGAATTTCTTCCTTATATCTAATCTAAACCTACCCTCTTTCTGTTTAAAGTCATGACCCTTTGTCCTATCACTACATGCCCTTGTAAAAAGTCCCTCACCAGCTTTCCTGTAGGCCCCCTTTAAGTGCTGCTATAAGAACACCCCAGAGCATTTTCTTCTCTAACGAGAAGTTGAACTCTCTCAGCAAGAGTTGAGCAGCCCCAACTCTCTCAGCCTTTCTTCACAGGAGAGGTACTTCAGCCCTCTGAGCATCTTCGTGGCCCCCTCTGGACTTGTACGCAGTACCTATTTAAGAGCTGCTCCACAGTAAAACAGTGCTGCTGCCCTTCAGTTTTTCACAACTGTGGAGTGCCGCAGCAGTGCTACAGAGCACACAGATACCTGTCACAGTTATGGGTCCCTCTGGAAACAACCATGCCAAGCAAATGAAAAGAAAAGGGAACCCGGATTTATTCCATAAACACACCATCTGCCTCTCTTCACTGATCTCCCCTTCACTCCATGTTACTTTCCTCTGAAGGCTCTGGCCCCTGCGGCCTGCAAAGCCCAAACGTAGAAGGACCAGCAGCTCCTCCAGCCAAAGACAGACAGCAGGTGTCTTGGGGAAAGCAGGGCGAAATGATTTAAATCAGAAATTCCAGCCACTGATTTCTGTGTTGACTCAAATCATACTTCCTTTAAAAAAAAAAGTGATCTTTCCTGGTTGCACTCTTAGGAGTTATTTTTCTAAAGATAGGTCTGTTCTTGCCATGTAGAAACCATCAAGGTGTTTGATTAATAACTAAACACTCCCTTTGCACTATCTTTGGTCCATCTTTTTAGCAACCAACAGGACACGCTACATACATAGTAACATTTATGCAGCTTGACACGTGGACTTGCAGTTTTTACACTTCATTAGACAGCAGAGAGCTTGGGACTGTACCAGGGATCTTTGAATGGAAATTGGAACCTTATTCTTTTTCTAAATTCGTTCTCCAACCTCTCCTGCTGGAAGACGGACCACATGTGCAGTCAGGCCAAAGCACGCTTTTTGATGGAGATCACAAAACAAGGAACAGTAAGGGAAACGAAGAGAGACCTGGCCCACTTCGGTGCGACAGAGAGCTAGAGCCAGTGGGTTTTCTGCATCCCCCAGCCTTTACTCTAAGCCAGATCTGGCAATTGCACACTTTCCAGGTTTGCTAGATACAGAGCACTTCTCAGTGTCAGTTGTCTCTAGGAACCCATGGATGAGCTGTCCCAAACTCCACCTGGATATCCTAAGCTAAATCACATGCAGAAACCACAAACTTCTGCATCTTCTTGCTGACAAAACAGCGCTCTATAGAACTATACACAAAAGCACTACATACAGCTTTCTGTAGAGAGATTTTACACACAGATTTGGTACAGACTCCCACAAACACTGTACAGGCATCTAATGTTTCTCATAGCTGGTTCACATCTGAAGATTGGCATTTCACTTTCAGTTATTCAGTGTACAAAATCCACCCCCCCCCCCCCACCCCGCTTTTGGGCTTACATCTGCTCCAGCTTTCCCTGGCTGCAGGCTTGGGGAGAAATGAGACACGAATTGCTCACAGCGTTTTTCCCAGTGTGTTCTGTGTTTTCTTGCAACATCTCATCAACTGCTGCGCACGTTTTATTGTCAAAGGCAGATGGTCAAATTGGTGACATGAAAAATCTCCCAACTGCTATTGCCTGAGAGCGTCCCTCACACACTGGGGACAATTTAAGTGAAATTTCAAATCAGACCAGGGAAGCCTCTAAATTCACCCAACTGGAAACTGTTTACACAGACCTTTGTAAACAGAGGCCTGTAATGCTTCCAGCTTTGTTCAAAATCACTGTGATGCCCCCAGGCCTGTTTTATCCTCCAACTATTCTTTAAAATGCTGAGAAGTTTTTCAGTTGTTCCACTTTCTCCTTGCCCTCATTGGGCTTCAAGAAGAAAACTGAATTTGTTCCTCCTCAGGACGAGCAGAACTTGGGCAGGGAAGGAAATCAGAGGACCAAATGTGTTTCTCCTATTTTGCAACCCTAACAGATGGGCAGCTACACTTCTACTCATGAATCTCCTGTCTCAACAAGGAAATATGAGCCAAAACCCTGAGGAAAATGAGCCTGAGGTTTTTTCATAGTTTGGTCAAGTTCAGGTGGATGGAAAGTAAACTTCTATCCCTGTGCATTCGACCTGATTGCATTTAGCCACAGCATTTGATGCAAATGCCCTGAAATCTTTTCAAAACTAGATGCTGAAATTAATCTCCTCCCACAGTGCACCAGCACAGGATCACAAACTGCCTGGCACTGAGATGCGGATCTCTCTGAGCAGGATGCCCTTCTCACACAAAGGCCACAGCAGCCTGTACTGGCACCTCCAGCCTGCAGTACGAGTTAAAATTTTGACCCATATTTCCTCCTATTTCTCAGAGCTGGGTCGTGGGACACAGCAGAAGCCTCAGTGAACACTCGGAGAAATAGACAAGACTCCTCTCCCCACAGCATCCATTCCCTCCCACCCACCCATCCCTCACTGCCGCTCTTTTTGGGCCAAAGGCAGAGATATTGCAGAGGAGTCCTGCTTCCTGCCTGCCATAGCTGGAAAAAAGAAGAGGGATGAGCTCAGAAATTCCCTCAGGCTGTAGGAACTGTCATACCCACAAGTTTAGCTCTCCGTCTGCCAGACTGGCTACAGGAACAGCCAAATGGGCAAAGAAATTAATTTACCACATCAAGCCCTAACCAGAAGTGTCTCTTACCACTTACATTTTCACTGTAGAAAGACAGAAGCTAGAAACTATACACTGAGAAATTATAAAAGCACAGCACTTTAATGTTAAAGTCTTTCTCCAACCAGGGCTACAAATCGCACTAGGTCAGGAGCTGCTGTTCATGCAAGTGCACAGTTCCTGCCATCAATGCTGCTATTAGGCTGAAGGGAACAAATGTTACTCTTCTTTCAAAAAGATACACGCCAAGGTCAAAGCTTATGTCATCACAAACGCAAAACATGAGAAGCCTACACATTGCTTTCAGCAAGAGTTCATTTTGCTGACATGCAGTTTTCTATTCATTTAGGACATTTCTGTCTAAGATTAAAAGCCAGAGGGTACACTCTGAGCTGACCTTCCTCCAACAATTAAAAAGAACACAAAATCTTCAGGCTTCAGAGGGAAAAAATATGATGCCAACTTAGTCTTAGATAATGCAGTATCAGTGAGCCCGATCAATATCACACACAAGACAGTCAGCAATTCAGGTATCTTGTTACATNAGCAAAAGAAAAAAAATTGCTCTAAGGATCAAAGCATTGTAGAGGAAAAGCTGATAATTGACTACAATTGTAGTTCAGTATTATATTTCTGAAGAGATACTACTGGAGCAATTTGCAGCATTTGCTGAGACTTATTTCATCCACCAAAATCTCAAACAAACGTTCTTCATTTTTGGTTAGCTATTAATTGGACTGGAAACTTCTATTTATTGTGAAGGATAGCAAAGCTAGCACAAGAAGAGTTTAAATATTTTCATCTAAATAAAAAGCATAGTTTTGTTTGGGAGCAGAGCTAGGCTGGCTGCATTATGTTATTCTCGAAGCCAAGTTCAACCGATCAGTTTTCCAAGACTGCACAGAGTAAAAGGGACAGAAATTGGAAGTACATTTAAGCCCTATAAATCATGATGTGTAAGGCAAATTCACATGATTGCCCTGTATTAGAGGAATTTTATTTTATTATCTTTCAATTTCATTAGATGCAGACTTTTTTCCTCTTCAGATAACGAAGCTGTGATTCATCACACTTAACATGACTGTATTCTGACCACAGCTGCCTGACCAATCTGTGTTGGCTGGAGGGTCAGCCTGTTCCTAGAACTTGGCTCTTTTTACTCTTTTACGCAGAGGGTCCCCAGTGTCAAGAAAATTCAGAGTCAGACAACAGAGGGAGCATCCAAAACAACTCTCCCCTTGCATCTCTGAGCAACCTTTTGTAGGCAGACCTCTGGCTGGCTAAATTTTCAAATGCTGGTTTGTCTGTTCTCAAAATGCTGGCCTCTAGCAAGTTCCTTTTTAACTAACTGGAAGTTATTGTACCAGGCCTTGCACTACACTATTTTAAAATAAAGCACTTAAGCAGTGGCCTTTCACTGCCAGGCTGATGTGACAAGCCCCTCTCAAATGAACAATTGCAGTAGCTCTACAGAATATGCATATCTTGATACCTGAAAAACTCCTCATATTTACAGAAAGTGGTGCGCTATAATGAATGGCCCAAAATAACCTGTTTAGCAGGGAGAATGCAGCAGCAGTCCTAGTTCCCACAGCTGGAGACTGTCAGAATGAGATCTAAAGCAGGACACAGTCAGTACAAGTCAGGTATTCCAGTGTTAACCATTTAGTCTCTGTTTTAGACTCTCACGATTAAAACTCAGAGTTAAGCATCTACGGAGGTGCACTACACAGTGCTGCAAGTCTAAGTTATTTTACATACTCTGGATCCAAAGGAGATACTTTCCTGAGGATAGGCACCTATAAACAGTTTTTGAAAGAAATTCTTGAAATGCGGCCATCGGTACACAAGATATAATTTGTCTCTGATATCACAGCAAATACCTCTACAACCTGCCAGTGATCTGTATTGCATGCATCCTCACTCAATGTCTCATGGTATTCCAGCCCTCTCTGAGAAAAGTGTTATTTAACTGGGCATACACCAACCATTACTACTTCTTCCTGGCTCTTCTGCCGCCTGTTCTCTCACTGCTCCTCTGAAATAGAGGCAGATCTGCACAAAAAAAGAAGAGACTAATTCCTTGAAGATCTCCTTTGTCACACAGCAGGATCTGGACACAAAGTGACCCAGGTTACACATTGATGGCAAAGGACAGACCAGACTGGACAAGAAGTAATATTTTAACATCAAAGTAGGCACCTCATTCTCTCTCATGAAATGAGAGATTTCACCTTTGAGATGCAGCTTTGGTAAAGTTAGGTAACAGGAAAGTGCAATCTCCCAGAAATTTGATGCTGGCAAAACATAGCAAATAGCGGCATAACTGATGGACGTGTTGTCTGGTTGTGCACCTCTGATGCTTAATAGGAATTCTGTTTGCATCATGTGCACACGTAAGACTAGTTCATCTGTCAAATAGTCACTGCATGGAATTAAATTAGGGAAAGTTACTAATTAAGAGACATTGAGGTTGTCTTGTAAAATAAACTGATACTTTCTTTCTAAAAGCTAGCAACAACACAAAAGCAAGCTTTCACTGGTATGCAGACCAATGGCATATTAAGGAGCTAATTAACACTGAGCAACACAAATTTATGATTACCACATATAAAAAATAAAGAAATTTAAAAAAGACAAATATCTGATTGCCTACTTGAGAAACAATTGAGAACCATATTGCTAACATCAGACTCCCACCATGCGTTTCAAGTAAACATTGATTGCAAATGTCAAAGAATCAAAATCTCATTAACAGGAATTTGCCCTGTATTGATCTAACCCTCTGTCCGGTCAGCAGAAGCACTGCGTTGTGTTTCTGCAGTGGAGAAATACCATGAATGGATGGTTAGGCAAAAGAGAAAAGCATATTAAGCAGAGACACAGACACATTTTTGCCCTCAGAAGATACAACTGATCTATGATTACTTCATTACTAAAAGTTTTATTATCCAAACAGGTTTAGGGTGGTGTGTTTTTGTTTTTTGTTTGTTTGTTTTGTTTTTTAAAGCTAGAAGCATGATTTATTAGTCCTGTTACACAGTTCCCATCACAGACCAAGGAGATATTGAGCCCAAGACTGCTCGAACTCAGCTAAGTCTGTGGAGTTGCCCTGGTATAAAACCAAGGTGAATATGAAGAGAATCAGGCTCTTAGGTTACACCCAGTCACATCCCTTCTCTCAGTTAGGATTTTATATATGGTACCTCAGCAACAGGCAAGTAGTTTAGGAGGTTTAAAAACATAGAAGCATCTTTAAACACTTGACAAATAAAAAGTGGCTCATGCAAATTCATGTGACTCCTCTGATATCACTTCATGCCAATAGAAATGTCACCATTTTTTTTTTCCAGAAAGAAACATATGTTGAATAGTCAACGAGAAATTGGAGACTGCAGTTAAAAGGAAAATTTTCAGTCCCCGAAAACGCATGAATTAAATCATTTGATGATGTGAAAAAGAACTGAAGCATAGAGTTTCTCAACTCTCAGTCCAGGCACAGGCCCAGCACTAAATTTTGCAGCCACGTGCCATTCCCTCAACTGCCTTAAGAAGCAATTTCTCATTTTCTTCCCCCCATTCCCCAACCGACGGACTCAAGCCTCCCTAAAGAGCTCCATTTGTTTCTATGTAAAGGAGGCATTTGCAATGACCTCGCACCAAGGCTGCCTCTATTGCAGCTTCCCTGCATGCCTCCAGACACTGCCTTTTTTCCACTGCCACATCCCCCCTCCCCATTTCCACCCCTTTTAGAACAACTCACACTTTTCGTCCTAGACCCTGCCTCAGAAGCCTGGGCAGTCGTGCTGCCTTGTAACCTTCCCTCATCCATTCCTCTGCTCCAGAGTATCTTCTAGGTTATCTTCTCCATCTCCAAAAACCATCTGTTACACAGTTTTTAGTGCATGATGTGCACCTGAGCTGAAGCCATTCAGCTACTCTACTGGAAAATCACCCAGCTACTCCAAGCTCCCCAACACTCACAAATTACAACGGCTAGATGCAAAATCACCATTTATTAGGTTAGATGTGCCCTTTTTTTTTTTTAAAAGTACTTACAGTAAAATTCTGTTGCTCGTTTCCCACGTGCCTCCCGTAATCTCCTTTGAGAGAGCATTTTATATTCTTACCTTTCCTAATTTTATCCCTCACTCCATCCTGAATAATTATTTCTTGCTTGCTACTCATACCCTTAAAATAGTTGTGATTACATCAGTCTCAGACCCTTCATTGTCACTTAGTTAAGTCATACATCTCAGACTCTTTCCAAGTATCAACTGTATTCCCGAATGGGTTTGATTTTTAGACTGTCACTGTCTAGGAATGAATGCCACAAAGATTTTAATTGCAGGCAATGATAGTGTTGTCCACCAAAAAACATCTGACATGACTTCCAGCTCTTAAAAATGACAAGAAAAAGCTAACTTTTTTTCCCCCCCTCTGTCTTCAGACAAAGCAAAGCTGTTGTCTAGTTAACATTGTGCAACACAAGTTTGTGACCTCCACAAAGAGGAAAAAAATATTTGCACTCTCTCTACCTGCTGCTCTCTGGAATTCCTGCTCATGTCTGTTGTCAAGCACCAAATGACTGATCTTTGTTGACTGTTTCCTTGGTTTGTCAGCGCCTCAAGTCAGAAAGCTTGTAAAACATTCAAATGGATGGTAATATGTCAAAAATTTTTGAGCAATAAATAAGAAAGCACACAGAGTGAGGTAAAACCTGCATCCTCATCCTTACAAACATCAGTGGGGTCTCTCCTTGCAGAAGACACTACAACAACATAACCAGGGCTCAAGCAACTTGCATAGTAGCATGACAACAGATTTTATCACATATTTCTTGTGCAACTACAGACAAGTCTACAAGACCTGTTGCAACTGAGTTTTCTAGTTATGAACAGAAAGATAATAGGACTTCCCTCTGTCACGGGGGTGTTGCAAGTGTAACTGTTAAAGATTACCAGGTGCTCAAAAGCTATTGCAGTGGGCAATATAAAATCTGAAAACAATGATACAATATAAGGAGTAATGCATAATGTATTCATTTTGAAAATGTGACCTTTTGCTGTCAATCCTTTTAAGCTACAAAGGGCAGATGGATTTTTCAATTTACAAGCCTGAAGATTGCAAATTGAAAAGAATTCACTTCTGCCCTCTACTGTAAGATAGCTAAAGTATGAGTGACAAGTAGACATACTCTAAATACAACAACTTTAATTTCTTTTGAAAACCATTTGCAAAAATTCCTGTTTTCTCTAACTCTTCTCCAAAGTTACAAATTCTCAATAGCAATACGAAGATGACGAGTAGACCTGTGTTTCCATCAAACACATTCTTAGAATATGGTGTTTTTTAACAAAGGAATCATTTAGTGATTTTGCAAGTCAGCGAGCCAAAATAGAATAATTAACATCAATGGTAGATGAGGAACCCTTAGTGGTATTCAGAAGCTAATTACCATTAACACACAGTACTGCGACTAATGATTCTGGTTTAAAACAGCTCCTGTAAAGAAACTGCATGGTTGCATGGAATTATTTGAGTTCTCTACATGGCAATAAACAATTGATGACAAGACCTTTGTTCTGATGTATTTGATTTGTGACAGAATTAATGCTGTGGAATTGATGTCCATCTGCTGAGTTCCAAATACTGCTTGGTTCAATAAGAAAATTCACAAGCATTACCACATTTCAGGTTATGGCTGAATACAGCTGTATCTGAGAGCTCAGGTTTAAATACTGGAGGAAATATCAAATGATTCTCCATTAGTATTTTATCTGTTAACAACTAGCTTCCTGTAGAACAATGTAAGTTTGCTCATAAATAATAGGAAATAGCCTCACTTTGGACTCTACACTAATTAGCGCGATCTAAACTTTGCCATAAATCTTGCTTTAGTGCATAAACCGAGGTTCATTTGAAAGACCAACTTAGAAGTGCTCTGAGGTGAAATCAAGGTGTTGAGTAACAAGGGTCCATACTATCTCCCGTCCTTCCCCACTCCACCACCTCTCCCCCAATACCAGATCCTTTTTCAGTACTTCTACCAAGTATTCAAGATAGAGCACATATGCATCTGCAGAACTGTTATCCTACAACGATTTCATTCAGGACAATGAGACCACACATTGCGCTGAACAGAGGACAACACGGAAACATCCTCCATGCTGCCTCCCAGGTATGCAAATTCCTGTGTGTTTAGATATTGTTTGGTTGCCTGCATATGGTAAGTCATTTTTTATTACAAGACTGTACACAGTACTGTGCAGAGATACCCAGTCTAGCTCTCAAAAGCTACATTAAGTCCTAGAAGCCATATATCCGTGTCAGGATCCCCTGTTGGCTAATCAGTGTCATTGTGTCAGGTACCATAAGAAATACTAGTATGTTCTTTTCCATACCTTTGCTAGCACACACAGGCAAATGTGATGAATTTCACTCACCAGACATAAGGACCATCTTGAGACATACACAGCAAGGCAACTGCAAAACCCAGCTTTAGTGCTGCTCACATTAGAGAAAATTGTTTACAAAGCATAGGGAAAAGGGAGTTTTCTGCTCAGTTTTGGAAGGTGCAGAACATGCAATACATATTTCCTCAGTTATGTGCATCAGACAGAATAAAAATTCACATGCACACAATGATTCATCTTGCTACATTTAATAATTGTGAGTGTTCATGTCTCTTACGTGCATGTTTCTGGAGAAACAGCAGCTGTTTGACTGTAATTAAACATAGGACTTTCAACAAACTGAAGAATGAGAAGTGCAAGGGCAAACAGAACAAAAGTCTTCTGTAGGTCATTAGCAAGATCAAACAAAATCTCCAGCATTTACACACTTGGGGTTTGCAGTGAAAAATAACAGATTTTAGTAAATGGCAGCATTATCATTGTTAAGGTCAGTTCTTGGAAAAGAAATCCTCACAGAAAGCCAGAGCATTTCCCAGGTAAGCGCTACACAGACCAAATTAATACAGTTGTAGTAAGACATACACTTGCTGCTCCTCCACTCACCCTCACTACTGTATGGGGCAGGCAAGCCTCCCAGCCTTTGCTGCAGGGAATTCCTAGTAGACCCCAACTGATACGTAACAGCAGACCACAGCTTGCACTCCCAGGTACCCCATGGCCACCCAAATCGGACACGAAGTTCAAATGCTGCTTCCCTCTTTCAGACTCTCTCAGTCAAGCTACACAAGACTCAACAGTGACTCACTCAAATCCACAGAGGACACATCCTGAATTCACATAGTGCTACCTGCCGGGACTCGGATGCAGCCAAGCAGCCGCCCTTGCAGTGGCAGGTGGGCCAGGAGCCAAGGGTGACACCACACCAGACAGGGCAGCAACCTTCTCAGCAAGGGTGCACAGTGCCAAGCAAGAAGAGCAGAGCAGGTCCATGATGGCAGCCACAGTGGCCACCAGAGGCAGGTCCCAGGTCAAGCCAAGAAGTCAAGTCAGCCAAATGAGGTCTTGACCAGCAAGGTACCTGGCAGGGTACAAGTATACCTACAGCATAGCTCAGGCAAGGGCCAAAGGTGAGGTGTTTGAGCTTACAGACACCTCCTGGACCAAGGGGCAGGGGATCCAGATGGATGAGGTTTCTCCTGGCTCTTAGCATTGAAGGGGTCAGACTTAGCCTTCAGTAGCCAAACCCCCAGGTAGGGGTAGGACATGCAAAGCCTGCTGATATACTGGGGCCCTGACAGTTCTCACCATTGCAGAAGGAATTTCTCAACCATTTTTATCAAGGTAGAGCTGGCAGTTTTAGTGCCTACTTTCACTTCCGCTGCAGTTTGACTCGCTAACCCCCTAGCCCCACAGATTAGCCTACATTTAGCATCCAGTGTATCATTCAGCAGTCATCAAGGCCCATACTTCTTGAGAGAGTGAAAGAATTCCCATTTTCCATTCATTAGCCTCATAAAATGATAGTCTGTAATGTGTGTGAAGCTGTGATCTCTGGGTAGGTGCACAGTGCTCATAGCAGCAGCACCCACCACAGGAACCTCAGGAATTTCCTTGCAATCACTTCTACCTTTGCAGTCTTGGTGATCCTACCACACCTTTGCATTGTCTTGACACACCTAGACCCAAAGCATTCTCATTCTAAATTCTTGATCTTTCCAAAGAACAAATATCCTCTTGATACATTTTTTGTTTATTCAACTCATTAATCTCCCCACTTGTCAAGAGCACTCCGAACTGAGCCAAAAACATCCATCCTTTTGTCACAAACTGCCCCCCTGGGATCAGCATAAACACCCATTCATAGAGAGGCCAAATCAGCGTTCACAGAAAACCGACCTGCGCACTCACAACTCACTTATTACTTCTAACCCTTCTCTTGGATGTACAACAGGAAATTTGGCATAAGGAATGCCTTTTGTATACCCCATGCATTTGGGGAAAAGGCTATTTTCCCTTCTCCATTCATATCCTTCTGTTCTTTGAAATCTATAGAGGCAGTTAATCTTTCTTCAGTGGGAATTGTAGCCATGTCTTATTTTTAAGCTATCGATCATTGTGGTATCTGTGTGGAACACCTAATGTAATGTAATTCAGTCATGAAAAGTATGAAGTCTGTCGGTCAGGGAAGCCTCTAAATCTTTTGAGAAGAACCCAGTCCCACAAAAATAAAAAGAAAACAGTAAATAAGGAGAACTGAGGGAAAAATACGAAGGATTTTCAAATATTCATCCTAATCACTTCCCAAAGACATTGCAGAAGACCAGGAGAGACGGAAGCAACAAATAACATGCAGGAAAAACCTTGCTAACAAAATCGGCTCTTTACTGAGGCATGTGGCAGTGGTCTGGGATTCAGATGACAGAACCTATGTTGTCACTAACAATCTCCCACATGGTTTTAAGCAAGCCTCTTTACCTCAATTCCTCCCCCCATCTTTGCCTGCTCTTTTATTTCAAAATCAAATCTTTCAAAAAAAAGCTTTGTGAGCCAAGACACATTAATTCCTGTTCACATACTGCAGACTCAGTGGCAGCCCCAACAAGTTACCAGAACGTATTTACTTTTTATACGACACCTAAGGCATCTCTACTTCTGAGTACACACACAGCCTGGGAAAGCAGCCACAGCAGCATGGGAGCCTGTGTAACTATGGTTTAAGACTAGTTTCAATACACTTGTTGCTAATAAACAAAAAAATATGGCCTGTAAAAGCATAAAGAATAGGGCTTTTTGAGGATTTTTTTCTGCTTCTTTCCTAGGTTCAAGAATAGCCTAAGAAATATTCTTTAAAATTGTTTCAAGGCTGATTAAACCTGACAAGAGACTTCAAGTAAGGGAAATACTTGTAAACTCTTGGAGTTTATCAAAGTCTGTGTACATTGAATTTGAAATCAAAAATTCTGCATGCTCTACAGCATAACTGCCTGCCTCCTCTCTCACAGCAACAAAACCACATTTGGGAGGATGCTGTCTAGATCTAGCATAAGCAGTAACAGCAGAACCATCAAGCATCTCCAACTTTAGCATATGCTTGCAAACTGTATGTACCAAAATCATTCACCAATACTGAGTAGCCACCAGTGTAGGTAAAATTGGGTGTCCCACTTAAAGCCAGGTTAACTCCAAACTGGAGACTAGGGAAGAGCCTATATACTTCTAAATATGCCTACAAGGCCATTATTTTGCCTTCTCCCAGTCTTCAAAGTTTGCTATCTTCCCCACCACTTCTGGCCATAAGAGAGGCATCTGAGAATCTCAAGCACAGCCCTGGATTATACAAAAGCAAACCTTGAGGTTCCCTTGTCAGAAGACTTCTACTGCTTCTATCAGGATGAACATCTACAGGCTAAGTTACTTCTGTTCAGTCAGCGTGAAACTACTCTTGCTCTTTTTGCCTGAGCGTTCCCACTGAATTACACGGTCCAGTATGATAAAGTCTGTAGGACAATACCAAATTTAAGTTTTTCTGGCAGTACTGCTTAATCAGGACAGCTCATAAACTCTATAGCACTTTAGGGCACTATATTGTCAGTAACAAAAATAACTTACTAGAGGTGAAATGAGCTTGCATGAGCACCTCAGTTCATGCATCAGACACTAAAATCTCTGGGACCAAAAAGCCACACTTCATAAATACTGGATAGCCAGGAATACACACCCGGCAATGCCCCTCACAGGTCCTTACACCTCAGTACCAGTGGAATCAAGAAACCTGTTTCTAGCCTCCTAATGAAACCATTTCTAGACATTTCTATTTCTGTATCAGGCATGGACACAATTGTTTGCTTGAATTGCTGCGCTATTTCTCCAACTGGACAGTTCCTTAAGCCCCAACTCTCCCTCCTATAGGCTTGAAGCCGACTTTTCTCTCTCATCACTCCTCTCTTTGGCAACTACATGCTTTTACAAACAACTTCTCAGTTCAACCCACTTAGCAGAACACGCAGGTAACCAAGTTCTGCTGATTTCTATGACACTATCACTTTTATACTGATACTAAAGTCCATGGGATATGAAAATCTGTACATTTTCCAGTTCTTAGTGTAATAAGGAAAGGTAGATGTTCTCTAAATCTCTAATGTTACAAAAGTAACCCAAAGAAAAGTAGTAGATTTTTCTTTTTTTATTAAACCTCCTATTTGACTGACTGACTTCTAGCAGTTTCTGATTAAAGCTTTTATCAGTTTTTGCAAGAGCAATAATGAAGATGAAGGCTAGGAGAGTCACATCAGCTGAAATTTGCACTCACATGTAGACATATTCAATTTCCAGCCTCAGAAATAAAAGACAACAGATACTAAAGTTTACCCTATCAGGAAAATATGATTAAGCAAATCAACACCAGCTTGTCCTAAAATATTTTTCAACTAAATCAGTTTTAATTGGGATCAATTCAGGATTAAGATAGTAAGTAGCAATGTAGAGCTGGACATTAGGTCAAAGGTAATGATGTTCTCTCTCTGGCTCCAAAGCCGTTTAACAACATATTTGTATTGTTATCAGCAAGATGACCTATCATTTATTTGTCATTGGTTTCACCAGGTCATGAAAGAAATGATTGTATTAACTGTAACTGCATATTATTTAGTAGGAGCTCTTACATGTTCCTCTCAATAATTCATGTTTAAATTTACGGTAGGCATAAAATTCCTGTAGTAAGTGCCTGTAAGAGAACTAATGCATCTTGTATGACAGTTATTGACAGCAAAAAAAACTCAACTTGCAGCACATCCTAGTTAATTGGTACCTTCGGTCTCAAAGATGACGCATTGAATAAATGTTTTTAAATCACTTCTCTTTGTTTGAAGTACATGGTGAAATTTACAGTGACCTCATTTGGACTTTATCATCAGCTCTTTATAACAGGCTCCTTCAATCCTCGCTTGGTAGATTGAATTGGGCCTTGAGAACAGATTAACTTACAAAGTACCACCTTCAAGCTTCAAGAGAATAGGGTCATTCCAAAATCAAATCTCAGCAGGTACAGAGTGTGGGACGAAGGTGGCCTCTTTTCTACATCTGCATACTGAAATGTGAAGCTATAGCAAGAATAATCGATTTAGTGATAAGAGTATGGCCCTACCAAAAGGAATGTTAGAAGCAAAACAAGCAAAAAAAAAAACCACGGCTGTGACTCAGACTAATCTGAGGTGGGGAAAAGAATATTTTTCTCTGCTGAATTTCTATAGTTCTTTTTATTCATAAATGTAAACACACACAAATGGTAAACCTGAATGATGTGTTACAAAATAGCTGCAATCTTCTGCCCACATGCATGCGTATGTATTCAACTCTACTCCATACGGACAGGGAAGACACCCACCACGAACAGTTAGACACATGCAGATGTCTTTACAGGATCTGGACTTGGGACTCATTTTAAGTGTATCAACATTTTAGGGTAGTAAAGCTGTTGATTTCATCAGGGACATCACACTCCTAACAAAGCCTCAAACACAGTGACATATGTCAGCACCATACAGCAGCCACAGGGCAGGACAACAGAGCACAGAGCTGAATGTAAGAGCAAAGGAAGCCCAAAGGGACAGCCAAGACCTTGCTCGTGTTCTCAATGCTCAGCTACAAGAAAAGCCAAACCACTCCAGCCAGCAACTATTTGGACAATATAGGTATAAAGCACTTTCTTGAGGGCTATGAACTATCCAAGGAAGAGGACTTTCTTCTGCTCTAATTGCTCCTATGCACATGTACAGCAATGCCATGAAGGGATGGGGAGAGAGCGATAGACCCAATTGACAAAGCTACACCAATAAAAAAAATGAAGAAAAAACAAGCCTTAGAACAGAATGTGGACTCCACATCTTTCCTCATCTACTTAAGCACCAGAAAAAAATGAAAGCTGAAGTAGAGAAGTTAGAAATCCTACACAATAGAGCAAATCCCATATCATAACCTCAAATCCCATCCTGGGTAAGGGGCATACAGGACAAGGACTCAGTATCCTTCCCACCATGTGGCCCCTTCAGGTTTGGTGTGCTCTTCCCTTGCTATGGGGCACAGGGTTCACACACCTCAGGGGGGAGCAGGTGGATGACATCTCACACAGAGAATTTTAAAACTGGCAAGAGAAGATGAAAGATGTTGACCTAATAAAGACTCTCCCTCGGAGCTTGGTGTCACAGTCACTCAGGTGGATGTTAGAGACCACACAGTGTGCGTCTGAAAAAAAGACAAAATTAAAAATAACATAGCCTGATATTTCTGCCAAAGACCAGAAGAGTATGTGGTTCTGAGTACAGAAAGGGCTCCTTACTTGCTGAGGAAACATATTATTTCACTATAATACATTACAAAATAGTGCCTACTATAGAAGGGTAAATGATATTTGATCTGACATAAAACTAGGACAGCAGAAAGATACAAAACTTGAACCTGCACAAAGCCAATCACTTTCAGTTAACCCATCAAAACATTTGGAACACCTCTGAAGTGGCAAAACCACTGTAAATTAATGCTGTACACCACAAACCTATGGCGCTTCGCAGAGGCTTGCAAACAGCTGCAACTTCTCCAAAGTGGGATTTATCATATTACAAGCTGTACCATGTTAAATAGTCATATAATGCCTTTGGTACCCAAGATTTGCAATTAATGAGTTAACTCTTGCAGATTGTGGAATAACCTTTAAACAGAAAGCAGTAATAACCACCCCAGGCCACCTCTGTTCATAAAACGATAGCTACACGTTACTCAGATCTGTCACTTTAGGACAGTTACACCTGAGTCGCCCCTTTTTCTCTTATTTATGATCTACACTGTCAAAACTCTCATTCTTTTAACTCTTGAGTGCTCAACAAACAGGCTGTGATCTTCAAGAAGTGATTGTGATTTTCAAGTGAAGTTCCCTCACTACACATGTAACTTTGATAGTCTTCTGTGCAAATAACAAGGAAAAAAACCTTTGCAAAAGGACTAAGTCACTTCTAGTGGGAATACCTCGAATCTATGCAAGTATTCATGATGCTTTTGTCTTCTGTTTTGTTCATGTGAATAAGAATTAGCTCTACCAGATACTTGTGAATAAGCGATTAAAATGGTATGCAATATCAGCAAATCAAATCAACAGGTTTTATTCACAAGAGTGTTCTCAAATACTTTATTGCTGTATTCATTTAACTCCAATCAGAGCTTCTTTAACTCTACTTCTTTCTTCCCCTCTTGGCAGCTTTTAGCAGATTTCTTGAAGTCTCACTACTGCTGCAAGTCTCTGTTACTCTTAGTATTAAATCTCTTTCTGTGTTAATTGCACACTTAACATACCAGCATAGTAACAGCTAGGGGAAGTTGGACTTGTTTTCTCCTTTTCTGCTTAGCTTCACTGGGAAGTACTACCAAGGAGTAGGGAGAATTCATATCTTCAGATCAGCAAAGAACAAAACAGTGTGGAAATATGAATCCAATAAGAATTTCCAATAACATTCCTTTACACTTTGAGATTCAAGTCTATGTTAAGCACTTGTGACCTTTGGTAGCAGAACAGTGAAAGTTCTGTAGCCCAGTTTTAATTTTTCTTTTTCCCAGTATCATATTTGTTCAAACAAACCTAACTCCAGAAATGGGGGGAAGATGGAACTGTACAAAACATTACCAAGATAAAACCGCAATGCCTTCTTCTCTGTGTGCATCTAACAGAAGAAAACCAAGGACACTGATTAGGCTTTCTGTGATGGGAAGCAGGATGAATGTTCTGCAGGTTACAGCTAATGAGGAGACAATTTCACAATAGGCCTATTCTTTCCTGAGCACCAGTATTATAGGTCAGATGCTCAGTGTGGGGGTTGCTAACTTTCCAGCATAATAGTTCTATGAAACAACATAAGACAGTGACTGTGTAATGTAGCAGTGCAGTACAGACAATGTCCCAAAATTCACTTCCTTAATTTTATGGGACAAAAAAATCTCATTTCTGTCCCTGCCCCTTGAATAAAGACAGATGACTCACTGGCTTCTTAGTTCCCGGAAAAGAAGCTCATGCTCTGCTGCCCTAGCCTCCTCTGTTACCACTTTGTTTTCCTTAGTCTTTAACCACTGTCCCATCTAAGTCTTCGGCAGTAACCTAAGGCTGTTATTCCTTTAGCTTTTTGTGTCCCTATGGTTCAAGGGTGTTTTTTATTTTGTTTCTTTAAAAAAAAAAAAAGAGGGGAGAGAAGGAGGGAGGAAAAAAAAAATTCCTTCCAAGCCACAGCAAAAGCAAACAAGTAATAGCACTTCTGTAACACTACCGGTTTTCAGGATACCAGGTGTGTTGTAGCATTTTGGGAAAGGACTTGCACAAGAAGGGAGTGCCAGGGAAAAGGGAATGATGGCTGGAACAAGGCTGGCAGCCTGGTAATTTTCTATCAGCATTTTATACAGGAGCATGCTCCAAAAAAGAATAGAAGGGCAGGACAACACAGGAAGGAAGGAGAGAAAAATCTCAGATTGTTTTCTTACTACAGACCCTCAACGCATTGATGAGTATTTTCAACCAGGATCTTGCTCACAGCTTATTTGCAGTAACTGCATTGCAAGACCACAGGAGCAGTTCTTAATGAATTAGATGCCTGCAAGATGCTGTACCTCAAATGACATAACTTGTCAGGGTCTCCTGAGTACCATTTATTCTTTAAAAAGCAATTTTATAAAGATTTTGTTTGTAGTTTAAAGTTCAGAAACACTGGAAATTAATGATTTGTAACCAAAATGAAATCTATGTCTCCTATTGATTTTGTTTTAGTTACTTGGAAACAATATTGATTCCCAAGAGATGCATCTAAACACCAAGTCCGAGGCCTAAAGAATTTCCATACCATTGATTAATAGATACTATCTATCACATTCTGTTTTAATGAGTCATTTTCTCTTCAATGAGATACTGTATTCTATTGAAAGGTCAAATGTGAATTCCATACAAGAGAGAAATGTTGACACAAAACTGGCCTCAACTTCGAAGAAGCTGATTTCTTCGTAGCTTTAATTAAATCATGAACATTTGTTTTCCTTCTTGTCCCCCAAAAGTTATTTTATGAACATACCTTTTTCTTTTTATAGTCATCTCTGTTGACATTTGACCTATGCTCTGGTTGGATGTTCTTTAAAACTCAAATTGTTTTTGCCCTGTGGTTTTATAGGGCACAACAGAAACCTGATACATGATTAGGTCAGTGCATTACGAATAATAATGATCCTCATTAAAGAAATCCCCAGTACTCTTTGAGGCATCTGGGCCAAATGCCGTTGTCTGTGCAATGCTCTTAAAACCAGCAAAACTGGAAGCAACAGTCAATACAAAGCCATTCATAAAGGAAGCTGCTTTGCAACAATATTCACCAACCCATTGGGAAACACATAGGTATTTCCCATATCTCTAGGAATTCAGTAACTAATACAAGTGCTTATTTTACATTGAGCTTGGCAAAAAAATGAGAAAATTTCCTCCAGGCCTCAGACAGAATAGTTTTAAATAAATCCTTACACATTAACGATACTTGCAGCATTACTCAGCAGCACACAGAGAGAATATGCACGTTACCACAATAAGAAGGTTGAAAAATATGGAATATGCATCTATAGACATTCGGGGTAGCAGAGCAGGAGGGCACAGCACCATCAGCCAGTTGCAAACCCATGGCTGGAGGCAGCAGAGCCCTTATGCAAAACCACTGAATAGAGAATCAGGTTGAAATAATAATAATTCAGGTTGAAAGGACCCTTGGGAAGTCTCTGCCCCAAGTGTCTGCTGCCTCTTGCCCTTTCACAGAGCACCTCCAAGAAGAGCCTGTCAAACTCCCCTACACCCTCCCTTCTGGTGGTTGAATTTCAAGATTCTTCCCAGCCCCCTGGGCTGCCCACCACCTCTCAGCAGATTGTTGCTATACCCCTGTGCCCTACTGATGGCTGTTCCCAGGGCACCAACACAAAAAGCAAAGATTCAGAAAACATCAGTTCTGCAGCACAGCAGAGCACGTGCGTACTGGCTACGTATGTACACAAATACCCTGTTTTAGAAGAGCATGGCAACTTGATGCTCTGGAGCTGAGCAAATCATGACTGGAACTTGGTGATCTAATGACTGGAACTTACTGATTCAAGAGATTTTGTTTCGTCCTTTTCAACAGTTAATAAGAGCTGGTTATATTCAAAACAGTTTAAATTTCAAATGCATTTTTCTTTATAGACATCGGTTTGAATGTATCATGAAAATATTCGCCAATGCCTAAAGTTACTGGGTCACCAATGAAACAAATTAAATTGACAAATTAAATGCTAATCTTTGCAATTATATGTTATTGACAAAGTTCATGAAAAAAATGAGGTGAGGGAGTCACTGTCTAAGCGTCTGAGCTGGAGTCTCATTATATAATAAACCAAGCCTTGACATTTTAGCTACCTCTCCAACGGATTCCAGGAATATATTCTCTTTAGTTCTGCTTTTTCTTTCCTTCAGTCTAGTTCAGTTCGATACGTAATTTTTTTTGCCAAAGTAAAAGAGCAGCTAGGATTCAAAAATTCAGAACTTTTATAATATATTAATAAAAACTAGCTTGGAGAATCTGAAATGTACAGAAAGATTTTTGACCAGAAATCAGTTCAATTCACCAAGTGATGATAAAACTACCTTTAATAAATCAGCTCTAGATGACACATTAAAGGAAAATAGGAAACATTTTGATTACATTTTTCTTCATTATTCAGTACATTTACTGTTGATTTATTTTAAAGTACCGTTTTTCTGCAGAAGTTTAACTCCAGTTCCTATTCAAAAGCCACAGCAAACCTTAGCAAAATAAAGAGTTGTTATAACCTGGATAGCAAAACCAACTATAAAATTAAGGAGCCAACCTAACGTGTCAGAGCTATGCATCTGTTCACATGATATAGTGGATGCTTCGTTTGACTCTAAACTAAGTGCCAAATCTCAAATAACGACTTTACTTGTGGTTATGAAAAATCCATTCTAATGTTTACTAGTTAATCAGAACAAACCTTCCTTCAGAAAAATAATCTTTAAAAATATAAAGAGAAGACAAAAATAATAGTGGTGTAATACAGCAAGGTTTTTGATTGCTGAGCCAGATGACACATTTCCACCAAGGCTTTCTGGACCTACCCAATGAGCACCGAAATGCACCAGTACAATCTCCCCACACCTGCACTCCCCTCCCCACTGACTGTAATGAGTCCTGGATTAGACCCTCCCTACATTAAAGTGTCCACAGAAGACAGCAACAAAGGAATATTGTCCCCTAAGCAGGCATGAGGCAGGAGTGGAAGAGCTACGTGGATCCTCGCTGAGACCTCCACACGCACAGAGTCCACCACCTTTCCCAGCAAAGCCAGTGCTCATGCCCACGAGCTGCACAAGTTTGAGCCTTTTCAAAACAGAGCAGAACTACAGAGAGCTCTTCTGCCTTCCAGTACTCCAGGCACAGCAGTAGAATTAGGCAGACTAGTGCCACACATCACCTATATTAAATGCATCTGTACTAAACAGCAGCCAGCAGTAATTCTCTCAATCTATCCATTAGTCTTCAGAGACTAGAGGATGAAATGCTGACCATATACCACACTGCACAGGATCTGTTTTATTGCCAAAAAGTTTGGCACTTTCTTATCATGTCATAAATCAGCACTGAGAGAATAAGCACATACATTTTCCAAACAGTACATTAAATCAATTGTCACCAAGAAAATAACAAGTGTGGTAATGACATGAACAATTGTATGCTGCCTAGAAGACAGAGAATATAAGCCGTTTCTTTAATTGTATTTTGGCAGTTCCATCCACACTGATATAATCAGGTTGCATCAGCAATTCTGTCATTATCTCCCTTTAGAGATTTATGACACACACACACACAACCTCAAGAAAGGCTTCCTAGGGCCAAACCTCGGTATCTGAGGTCCATATTACCAACCTGCACGTTTGCACATCGAGAAGAAGCATTGAGCATCCAAACCCAGGCTCTCCTCTTGCTAAAACATGACTGCACATTTGTTTTTTGTTTTGTTTTGTTTTTTCTATGCAGTTCTTTTACAGCTTTACAAACTCAGAAATAGCTGGAAAGGGAAAATCATTAACTGGAACAGCAACAGCTAATCAGTCTGCCAACACCAGCTCCCTCCCACTCCTGCAGCCACAGGGAAGCGGGGCTCCACCACACCAGCTGAGGCCCAATTAAGCACTCCTCATCCCAGGTGTTTGTAGGTGCACACTTTACTAACAGCAGCCCAGACAAATCAAATTACTCCTGAACTCTTAGGATGGAAATGATCACCTTTTTTTGTAATGGTTATTATGGTTTTAGGGTAACTGTTAATCTAAATAAAGCCTCACAGATCAAAATAAATGGTTTTCCAGGCACTGGTGTTAAAAAAATAAATAAATGCTGTAATGAAATTCTCCTTGAAAGCAGTTTACCTTTAAATGCTCATTCTTGCTAAAGTTCTTCCTCACTTCTTCTACCTGCCTGCATATCCCAGGGCTTGTTCTGCCACCTCTTACAGTCTTGAGGTCGAAATTCGGCAAAATACAGGGACAGATCCAAAAAGCAACAGTTACGAAGTACTCACAAAAGCCATCATGGATAAATACCAGCTACCAAAACAAGCACATTCCCATTACATCTGGGCACCTAAGATGAGTCGTTCTTGTCTTATGACAGCGTACTAATGACAAAATGCTCATCTCAGACTCTGCAATAGATGAAGCAGTTGAGATCAGCCAACCAAAAATCCTCATGCACTACTAGAAAGGTAATTAAAGCTGAAGTTGTATCTCTGTATTGGGGAAACCTGCAATTAAGGCAACCACTTGGAAGTGGGGAACTGACCAGGAGCATTCCATGCACACTTGCTTAGAAGGAAAACTGAATAAACGAGGTAACTTAAAAAGAGATGACCTGCTTTCGTTTCCTGTTTCAAGATACAAATATTCAAAATCTATCCTTTCAAAGCACATATTTTCGGACCAAAAATGCATAGGAAAGAAAATCTGTTTCAGAGCAGCAACTACCCAGTTTTAGAAAAATGTGAATTTCAGAAGTGCTAAAAGAATATCAGTGGCATAGCCTTTAGATTTCCCACAAATTCACAAACTCAAATGAAACTTCTGAGCCATCTACATTATTGTTTTGACAGTAAGTAATTGTTTCCACAGATGTACTAACCCAGGTGTATACATGCAACAACCTGGTTAGTAAAGCAAGCTTAACTCTGTGACATTTCAGCATTCAAAATTCTGTCAAGTATCTAGAGCTTTTAGAAAATGAGAGAGGAGGAGGAACAGACATGGTTTGGGCAGTCCCAAACTCCTGTAACAACAGGGCCATCCTTCTCCAGAGAAGGTGACAGGGGACACCAGCTGCTGGAAACCAGAGAGGGTTGTTGGCCACCCTTAGCAAATGAGATGCAGCAAGGGCAAAGGAGAATTCTTCCTGTTTAGCACAGACTTAAAACACCTTAGGTTTTTTTAATCTTTTTTTTTTTTCCCTTTCAAAAAAAAAAAAAGAATTTTGGTTTTACAAGTAACATTAACTCTGTATAACCTGCCACAGGTTAGGGCATCCCAGGCAATTTGGTGACCTATCAAACCACCGTACAGGAACTGATTTTCAATAACCAGCCCCCAAATCATCCACAGCACCCAAAGATAAGAGGGTGCACTTCAAACTGCATGCATGCATTCGAGTGCCAGCAGGCACAGACCTGAGAGGCAGAACTGTAGTTCAGCGGCCGGTGCCAGGCAGGAAAGCACCTGCACATAGGTGGGAAGGTGCACATTGGACCAGGGGGGCCCTGCATGGTTCTGCCAGGGCACCAGGCAGGCTGCTCTGCTCACAGTAAACTCAGAGCAGTGATTCAGCAGAAACCACTTAACCCTTCCTAGCAACCAAGCATTCAGGTCCAGCTTGCTGTGAACACAACAAGTGTCTGGGCAGAGAGCGCTGCACCATCACCACCTCTACCTGCTTCCCCCGAGTCATCTGCTGGGCATGAGCTCATCACCTAGCTTAACAAACTAGGCCAATGCTTCTGAATTCCCACCTAAAGGAATAAGCTTTTCCAAGGAATGAGGATATCATAAGGCTGTCTTTGCTAACAGGAGAGAAAAAAGAACATTAAAGAGATGCTCTGAAGAAAGATGTTTGAATAAAAGCACTTCCTTGAAGTGCTCTGTAGCCCTTATACCTCTAATGCAAGTCTGAAGAAGTCAGCAGGTTCCCACTGACTTTGATAGGATTTAGGTTTGGTCTTTGATGAAAAAATATAGCCAGAGTACTTAAAAGAACTCCAGTAAATGTAGCTATTGCTGCATTACAGGGCTAGTAAACAAAATCATTACCTGTAATACATTCATTCCCAAGGGTAGTTCTCTTTAAGAATGTACAGAACTGTGACAGAAGAACATTATCATCCTTTTTATCCCAGATCCTGGGAGAAGGAAATATGCCAGAAAAAAAAGACAATAAAAAATCGATTTCCACCGGAAGAAAATGAAAGAATGAATCATCAGATGGCTCCTCTGAATAAGAAGTTCACATTCACAGGCAAGTGGACAAATCCTACCATGGGCTTAGCTGTTACACGGGCAGCAAAAAAAGATTTCAAGTGATCCATGGTAAACTGATTAGATTCATCAGACAAATGAAATCCTGTTCAAAGATTTAAGTTAAAACAGGTTTGGGAACAGATTTTATATTGTTTAAGGACTTTCATTTGACTTTTAAATGCTTTCACACTTCTTAATACCCAAAAAATACGGCTCTTGTCAAGACTAAAGCCTCCAAAATTTCCCTTTGCAGAAAAGCAGTGCCCTTGAGGTGCTTGGGACCAAGATGTAATTTGAACACTGCACCTGTTTCCACCTCCAGGAAGCAGAGATCTAGACTGACACTAAACAGCAATGGATTTTATAGAAATGAACTATGAGGAAGGAGACATGTAAATATTACTAGAATAACATCATTGGTTTTGTCTTCCTAAACAGTGCTCTGACATGATGGATGTGCTGCTGACACCCGGTGTTATACTGGTTGTCACTTTTAAAGATCATGTTTTAACTCTAAAGTGCAGAAACAGCTTCACTGTAGGCACTAATAAATAAAGTGTTTTTCGACAGCCATGGAAAAGTGAGAAGTTGGACACATACTGTCAAGCTAAATTAAACCCAAAATTTGGGGTTTATAAAAAGCTCTACCAAAAGCTAAGACAATCAGAGAGTTCCTAGGATGTTATTTCTTTCCATTTTAATAAAATCAATGAACAAGTGCCTCTCTCAACATATAATTCCTGGATCCCTAGTCCACCAAGGACACTAATAAAAAAGGTGATGCACTAAGCAGCAGCTAACTTTCACCATACAGCTGAGGACAGGCTGGGTGTGTGATGGCATTTACCACAGATAGAATAAGCCAAAGTTTCAAGACTTCCACAGAAGTACCCCCACACTCTTATTTCCACCACTGTGTGCAGTCCTCATGTTATCACTGCCCTGGGCCAGATTAAGAGGCATTTTGCAGGTACTGGATTCCAAATGCCATAAACACACCCTAACTCACATTAAGTTTCTGCATTACAGTAATTTACCATCCGTGCTCTGAACTGAATTGAAAGGAGTTTATAGATTGGGAGAGAAAGAGCGAGGGAGGAGAACGAATGCCTGTAACACCTCCTAGGGTTATACATTCATACCAAAAATTGAAAGGCACCAGAAAAACTGTTCAGCTGAACAATATTTTGTGATACTGCACATTTGACAGAAAGAACATTCGGATACTTATCTAGTAATATTGTGGGTTGTTTAGACGGATGGAAAATAAAAAGAGCATGAGTCAAGGCCATAAACCTTCTGATTTATAAAGAGATGTCACTGTATTAGTAAAAAGGTGATTCAGGTGATCCAGGAAGCTTTGAAGTAAATGGGACTTACAGCTAAATAAGAACAATCAGGTTGTGAGGTTTTATATACACTACCACCAAACAGTCATACTACAAAACATCCACTCTTGTAAGTGATCCAATATTCACAATAAATTCTGGATTATTATTTCAGAGACGGATTGCAAATGCGTTTTGCTAAATACTAGCATCTTCACATTCTTCATGCAGCGACTACGCATTTCATTTTTCTTCCTCAGAAACAATTGCTCTGTGGGTACCTGTGAAGAACATGGGGCGCTTGCTGCGCGCAGCTCAGGAAGAGCAGCGGTTGGCTCACAGGATGAGTACAACAGAAGAACATGGAAATGCACCAGTAAGGAAAGCAAACACTCGTCACAAGCAGAAGCTTCGTAAATCTTTACAGTTCGTGAAAGTGCAGGGGCACCTCTGTGCACATAGTTAAGCTATAACAACATGATTTCACGTGATTATCCATCATTAGGACATTCCTGGATTCCTTGCAAGATGCAAGATTTCCCAGTGCTCTTCAATTAACCTGCATCTTTAATCTCACTTCAGTGGAGTAAAGGAGAACCAACAACAGCAGCACTTGCTGCTCCTATGGCCCTGCCCCTTTTATCTCCATGTTCCCTGCCACACAGGGGCAGGCAGAGCTGCACACACTGCAGGAGATGCAGAAGCCACCATCAGCGTGGCTTCCCAGGGCCTGGCCCCGTCTCTGTCACAATAGGGACCTGCTGGGGCTGAAAATGCGAATGAAGGCATGTCACCTGGAGCCAGGGAGAAAGAAGATGCAGGCCCATGCACTGCTCGCCAGTACAACACAGCAGCTCTGCTTCTCCCCTTAGGTGGGACTTTGTGTCTTGAGAGTGCCCTGCAGCAATCTAGGACTGAGCATCACCACCAAGACACGAGCTCCAGCCACAGCTGGAATTAATGCTTCTAGGATCTCATGGGTAACAGCATTAGCCACAGAGATTAACACGATTAATGCTGTGGGGAGATCTCATCCCATTCCTCCGAGTTAACATATTTCTACTTTATAGACAGCAATATCAGCTTTTCAATGCATCTCTAAAGAACAGTTATACAAGCATGCCTGCTAGTGTCTTTCAGCAGCACCAGCCCATATGTTTGCAGCAAAAAACGTTGAGAATCCAGCCAGACATCAATAGGTATGGAGCTGCTCATAATTTGTTTTGAACAGGAGTTGTAACAGCATAACACAAGACAGACAGACTCCAGAGGCAGAGTAGGAGGTGCAGGTTCTGCTCCTGCATCTGCTGTTGCCTTGTTGGGTGACCTTGAGCTAGTTCATTCACTTCAGCATCGTGTCTATAAAACTGAGCCAATAAATCTGACCTCCTTCAAGAAAAGCTTTGAGATCTATTGATGAAAAGTCATGTGGAAGAGCATGGAGGTATTGCATTATTACTGCACGGATACATTAGCTCAATCCTATAGGAATCTGTTTACAACACAGGTAGAGAAAAATACAAGCTAGCACTAGAGAAGGAACACTAAGAATTGTTATGGAAAAATGCCAGAAATGACAATTTCAAGATTTTACCTATAATCTCTAGCCAACGATGAATGCAGGTTCTTCAGAAAGGGCTAAAGTTTAATGAAATCTGGAGTCCTGTGTGCTGGACAGGCAGGTAACTACAGCACGAGCTCTGTAGGAATGACCATATTGGTGTCACAAGATAGGAAGGATTTCTGGATTTTAGTTGGGTTTTTGGTTGTTTGTTCAGGGTTTTGTTGTGGTGGTTTGGTTTTGCTGTTGTTTTTGTTGTTTGGGGGTTTTGTTTGTTTGCTTGCTGTTGGTAGTGGGTTTGTTTCAGCTGTTTTAAATGTCTCCTCTAAAGCTTTTTCATTTCTGTCAGACAACCACTTCAGTTTTAAGAATGTTCTTGGACATGTACTCATGTATAAAAGAAACTTCATTAAAACCAGTGGGTTGCTCAAGACAAAGCAGATTTGGGATGTTAAATCAATTATTCATCTCAAGAATATATCTTTTACTATTTGACCTAGGAAAAAACAGGACCAAACCCCTGAGGAAGAATGTGTCCAGGCTGGTCAGCAGTCACATGGACGGTCCCAGCAACCAACAGAAACACATCCAAGAGAAGACATCTACAACTCTTTCCAGGGCTAGAATACAGAAAGAGAAACAGGTTTAAGGACACTTTTTAAAATGGCCTTTACAAGCCTCGGAAATGTCACCTTATTCTAAATCATTACTAATCATTTTGGGGATCAAACTAAGATCCTAGACAGAATTAGGAAACCAGAATGGGTCAAAACATTTTGCTTTCAACTTGTAGCACAGGGTTATTGATAGAGTGGATATTAAAGAGAATGGCAGCGTTATCATGTTCTGGCAAATCATATTTTGGATATTCATGTTGGATACCGTGTCATCAAATTACCATTGTTTTGAGAGAATATAAATAAAACTCCAATTTTTTTTTGTTTTTAAAAAACAAACCCCATCATTTCCTTAAGATGAGATACCATCACCAGAAACTCTATGGATAAGGACCAGACTGCTCAGCTCTCATCACCAAGCTTCTCAGATATGACCAGTACCTACTGATATTGGAAATCCTGCAAATACAGAAAGCAATAAGAACAGCAGCAATCAACCACCTTTTACTTTAGACCTTATAAGTGAGTTAAGATCAGTGGTATGCAAGAAAACTTGTTATTCTCCTGCTAGGTAATTACTGCCTCATTAACTTGCACACCTGTGATTCCAGCAGCTCTCCTGAGAGCACAGGACTGAAACAACTCAGGGCTGTAAATGAAAGTACCAGGTTTTGTTTTGTTTGTTTTAAACAGAGGAAAACCACCTATTTCCAGCTAGGACCAACACAGATCCTGCCAATGCAGGACCTCTTCCCTTCCTAGGAGCTCTCTCATGCAACAGAGAAGGGAGTAACATGGGTTGCTACTTTTCTGTGTTTGTTTTTTCACTCTTTCAGCCAATTCCCACAGGCAGCTTGTATTATCTGACAGCAGTGTCACAGGTGCCAATTTGCCTGAAGGTGAGAGACAAGGCATACCTTTCCAAGGGGGGGTTGTAACATTCATACACTGCTGGTATCTGTTCAGATGACTTTCCAGCTATTTTTACAATCAGTAATGAAAGGGTCAGATTGCTGCTGCTTTTCAAGTGTGTACATCCACCCATTTCAACAAATAATTGGGACAAACGCAGACCCAACACTTTTCCTTTTAATCACGTCAGATTTGGAGAAAGAAGGAGATTACATAAGCTATTGTTAAAGCTTTTTCTGTCATTGTACTCATTCACAAAAAAAAAAATCTTTCAACTTCACAAAGTTCAACCCTTTACTCTGAACATTTTCAGACACCTGATACAATGGTACCTGCTCTTCCTTCTTACGTGCCTGGAAACTTTTACATGGGAGTCCAATTACCAGTCTCACCAGCCACACGAATACAAAAAGCAGCTGTAGCTCCCAAAATAGCAATAATTTAAAGCCTTCTGAAATCAGCCTGCTTGAAGAGACATCTAGCTGTTTTGGTCAGCCGATCAACTAATCCAGAAATCCCTGGTAACATTTTTCCACTATCACCAGAGAAAGAATTACACAGCACCCAGTCCTACCTTCTTCCTGTGCCCGAGGTGGAAAGCAAGCTCTAAGAACAGCTGGCAGGACTGAGCATTTCTAAGAGAGAGGAGGAAAGATGCACCTACACCCACACGAGGCTTTTGCAGCACTTTCCCTAGCCCAGGGGTCTGCACACACATGGGTCTGTTTGCCCCCTGCCCACAGCACGAACCTGCCCTTCAAGTAGCACCAAGGATCCAATGTCTTACAGGACTCTTCTGCCCTTGGAGGCATAAGGAAGGCTTGAAGAAAGCTTAACTGAAACTCTGCAGATTGCTTAAGTATCTTACATCAGTGGGAAAAAGTGTAACAGGCTGCAGAGTTCAGACTCATACCGATCTCAGCTCAGGTCCAAATTGTCCACACACAGATACCACCTCTAGCTTTGGAAGTCCACAAGTGACAAACTGCTGGAAGCTGGCAGCCTGACTCAGGACATCTGTTCCCTTCGTTGTCACAAGTGTTTGCTTGTGAGCACTGGTCAAGGTGGGGTACTACACCAGACAGCACCTAGGTCTCACCCAGCACATTTGTTCTTAGGGCATTACATTCCCTTGAGCCACAGAAAATGTCTTCAAAGCAAGGTTTGGCCTCACCACAGCACTCTCCTTTGATTATTCCAGGAACTGGCTGCCCCATGAAGAAGTGCAGCCTTGGTCTCACCTCACATCTCTGACAGCAATCAGAAGCCAGGCTAGGAAGACTTTTTAGAGGGAAACTCATCCGTGCCAACACCCGTCCTTCCGTTTGCTGCTAATGTACCTGCACAGGCAGCCTGGAGGGCTGGCCTTCCTTGCACCTTCCTCGGTGCAAAAGCAGGTTTGCCTCGGAGATGTGAGCTTACAAAGAGAGCTTTGCTAAAGCTCCCTGCCAAATAACTACAGCATGCTTGAAAACATACTCGTGTGCTCGGCTGGTACATTTATTTGTTTTTATGAAAGAAAATAATTTGCTGTTGAAAACTTTTGTATTAAAAACCTGCTCATCAGATATGAAGTTAATTTGATGCTATAACCAAATGTTTTGAGAAACTGTAGGAAGAGACAAGTGTGAAAATTACAGTTATTTATATTCAGACAAATAGCCAACAGGACTGCACAACAGCCCAATAGCACAATAGCAACAGCTCAGAGTGAAACAAATTAGCTTGGCATTTTTAATTAAAAATTTTCAGCTTCCTGGAATGCACCGATTTTCACTGCTTTCTCCATGTCAGATTAACAGAGGATCCTTTAACTGCTTTTACATAACAAAGCATTCCTATATTAAATATAGAAAATATAAAAATGAGTTAGTTTATTCTTTAGATGTTTTCCCTTAACATACATGTTGTAGTTGAAAACTTTCTTTTTGAGTGATGTATCCTAGAAGAAACTGGAGTGTAGTGAAAGTAGCAGCAGCCTTTGACTGCTAAATGAAGGGCATAGTTATTTGTTTCATTATTTTTAGAGTTTGGATAGTCCAGCTCACTTAGATCAGACTCTTGTGTTCAGATAACATCACATTATTCCCTGACCAAAGACAACTAATTGTTTTGGTGCTGAACAATGAGATGCTTGTATGTAGTACGGTGCTTTAACTTGGGGCATTTGACATTCTCTCTGTGCTCAAGCTCCTGAGAGATGCTCAAGTTTCAGTGTTTGTTTTGCGTTTTGTTTGCTTGGTTTTTTAAGATTCCTTTTAGCTTTTGTCTTTATAGAAGGAAATTGACCACTAAGCCGTCCAAAATTGGATAACAATTTAAAAAATTTAACACTCTTAAAACCTAAGTGATGCAATTCTCTTGGGGCATGATGCAGCACTGCACCAGTTGGATTTGGCAGTATTTTCACAAGTCTCAATACATGTGAGAGTCCAGAGACTTCCTAAGCTTACTGCAAATGCTTATATCTCACTGAAGCTGCATAGGTCTAAGACAAAGCTTCTGCACTTGCCTGAATGACAAAAGGGGCAAAGAGAAGACTCATCCAACTTTTTATTAAAGAAATATACTGAAGTTCCTATTTACTCTTCTATCTGCAAAATGATAGGCAACTACTTAAGAACAAAAGCAAAGGCCAAGAAGCAGGACAGAGGTGGCTAGGTGCTCTCCTCCGTCCGTGCCGAGCCCACGTGCAGCTCCTGTGCGTGGCACTCTGGGACACGGGCAGCGCTGCCAGCCCCATCGCACAGCTGGTAGCAGCCCCTCCGCCTCGAGGGGCAGCTGGCAGAGCGCTGGGTTCGCTTCCCAGGGGGCACGCGTTTTCTGAGCATATGGGAGAGGGAAGAAGAGGGAAGGGGATAATTTCTTTCTCCTGTCCTCTTGAATTATGCAAATAAACATTAGAAAGTCTAATTCTGTGCAAAATTGTTATTGTCAGGTACTCACCATTCCCCTGCCACAAATTAAACAATTATTTCTCCATTTAGGGAAATGCTCACCTGCTATTTCTGTCCATTTTTTGTTTAAACACAGGCCTCAATGGTCTTAATAAATTGAAGTAGTTCATGACCATTGCCAAAACAAGAAATGTGTTTATTTTTCAGCACATGTTGAAACAGGGAGGGGGGGAAATGAAGTAAAAGTATAAGTTCGTGCTGGGAAGTCAAATATGTTTTCTAGACCTAAATCAACTTGTTGTCCTGAGAAATGTTACAAATAGGCTGGTATTTCTTATACCTTACACACACACAAAAAAACACTGAAGAAAGGGTGCATTCTGTTCCTTCCTCCCTATTCTAATAAGAATCTACACTTTTTTGGGCATGAGATGTATAGCACGTCTAGGGAGGAGAGGCTTACATGGTCTGAGACTGTACAAGTAAAACTGTTAGTTAAATTGAGGGAAATGACTCAAGTTTAATTAATTTAAAGAAATTCAGCATGTTGGCCTTTTTTTTTTATATCCCAGAAGAATAACAGAGATGCTTCTAATCTTCCACATCATCAAAATTCATTAAAATATCATGCATATTATGTCCAAGTATAGAATGATGGGCTGGAAGGGACCCCAGTCATTCAGTCCAGTATATTCCTGAAGGGCTGTATGACAAGAAACTCAAATATTAACAGAAAACACCTCCATGTTCCTTTGCTCATAAACAAGCACACAAAAGGGTGATGGACAGGGGAGGGGAAAATAGAAGTAAACAATAAAGGTACACGAAAATTATTTTTTGTTGTATTCAGAATACAAATTCACCATGCAGCGTTACACAGAACTGTCCTGGCTGTGTTTGGGCTTCTTCTCAGAAAAGTTAGACCTATAATCCTTAAATAAGGTAACCCTTTGATTAAGAAAAAGTTGAGCAAGTCTATCCTCCTGCAACCTGGGGGAACACATGAGGTTGCAATCATCTGTCCTAGCACTGACACAGCAGGTTTTGTTGTTGGTTGGCTGTTCTTCTGGCCCAACTGAGACTGCCTGCTTGAAGGTTCAGAAGTTGCTAACTAGTTGAGGAACTGGGCAGTGGAAGACTTTTTGGCATTCAGTATACGAGCAAATCTGTCTACAAAACATTTTGATGTAACCAAACTGCCCGATCCACTTAGCCCCCTATTAATCCATCTCTGTCTTGGTATTACACATCAGTAAGCCAACATTGTTTCTTACCAAGGCTTTATGCATCAAACCTTCCTGTGCCAATGAAAAAAAGCAGTACAAATATGCATATACACACACTGAGCACCAGCTCAATCATATCTACACAATTTATGTTTAACCTTGCTCACTACTCAAGAATACAGCAACTTTCTCTAAATCAAGCACTTTATTCTAGGATGAGAAGAGGAAAAGGGATATAAAGGGTCCTTAATTTTTTTTGAAGTCTAATTTGATACCAAATACTTTTTTTTTAAATCAATTTTGCTGCTGAACAGCTTTCTTATCATCACAATGTTACTTAGGTCTTTATTACAATATTTCAAAACATGGAAATATAAAGATTTCTTTCAGCAGTAAATTATGACTTTTCTGATGTATCGTACTTGTTTGGGGGATAACTAATATCCACTGTTGTAGTTTTTTGCTCTTAAACGATTACAAGCATGTCAGCCTTAACTCCATCTTGCCATAGGGGTTTGTCTAGCAGTGCAAGGAAAACAACATTCAGTGAAGTCTTGTATTCAGATTTTTTCTAGTAGGATTATTTCAATGAGGGTTATTTTGTAACTGAATAGAGAGGGAATTTTGTTGCATTGCCAATACTATGCTTTCCTACTATAAAATTGGGAAGAAAAAAAAGGAAAAAAGCTCTTTGTGGATTACTAGGAAGCCATTCATTGGATAGAAAGGTAGTACTTCTACAAGTTCAGAACATTAACAAATCCCAAATATCCTGCAATGCCATTCTGCTTGTTAGTCTTACTGTCTTACCGTTAAATGGTATTACTGGAACACCTGCATATTTCCTCCTAGTTACCATCAGCATTTGAAAAATATGCTCATGCCCCTTTCTTTAGCTTCCAAGATACCATCTCTCCACCTGCCTCCCCATGCAAGGAGGAGGATGGTGAAGACCCAGTGCAGAGTATTGGTCATCGGCCACACTAGAGCATGAAAAAACATTGTGCCACATCTCACCCTTTGCAAATTGCATCACTATAGGAAACCTGGTGCTAAATCAGTTGTAGATTACAGGGCAAATGCTGCAGAATCAGGTAAGGAGAGGCTAAAGGGACTGGGCTTGTTCAGTCTAGAAAGAGACTGCTTCGGGGGGCTCAACGTCAGCCACCCCATCCTTATATGGAGGCTATAAAAGTGACCGAGCCAGGCTCTTCCCAGCAGTGCACAGCAGGAGAACAAGAGATGATGGGAAGAAAATGAAACAAGAGGTTCACAAGGGTTTTAAGAAAAGACTTTTTCCCCTATGAGGTCATTTGAACAGTGGAACAGGTGCCCAGGGAGGTTGTACAGTGTCCATCTTTGGAGGTTTTCAAAACCCAACTGGACAAAGCCCAGGTGTGATCTCATAACTGGCCCTACTTTCAGGGGGAGCTGGACCAGAGACCTTCCAAGGTCCCTTACAACCTGAATTATCCTATGATCCAAGAAGAATTTTACAGCTTTCCCAAGGAAACTTTTTTTTTTTAAACTTCTCTTCCCCATAACCACATCCTCCCAGAAATACTTCAAACACCCACGGATCTCCTCCCCCATGTTAGGAACGTAAGCCTGCCCAGACACACATATCACTCCTTCTGTGGGTAGAGGAATGGACTGTCCTCATTCTAACAGACTGAAAATCCAAGGGCTCGCTGTGTAGAACTCCAGTGGCAAAAACCCTCACTGTGGATAAGTTCATCTCGGCACAGACTTGCTTGTTCTGCTGTATTTTACTCCTATGCAAGAGTGGAAACAAGCTATCCCAACACAATGCACCTTTACCAATACCTGTGACTGTGTTAGTGGTTACCTTCATAAAAGTGTATCAACCAGAAGCTACGCACAGGTGAACAATAGAAGCTGAGCACAGATAAACAGACAAGAAAACCACGCATAGGCCATGCCTAAAAGGAACAAAAAAGAAAAGCGGGGGTAGGGACAGCTGCATTTGACTGTAGGGAATTCAAAGGCAGAGAAATGAGATGACTTTGCCAGGCTCGCAGCAGTGACTAACCACACCTGAGCATCACCAAGACTGCCGGCATCCTCCCTTGCGCTCTTGAGCTCACCCGGACGAGCACAGCCAGGGGGTGCTTCCCAATAGGTGTGGATAAGGCCATTCTATCAGGTGGGGGAGAGGGAAGAGACTGCGTGCTGCTGTATGCTACCTGACCTTAGTGCTGGAGTGGGCCTCCCCTATTTTACTCACTGCTATAAATACAGGTTCCCCACCAACACATCCAACCTTCAAGTTCTGAGCGCTCTTTCTTTTCTACCCTATTTGTGGTCACAATTTTTTCTGCACTGATTAGATGAGGAATGATCATACAAACATAAACAGACATAAAAAATAAATGCAGTGAGCACATAAGATTGTAACACTACCACATTTGGCTTCCTCCTCACTATGAACTTGTATTGCTTGATGCTAACCTCCTGCAAACCTTGCTTCCCATCATCCAGCAAAGTACAAATCTGAGCTAACTTTTGCTTATAAAGAATTTGCATTTACAAGAACTTTGCTACCATTCATATGGTGAAGTCTGCATCGTGATTTGCATGCAAGACTCATAGGAACAGCATAACCTAGCTCTGGATGTCATTTTATCTCATGAATCCAGCCTTCAACTTAACTCATGTTAGATGAAAACAAATCTTAAAATATTCTATCCAGCACCAGCACAGCATCTTTAAGCACACCACCTTTCTATCACACTATTTCTTTGCATTTAAGGCAGCACTGTCAGTAATCATTCAACATTTTTCCTTATCCCAGCCTGTTCCTAAAAAACACAAACCCAGCAAATCAAACAGAGTTGCTGGGAGTGAAGCAATCAAAATAGTGGGCTTGCCAAATAAACCATTACATATTTAATCAAATGAAAACCACTTAAACATCTGTGATAGAGCCTACATGTTGTGTGTGCTGTATTACATTATAGCAAATGAAAATCTCTACATGGCACCATTAATACAGTTGAGTCTGCATTGAAGATCAAGGAGTTTACAGCTATAGAAATTAGAGATTGTTAAAGTTTAAAAAAAAACACTACAGAGCTCTCCAAAATGCATCCAAAGTCCTCTGGGAGCAAAACATCTTGATCTTTCCAGTGCTTCATTCCAAACAGTCTGAAAACAGCACCAGAGACAGGTTTTACACAGAGATGGGCCCAGATGGCAAGTTTCCAGTCTGAATGTGGGTGTATTCAAATTCGTAACTTTGGCTTATGTTAATAAGCATTTTAGCACTTATGCCTCCTATCACAGGAGGAAAAAACAGTAGGCTGAGTTATTGCATGAGAAACAGGAACAAAAGAGAAAGAACAGCAAAACTAAGCCAAAGAACTTCCTGCCCAGGCTCAGCTTGGCTACAGACAGGGATGAAAATTCTTAATACCAAAATACAGATCACCCTCTTGCAGAGCTTAATGATGCCTTTACCAATTTGAGAAAGGCTACTTAACTGAGTGAGACCTAAAAACTAGTAAAACTCCGTCTTTGTAAGCAGGCTGGGAGCTACCTCGCAGAACAAGTATTTCTTTCTAGTTTATAGTAAGTTTTGCATTTTGAAACAATAAATTAAGGCTTGAAATATTGGGAAGTCTTCCCATACACACAACTGTGCATCATGGTAAACTGAGAAGCAAAAAGATTTTATATTAACCTCCAAAATCAAATGATGATTAATGACACCTTTGATTCTAACAAGGCTCAGGAAAGGCAGTCGTACTGTTAGGAATGCCATTAAACTGACTTCCCACACAGATAAGTGACAGCAGCACAAGTACTCAGGAACAAAGTGTCACAATTTGATTAATATGCAATCCTTTAGATCTTTAGCTTACATCCAAGGTTTCAGTTCACTCTGGGTGGTTTCTGTTAATTTATCTCCATTCCAAGTAAAACCATTTTTCATACACTGACAACTTCGCCTTTAAAAATGATATCCGATTCAGCAAGAGGTGCAAATATAAGTAACTACTACCTGCGCAGTCAAAAAGGGACTCATTTGTAATTGGTGTTAATCGTACACCACCTGTAGATGCATTTAAATATCTAGTCCATTTGTCCCTCCTTCCTCTCCTCCTGCCCTTTCCCAATATTCTTTCAACTGCTTCTAGTGGCATTAGCTTGACTTGTCCCACACATGACAGGAGGGAAAAAAATATATCATGGATCAAAGTATTGACTTGAAAAACTCCGCATCACCAACAATCTTCAGCCTAAGAGTTAGACTAAGGGTTTAATGAAAGGCTACAAATGCAGTACAAGACAAACAGCCGTTTCTGACAAGCCTCTTCACCGTGCAAGGTCCCCATTATCATTCTCCAGCAGCAATAAATTTCCATGGGAATTAAACATCTCTCAAAGCACCCCATCAATCAATATAACATTGTTAGATACTGCTAAGTACTGCCTCAAGGGAAGATGCTGCATTTCCAAAGTCCTGTTATAACACTGGGAACTGGAGAAACCCTATGTTTCCAAGGGAGAGCTTTCAGCAGAGCTGCTCTGCCTCAGCACCGTATTACTTTACACTATATAAAAAGCAGCAGTAATAGTTGATCTTTTCTCTCAGTGCCCTCCCTGCCCCCCTTGCTATGCCACTCATGGCCTCCTGCACTTCACCAATCTACTAAATGTTATCAGACAGTTAACAGCCCAAAAGAGGTTATTACCACTTGAATACCAGAAAGTCCAGAAGCAATCTTTCAGTATGGCAGCTTCCCTCTGCTTTAGTATCCTGAATCCAGTAACTGCATTATTAGGGATCATTGAGACCTCTGGGCTTTGCTCATCATTACCCTAAAAATTCCATTTCTTTTCTGGAAGAACAGAGGGGTGAGCCCAGTATAGGATTTCTGCCACCCACATTTCACTTCAGTTTCTGCCATTGTAGGCCACTACGACATCTTGGCAAACACTTCCTAAGCACAACCAGATTTTCCTTACAGTTTTTAATTTAGCTTTTGAGAACTGTTGTAGTCAGATATTCTCATTTCAAAGACTAGCACAGATCATTAAAGAAAGGGCTCATTTACTCCTAAGAAGCTTGCAGAAAACTTTATTCCCAATATGTGGCCTTCCTCTACTCCTCCTTTCTTCCATAATCACTGTTTGTAATTTATTATATGTGCCTAATTAAACATGGGATACAACTTATCTTTGTACAAGTTGTATCTATTTGTACAAGTTGTTCTCATTTTATAAATTAATTGGCCTAAAGCATGGAGAAAAGATACTAAATCTTCTGCTGGTTAGCATAGCCTAATATAACTACAGCAGTACTCACTGTTGTGAAACAGTATTTTCGTTTCACAGCCCTATTTCCAACATGCTCCAAAACAAGGAAACAAAGCAAAAGAAAGAAGCTGAGGTGTTTGCCTCCCACGAATCCAGGTAAGCATAAAGCTAAAAGAATTAGAATGAAAAAAACTGCTAGCAAATTCCATTTAGATGAGAAGCAGTATATCAATGGCCAACCACTTTGTATGTTGCATCTTGCCTGCAGGGTATGAAGACAGCAAGGAAAACAGTATTCTTCCCTGTCTTCTCTTATATACAACTTCCCTATATCATTTATTATACACAATGACTTCATATAGAAAAGTTTATCCAAAACCCAACATTTGATTGAATGGAAAGGAAAAAGTAAGTATTTAGTATTAGGAAATGACTTAAAACACTCCCTTTAGAAAACTCTGGCCTGCAAAATCAAGGAAAATAGAGGCAAAGGGGCTGTTACCTTAAAACACCCACACCTCCTGCTTCAAAGTTATTGTTCTATTTTATTACCTTTCATTAAGCACACCAGATACACAACACGGGATTTCTGGAGTGTAGTACTTTTAGTAGCAAAAGGTTTAGGGACTGTTTTTTCCTGTTTGTTTTTAAGATGTGGGGATAGCACTGGGGAAGCCAGCACTGGAAGTTAGGCTTCTCCCTGCAGGTGAGTGCCCCATGGAGCCACGGCCCCAGTGTGCCCTCCCGGGGCCAGCAGGCGCTGCACCCGCTGGCACCATGGGGATCCCCAGTAAAAACAACAAGTCTTACATGCTCCTAGAAGGCACAAGACATGGGTTCACACGCCCAGGGAGGGAGCTTCGCCCAGATCCCCCGACCTTGGGAAAGTGCTTCAACCAGCAAGTGAAAGATTGCGAGGGCTCCCACCTACAGAGCCCGAGCTGTCATGCAGCTGCGCACACAGTGCCTCGCGCTGAACACTGCAGTGCTGGGTGACGAGACCACAGCATGCTTGCTGCATCCAGACCGTCTGTCCCACCTGTGCATCCCAGACAGACATTCCTAGTTACAGACCACAGAAACTTGCTGCTGCAGATGTGCACAGAAACAGTGGTGGGCTCCAAAGCAACACCTGACAGACCAGGAGCAGCTGATGGGCTGTTAAAACATGAGCAATTAGGTGCTGTTTTGTAGATCGCTCCAACAGACTTTGGCACCTACGCTTGGTTTAAAGGAAAGAAACTGGGGTTTGTCTTTTTCAGGATCTGGCCTCTAGTTCTGTAGTTGAAAAATCAGACTTAGAGGGCACGTTGTACCTGTGGAGGTGGATCTGAGCATGAAGAAAGCTTTTGTCATCCCCCTGAGACAGTCGGTTGTTCTGGTGTCACGACAGACCCTGCTGAAAAAATAAGCAGGAAAAAAACTAGCCAGACAAGAAAGGAAAATAAATAAGAAAAGAGATTCTCTCCAAGCTGATGAGCTGGCTGACTTAGGAAGGGCAGTAATTATTCTTCGGCTGTTCCTAAACACATCCTCAGAGAATACGTGTGGTCTGGTGTCTGGCTAGAGAAGGGAAAAAAATCCTTCATCCTGCAGTGTAAATGTCAGGACTGCACGCTACCTGCCATTTAGTCACATGCTGTTGTTTTGTCAGATGCAAGGTTGTTTCATCAGGGCCAAGGCGCGCGCTCTTGGTGGTAGATGCGGCAGCCCAGAGCTTTTGCTGCACTGGCTGATAAACCAGTGAGAAGCCCCAGAGGCCACACTGGAGACCAGCAGCAGGTGTAACGTGTCACTGGCCGTTATCTGCCCAGCCACACAGTCCAGGCTACACAAGGACCAGGAGTATTAAGTATAGAAAAACATCTGAAATACATTAGCCATACAAGGATATCCTGCAGGGAGGCAAATCAAATTAAAAATAGCATTTTCCTCAAACTTCAGCCAAAATACTTGAAATCATTTTGAGAGATGATTCACATTCCTTTTTGCTTTTGAGTCATGTGTACTGTGGAATATCCAGAGTTATTCCTAAAGCTGTATTTTACAGCTGTAGACTCCACGGTGACAGGTGCTGATACAAACAGATAATTTGGGAACTAACACCTACATTTTAATAATACATGAATATTTTTATACTCATTTGGATTTGTTGCTATTTTGGGGGGGTTTTGGGGGGTTTTGTTTTTTAAAGATACAGATGGTCTCACAGGCTGCAATAATGGATGAAACAATTGCAAGTACAAATGAGTAAAAGCTGTAATTGTTTTACACTTTAATAATATATTACAACCTTGAAGACTACTCAGAAGCTTCAACTAATACACAAAGTGGCTGGCTGCTTATTTTGTAGAGCCACAATAATTCTTACATTAATGCCCTGAAGTTTCCCCTACCTCACAACTTTCTTCTGAGTGCTATTCACGGACAGAGATTTTATCTTAATTTTCATCCTTAAAATTATCTGATTAGGTTCCTGTGGGACAGGAACAAATCTAATATATCCTGCTGTAAAGAGAAGAATGTATTTAGAGATGCTATTAACCCTGCATCTTTCTGACTTTTTGTTCCTTCTTACATATCAAGGCAGGAAGCAACACTGGGTCTGTCCAGCCTGAAAGCAGCCTTGAAATTCCATTCACTTTCTCTCACACTGAAATCCAATAGCTGGAGATGGATTAAACTATAGGCTGAGACTCAAAACTTGCCTAAGGAAATAAAGAAAGGGAGAAAAAGACTACCATGTATTCCTGCTCTAAACTTTCATTATCTTCTGTTTAAACACAAGGGAAATACTCTTTGCAATTTGAATTTGCTAGCTTTTAACAGGCAGCCACTGGTCAGACAAACGTGAAGTTATTTTTGTGGGAAAAATTCACAGAACAGAACTATTCACAGTATATCCAAAACAAGCAGATGAGCTGGTGAACGCTGTTGATTCAACAGAATTTCAGTGGAATCTCTTCCCTGTTTGTAGATGTCAAAAATCACTTCTAACCTCTAGGCTGATTTACTTCGTTTGAACCCACTTGATGTGGAAACTTAAAGTGACCTTTTTTTCATTACCCTCCTGCCCTGACAGCATAGATTGAGCTGAGTTAGAACAGCAGCAGTGTTACATGGAAATCAGGACTGTAGGACAAAGTGGTCAATTTTGGTTTCATCTTTATCGTAATCTGTGAAAAAAGACAAGCTACCTTCATGATTGAAATCTACTTTTCCCCTCTAAAAGTAATGCCACCAGTTTCAGCTAGCAAGAAAAACTGCACACCTTTTACAGATCTTTTAAATTCTGGTTCAGAGGAAGAAATCATCTCAATGCTTAAGTAATTGCCCCAACATAGCTCCAGTAAAATGCCGCCACCAAATAAGTCCATTAGTAACTAAAGAAATAACTTCTTTGTCTGGATGCTTTTCCATTGGATTCTGCTTCTGTATTTTTTTTTCTTCCATCTGCCATCCTCAGCATAAAGCAGCAGTAGCTGTAGCATGAAGCCATAGCTCATAAAGCAAGTACAGTTACAGAGGGAATCAGGCTACTTCCTAAACCTTCTGCTTTCAGGACTGCTCCAAAATCCAGTTGCTGAAAAGAATATATTCCAATATTGATTCCCAAAGAAGACATAGCTCATTATTATGGTGTTGCAAGAGGAAGGATAAGATCATATGTCAGTCTGGAGAAACATGACCTAAACTTCTCTGTGACCATGGCGTTTCAGTGGGATGCATCTTCATGGCTGCTTCCAAGACAGCAGCAGAACAGTTCTTAACAGCAGAAGAGACAGAGGCACCTGAATAGAAGTTGCGTCTGTTCTGTCTCTCACTCCTCTAATTTTTAAGCAATTAATTTAAGCAGCTTTATAACTATGTGTAAGATCCTGAAATTGTTAGTAATTAAAAGGTACATTCAATCAACTATTCCCCTGCTGGCAAGCAAAGAGAAATATTTTGATGCTTTCCTGGATGCGCAGCGAACACTGATGACAAGCACTGCCCTCCAGCCATGTTAACCAGGACACTGGGACCCAGACTCTGCCATGGGAATCCCGAGCTGTGGTATCACTGACCCCAGCCAAAATGGACAGAGGGTCTTGGAAACATTACCTAGGTTCCTCCTGGAGAAGAGGAGCAGAACATGGCTGGGCACAGAAAGATGGACTAGGGCTTCTTACAGTAGGGATACTTGGGGGTGTTTTTCATTTTGTTTTCAAAATAAGGAAACAATAGCATCAGCCAAGAGGGGAACTGATGCTAGCCATCTGCTGTACAGATGTCTTTAGGTTCTAAGTGCTGATTTTCACAGGCTTTCCTCTGGCCAAAAGAAACAGCCTCAGCAGAACTAGGATGCACAGCTGATGTGGTGCCACTATTTTCCTTCACATATTTTCAGCATATCCACTTGAGCAAGACAGTCTGTTTTTTCAGTTCTCTAAAATAACAATGGGAAGAGAGGAGAGAAACATTAAAACTAGACACCCCAAGTCTATTTAAAACTTTTTTAAAAATTAACAGTACAGTGTTCTTCCTTTCCCTTTACATATAAATACAAGAACTATTGTTAAGTTTCACAAGCTTTGATGAATTCCTGTCTCTCATCAGTTCTTTAGGTATATTCTTCCTGCCTTATTACACTGGGAAAGAGTCCAGAAGTACTTTTTGTTTGGCACATTAAGAACTGAGCTATAAAGTATTAATTCAATATCAATTTAAATTTAACTAGGCAACTTTGTAACAACAACAAAAATTCAAATTAAGGAAATGCGGGGGAGATCATCTGGGCTCACTTGAGTTTAAAACCATTTCCTTCTACTTCTACAGAACAGAGAGAAATTTATCATTCCAGCAATTTCATTCATTAGGGTGACATCTCTATTTGTAGTTTGTTTTGCTCCCCACCCCCACCCCACCCCCAAAGACACAGGAGTCCCTCACCTTAAAAAAACAGATTTTAGATTTCAGTGGTAATAACACTCCATAACCTGAATCTATGACGACTTTATTAATTATACATTGTTCTCAATGCATAATTACGTAAAGCCCAACAAATATGGTCTGATTTAGTTTTCCCTTACGTAGCAAAAGTACATTCATATTTAATAAGTCTACGATAACAAAAGTGAAATTCTAAACTCCCTGCACTGCCCATGGTTATGAAGACCATAAATTAGAGCTTCTGTTTGGGTCCTTTGAGGGAAATGCAGCAATTAAAGAAAAAGGAATCCAAAAATTACTTTTTTTTTAGTGGGGGAATAAAAACTAAACATTACGCTCCAACAGTTTTTCTACAAAGCTGGTGATATTTTTACTCAGTGTCACATTGATGACATGTATTATATATAAGCTTTCAGATGAAACACTAAAAACATAATATTGTTTTAGCCTGCCAGCAATAGGCCATGTATTTTTTAAAGTATTCTACTTAATGTTTATCATTCTTTAATGGCATTTCAGCTCCCTTCTACCTGCCATTCTAGCCACATCCAGATTTTTCCTAAATTTCTTTATTTAAACTCTCAGTTTGTGAGTTCTATAGCCTTAGTCACTGTTTTGGAAAGAAAATCCTGAAAACAGAAAAAACATGTCAGTCTATTACAGATTTGTAAATACACTTCTTCCCAAATGTGCAAAATGTTTAAGAAAATAAAATAGGAAAGCTCCTGGTCAGCCTTTCATGAGGGAGAAGAGGGGAAGAAAGGAGCAAACACCCAAAATTATCAGCCAGATTCACTACTGAATTGTCATTTATGGAAACAGAAGTGCAGCTAGAGAAGAACAGTGTTGATGAACCAAGCTAATTTGTGACACCTTAAAGGAGACCCAGAGATGACAAGGAAACTTTTGAATATGAAGAAACCCCAGCAACACATCAAGAAATTTGTGTAGAAAATATGTGCTGTGAGGAGTCACACTGCAGGTGTGCTGGAAGGCTGTGACAAGAAGCTTAAATCTGACACAAGGGGAAGACAGAGGACTGTGACATGACCAAATAAAAAGAGCAAAAGTGATAAATTTCACAGCTAAGATTTTTCTCCCCCTTCCCCATAACCTTCAAACAAAACAACCCAGATCTCTCTCCAAAACCTTACACTGCAGCTTGCAAGAATAATTCCTCATTCGTATTTGCCTTGTCAGACTTTATTCTGGAGCACTGTCAATGCATTACTCATACACCAAAAAAGTGCTGGAAGAAACCTATACAAATCAGGTTTCAAAACAAAAGCAATAACAAGGTAAGCATGCCGCTACAACAGATGGCAACCTGCACAGTCAGGGAGTTTGAAAAACTTTCAGTTATAGCACCTAAACCTCAACTGAATTTTCCTAAGAACAGTAAGAGAATTTGAGAAGCTGAGAACTTCTGCAGCTCGTTCTCTAAAAGGAACTCAAAAGCCTGAAATAGTCTATCCAGTCTAGTAGCCCTATCTTTGCTTTAAGGGCTTTGCCAGCATCTCGCAAACCATTTTTGAGAGTTCATAACATTTCAAGTTTTCCATAAAAGTGGATATCTATTTTGCAAAAGCCCCAGAAAAGGAGCAGAACAGAGAAGGATTCTGATGGCTCATTTCTGCCGAGCTTGCTGACATCCAACTCACAGAGAAAGCTGGGCTGGTCTAAGCACCCATGTGAGATTGCTGTAAGACTGCTTTTTCTGGATCTCTTCCATATCCGATATCTTCATGGGGGCAAGTTTAGCAATAACAGACTGACATTACTGTAAATCGGTGCGTTTCATTAAAGTCAGCCTGAGTACGTCAAACCAAAACCAAAAATAACTACGCCCTCTTGGTACGCGTTGCTTTGATGCCATACTCCACCCATGCTCTTCTCTGCCTCTTTCCAAACTACAAGTTTCTTCTACTATTGCAAGAAAAGGAAAGTTCTATCTAGATTTTCTTCCCTTATGATCCTCATTTTGAGCACTGCTGATTGCATGAAATTTGGCACATGAAATACGGATCAGAGTGCAAAACAGTCTTCACAGCCCTCAACATAAAAATCAAATCTAGTTAATATTTATATCTGTGTAAAAAAATGCTAAAGATGATATATAAGAAAAACTCAGAAGAAACTTGGAAGCATCTAAAATATTAAATTAAAACCATTTATCTGAAGCAAAAGATAAGCTGAAGGAGTTTACAAAAGAAGGGGAAGCCGACAGTGATGAATATAGCAATTTGGAAATAGAGAAAGAAAGCAAGCACGAGGAGGAGAAGTTATGGAGGAGGAGAGCAGGGAGGACTAATAAAGGGAGAGACTTTGGAGGGAGGAGAAGAAACTAAGGGTAGCTCTGCATGCAAACTTGTTTTCAACAGCAGTAAAATAGAATGGGGCAACCTCATCTCTCTTCTGACTTCGGTAACCTCAGTAGAGTTAAAAGGATAAAAGAGGCTGTAAAATATTAAGCTGAAGTCTCAGCACTAAAACCCTCTCAACCCATCGTATAAACAGCTTGTCTCCCCCATGGGTTTTTCAGTTCCAGTATCTAAAGGCAACTGATAGATTTACAGCTTGATGCTAAGGAAAACAATCTGGATTGCTCAGGAAAACCAGGGCTTTCCATGGATGTTGGTGTTGTGGAGCGGAGTTGGCAACAGCTTCCTCCTGCTCTCTCCCGCTGCAGCACTTGACATACAGCAGGTGAAGCTTTTTGATCTATCGTCCTAAACAACTTCAGTTTTTGAATAAATGTGTGGGCTGTTGAGTGATCTCCTCACAGTGGCTCAGGAGATGTGCAAGAATGGATGTTACTGTGAAATTGTCTTAACGCCTGCTGTATAGCTGCCTGTGGTTGCTGCAGACTGGATTCAGAGACCCGCATGGCGTTCCCTGCCCATCCCATAGTTTCCAATTGTCTTTTCTGCTGCAAGATAGCAAAATACAAAAACATAATCCTAAGGGGGTGTGGGGTGGAATTAGACACAAAGGAAAGAAGGCTACTGAACAAGAGGATACACACAGCACACATTAAAGAATTTCTTCATACCCCAAGGCTCATTATCACCACAGGAAGCTTCACAAAATCAGAAATTAATTGCCTAACCATGAAAATCACTGCCATAACAGATGTTAATGTTTGTTATCATATGAAGAAACTGGCTAGATAGTTAAACAACTCTGAAGCCATAAGAACATTACCCCATAAAAGGTATTTAAATTCAGCTAAAACATTGAGTATTTGTGTTGTATCTATGGATTGCTGATAGCTATGTCCAGCTTCTTCCCATCTAATCAATACATATTTTCCTGCAGCTTTGCAGATGAGTTGGCTATTTATCCCAGGATTCCCTAGCAAATGGCAAAAAGAAAGGCACTGCTAGAGGTATTTTAGCTTTGCAGGAGACTGAATGGTACTAAAATGCTTTGCAAATCATTCTATTCAAGTTCTTAGATCTACAGCTCTAATTTTTGCATGTCTTTGAATAGCACATTGCTTTCTTCCCTCCTTTCATACAGCTTCTCTGTACTGCTTATCCTGCACACTTCCTACACAAACCACCCATCTTCTTCTGTGCCAGCCTGTAAATGTTGTGTTCTAGCTGAACAGGAAAATACAACCTTTTCATGCCACTAAATTGCTCAAGCCATCTTCAAAAATAAATGAAAATGCAATCTAAACAGGCTGCCAATCCAAACCAGTAATGCTCTGGCCTCATGGTTTTGCTGGACACTGGAGAAACCAGACACTCAGCCTCAGCTGGAAACACCAAAGCTGAGCCATACAATTTTGAAAGAATACTGTGTTTTGCTTTAGTTCTTTATTCATAACTGAAGCTAACATTTTTCCACACTCTTATTTTTGGACCTTATCACCTACATTGCATTCTCTCTTCTTGGAGTGGTTTAATGCTTATCCTTCATCTCTCTCATACACCGATTTCTCGTATAACCTTCAATACTGATGGCAACAATCTCAGAAAACAACTAGCTGATAGCTAACTACTATCTGTACTGCCTCAGTAAAAATGTAATCAATTAGAGACCACAAAGGAACTTGTACTTATCCAAATAATACAAGTTTGCAGAAAATGAAACCAAAGCTAAGAGACAAAGTGCCTTTGAGGTTTAGAGAAAAACGTACAAGGAATATTATAGCAGCGGTACAATGTGTGAGCCCAACGGTTACTTGTTCATTTCTTGTGTTTGAAATAAAAACCTTTAAGCAGCCTTTGTAGGAAAGGACCTGGAGGCCCACCAGGACAGCAGAGCATGTAGCACCCTGCGGAACAAGGCCACAACTACCCCGTGGCCCCAGGTTGCCTCTGGGGCAAACAGCAGATGCTGTACAGCTCCATGCTGAAGCCACTGGTGTCGGGGGGACACAGAGCACCAAAGGAGACCCACCGCGTGGCCAGCAGTGCTCACAAGCTTGTGCTGAGCAACCAAGGGACACGCTTCAGTCAGGAGGACACTGCTAACAGCCACCCTAGCCACAGGGCTTGTTTTGTTCGTTTGTTTTTCAACAATCCGCTTGCAGTTTTGCTATCTGGCTGCTCATTTCTATAAGCGATAGATAGCTCAGACAAGCAAATCCCTACCAGCAAACCATCCGTATTACCAATGCCCATGTCAGTAGTAACCAAGAGGCATTTGGGAAGCAGCGCCTGAGATGAGATTAGCTGCTTCAATCCTGCTCCCAGCAGACAAAAGGCTCCTCTGCTACTGGGATGAACAATTCCCCCTGCCAGAAGCTTCAGGAGGTCTAAAACATACCACTGGATTCAACCCATCAGTTGCATTCCTCTATTGAAAGTGATCAGATAAACATGTGAAACTTAGAAAACATTTTCCATCCTTTCGTATCAAGTGAATCTTTATAAATAGCTTGGATTTGAAACACACTGGACATAGACTGCACATGTAGACCATTCACTGCTTCCTGCGACTGCTGCTGGCTGGGGGAAAACGTGTTCTGCAGCTCCAGCCACATTAATGCTGCATTTTGAATCCTTGGTGGAGCAAAGAGTTGACAGAGTGTCAAAATGAAGATGCCAATTAGCACACTTTACCATGACAGCCACTGCATCTTCTGAGGAAACCAGAGATGGTTTTATATCTTCTCTGGGAATCAAGTTGTTAGTAAACTCTGTGGGTTCTCATTCCTTTTGAGAAAAGCTTGTTATTCTTCCACACCAAAGAAATAAAAGGATGGCTTCAGAAATAGGTGAAAAAGCTATTTTAATGAGATGGGACAAAAATTAGGAGTGATCAGAGGCCAAATTGTCAGCTTGTTGGGAAATAACTTTTCTTTAATGAAGAAATACACAGTTCGCTGCTGTTTAACTTTTTTTTAAAAAAAAAGAAAGATCAGCAATATTCTTCCTGCAATCTATTTGTGATTGATAATCACCTACCTACGATTTGCCTCTTTATGGAGAGGAAGAATCATATCAATCTGATAGTAGTAGAGGCAATGTGCAACTCTTTCCAATGGGAGACACCCTATCAGAGATACTTCAAAGAACCATCTTAAAGTAGACTGATTGCCACCAGCCCTTTGGGCAATTTCTTATCCAGCTTGCAAGGGTCTATAACCCTTAGAACAGTCTAGGATGGAAGACGATATCTTGGAAAACACAGGCACCCACTTACATCTTCATGATAAAGGTATGGCATGGAACTGAATGGCTGAAGGAAAAAGTAGAAATTTCTCTGGAGTTTTCTCCAAATGATTGAAAGCATTCTGACTTGGTGTCTCCAAGCACCCTTGCATCTGCTTTAAGCCCAAGGCAGCTTCACCAGAAGTTACTCTGCTCAGTCACAGAAATATAGTGCCTCAGTCTAGCTCATGGGGACTTCAGCAGCTTTGTGGTTTTTCTGAAGTAGCACACAATACATTCTGATACTTCCATCATAAATAAAGCATGAAGGTGTTTTCACCAAATCAATCAGCATACTGACTTTTCATAGCGCCCCCTGTGAACAAGCCCGCTAGCATTCAGTAGGACAGAGAAACAGCCCAGGAATTCTATAGGCAGTAAGAACTATCAGTTATTGTTAAGCATTATTAAATTCTATATGAATTTTCTATAAGGGATATTCTGCTTTTAGCTGAGTGGCTTGAAAATAATTTCATCACTCAGCCTGAGGCAAGGGGAGCACAGTGGCGATCCATCCATTGTGTCTTGAAATCTTTATAACAACCGTTTCCAATTTTTGAGGTAGTTCTGTTTAATGGCATCCATCACAGCTCTTCACCACTTCACAGGTACTGTCGCAGCACAGTACTCACACAGGCAGGATAACTGAACGATCAGACTCCAAAGGACAGTGGTAACTCCTGCCCTGCAGCAGTGATTAGCACCAGAAAGGTCAAGGTTTAAAATGAGTTTTTGCTGTTTCACTTCATATGAGCAATTTTAGACTAATAGCTGTCCCATCTCTTATTAGTGTTGAGGAGTAAGTCATACTATGAAAGCCCCGCAAGGCACACCTGACAATGATTTCATTTTTTGCTGCTAATACCTTCAGGCATTCTCCCCGAGCTGGCACAGGAACATTATTTACATTACAGTTAGAAAGTAGATAGATATCGTATTTTGATTGCCTTCATGTACTGTATTTCTAGGATTCACAATTTGCACTCAGCCAAGTGGTTGAATGCCCCGGAGACTCTTACTACTAAACACTGAGTGATCTAGACAAATGTTACTGTTCTAATCATTTATACTTTTCAAGGGCATCAGCCATGCAGCCACAGATCAACAATTTCAAGGTAGATGCAAAAAAAAAAAAGACTGTTTTCATGCTTATCAATTTGCATGTTTGAAGCAGTAACAGTCTTCCTTACAGTTACAAATGAGATACTCAATTTAGTGCTGATGTTTTTAGAAGTTGACATTTGCAATTCACTGCATTCAAATCAAAATGTAAAGGATGGCATTATGACTTTCAGCAGCGAGGCTTCTGGCACTACTGAAGGGAGTATCTTTCCACCCTAAATAATGACCACCACTTGCAACAATAAGCTCGATTTTGACTTTATCCAGATGCACGAGTTTACACATGAGCTCCTGATGACTCCTAGATTTTTCTGCTTCGGGCAGAGAACGTACACACCTCCATATCATCAGATAGTAGCAGCCCTTGTAATTATCTTCTCACCTTTGATTTTTTTCTCAGATTTTCCAAAGATTACTCTCCCTCACAGAAATTATTACACCCAGGAAGATGACATTCATTAAATATAATGAGGCAACGCTTATATCAAGGACAAGGAAGGAAAATGGGTTGAGCCTTTATCCTTTTCATTCAAAAAGGAAAATGAAATTATTTTTATTGTAATCCTGGTACAGGGAGAGATCAGTCTAAAGTTTTAAATGCTATAAATCTCCAAAGCACTATATATAATTTACATATATGTCTTTTTTTTTTTGCAGACTAAGTTTATCTTCCAGATTTTAAATCTCTTCATTGAATGAAAATTTATCTACTTCTTTCAAGAACAAATATGATCCCTGGGCTAAACAAATATCTGTGCAATACTCATTCAACATAGCTATTTCAAATATCCAATGAGATGATTCCTACTTCTTAATTTGCCATTTCCATTTAAATAGTCTGATACATCTCTTTAAGCATAACTTTCTCTCCAGTGAAATAACTGGAGTGTGTTAGTTATATTTTTGTGAACAGAAAGTTAGAATTACTAAAATAATTACAGAAAAGCTCTTGAGATGCCAAGAGAAATAAAAAAAGGCCAAAGATGAACTAAGCCAAAGTTCTTTGAGAAGATCTACTCAATATCTGCAACTTTAGAAGTGATGTTAGTCTATGAATCCAACAGCTGCATAAAACTGATAACACATGTCCATATATCTTAGGAAAAAGTAATAAACCCTGCTGTGAAACACTATTTCCGTAGTATCTTGGAGGAAAGATAACTTTTTACACAAACTCATTTTTCATTTCCACAGCATTGTCTTCTCTCTCAAACAGGATATGATTCCACAGACAACTTCAAAAATGAGTGTTTATCCAAGCTCACCCTTTATATAAAAGCTACCCATCTTAAGAAATGAGTAAAAATAGAAATACATTATATACCACCAGAAAGACAACACTAGATATCAGCAGAGCTAAACTATTTCAAGTTCTTTTCAAAGCAGACATCACCTTCCACCACTTAAAAGGACAGTTTAGTTGAGAAACAGCATTTTTACAATAGGGCACTTTTATATTCACTTTTCCTGTGAGGGGGGGGAAAAAAAAAAGTAATTTGAAGCATTATTAACTACATCATACCAAAAAACTCAGGAATGGTAATTTCCAACCTTTGCCTAAACTGGCTGCCTTTGTATTGCCTCTCAGACATCACTTTCTCACTGTATTTTCCTCCACTTTGTCTAGAAACACTTAAAGAAGTCTTTGTATATGGGTTGTATGGTATAAAGGTATAGGAATCAACTTCCATGTGGCAGGGAAATATTCAGGGCAAACTAGACTCTCCAGCCCTGTCAATATTGCATGCACTATTGAGGTCCATGAGGACAATTGTTTACTGTACTTCTACAACTTCCTTCTAATTTAATTTCCCATTGAAGATGTCTTTGAAAGATTAGCACTACTGTAATGAGATAGTGTCATCATAACCCTATTGGAACAGAACGGTTCAGAATTTTTTTGTTGTTAGCTGTGTAATTGCAGAGTTAACACCAGTATTCTACTTCTGGGACAGGAGGCAAGCAGAGGTGCTTGACCCAACAGCCCATCCAAACCTCTGCTTCAGCACAGTGAGGGATGCAGCAGACTTAGTATGGGCTCCAGCGGAAGCAATGAAATAAGTTCTCTGACCCAGCAATACTCACTATCTTCAGCTCAGCATTTGTAGTCTCAGGAAGCAGGGTCTGCTGTACTGCCTGCACATGGGGCACATGTGCCCTCGGCAGTCCCTTGCTAGTCAAGGGCATGCACCATCACCACACCAGCATGCTCCCAGCAGCATTTCTTATTTCTCAACTGCAGCTGCTCCCTAACTGTACTTAGCAATGCTGATGGGACTTTAACACTAGCCAGCCAGCAGGCATTTTACTGATTGTAATTTTAATTATAATTTTAGGCCTCCTTTCCTGCACAGTGCTACAGATGCTGACCCCAATTTAACAAAACCACTTTAAGTCATACAAGAAACTGCTCCTACCATAGGGCTACTTGCAGTCTGAGCTCTAAGAACACACTTAAGGCAATTCAACACTGCTGAATTAAAGTTACTCATTAGCTGGTCACCCACTGGCACTATTCAAGATAAGTTCCTGGCCCCTATTCTGTTCAGCAACCTCATCTCCCACTAACTTTTGGCCACTGACCTGGAATTTCAGAATCTTATGGAATTTGTATCATTCTGAACACAGTTTTTAGAAATAAGATAGTACTTCAGAACAAGACAGGACATGACTGGGAAAGATCAAAGACATTCAGCCCATCAGCCTGTTTCAGATGGGTACCCCGATGGCTTGGAAAAGGTACACACTCCCCTGGGACAGCTAATGGTGAGTGGGTATGCCTCAAGGAGATTTAGATGGATGCAGTGAAGCATCAGTACCTTCTAAACCTTCATGATCCATAAATACAAATATCCTTTGCAATTTTAAAAAGTTTTTTTTTTAAGGATTGGTAAGCTTGTTGCAGGGAGCTTCACAAGAATATCCAGTTATAGCAGTAAAAACATACCTTAACACTTTTCAAACTGAAAAGAGAAAGGGGAAACACCACAAACTAATCTTGTTATAAAGGGGTAGGCTTGTGGTTTTTTGTTTGGAGGGGGTGTGCGTGTGTGTGTGTTTCATAAAGTAAAACAGGAATAAGTTTGAGGGTTTGGCTGGTTTTTAGAATACGGTAAAAATTTCCACTTTTCCCAGAACTCAGATATTGACTTGAAAAGAAAATGACAAACTTGGCATAAAGTTGTGAATTTTTTTTTTCCCCAGTCACTTTAAATCTGCCTTTTCCTCTACTTTTAGCAGGAGTGAGGGTTGAGAAGACTCTCAGTAATGCATCCATCGTAACCATAGCTTTGACATCAACTTTAAGTCACAGACATCCTATAAGCCCTACCAGTAATCATCATTCTTCTCCAGAGCTACAAGACAGACATGAGCTATCCTCAGCAATGGGTCACTACCACTGTGATATCTCCAGCAAAGCTATGTACCATGAATATCTATGTTTCTTTTCAATCAATATTTATCAAGTACAAAAGTACTGCAAACAAGACAGAAGATGATGGAAATGACTAAGAGGTTGAGGTTTTGTTTTGTTTTTTAATCCTTTTTTTTTTTCCCCTTTTTGAAAGACATCTTCACCCAGACAAAAAAGTTCAGAAAACAAGTTTGAACAGTTTTTCTTCAATTCTGCATCACTGGGATGATTTTCCTTGCCTTTTCAATGCTGGCAAAAAGGACTGGAACTAAGTAGTTTGTGCCTTCTCCTATTGTTCTCAAATCAGTTTTTCCTTTAGGACAGGAAGCATCCTGCTTCTGTCATGCATGGTATGAGTGAGTAATCATCTTCCCCATCCTCACATGGAAATCAGCTCACCCAGAGGAATATGCGATCGTCCATATTGGACAAAGGAAGGCAGGTCAGAGTCACATTGTGTTCTGCACCTGACAGCACCAGGTAATGACTGTGTCAGGGAAAAAAATCCCCATCATACACCTACTACATGTGAAATGATGCAATTAATGGAAAGTTCCTGCACAGCTCCCACAGGGATCATCTTAAAAGCTAGTTGGTGAAACTGGGCTTTGGTTATCTTAACCTGCACAAATGATTGTTTACATTTGTTATTGTTCATTCCCAATAAAGTTTATGTAAATACACCATTATTTCACTCTGTTCTTTGTCTAGACACTAAGAACTCCTCAGTGGCAAACAGGGTAGTGGGAATGGTGCTGCCACATCAGAAAGTTTAACGGTTATTTCTGTTCAATGCATTCCAAGCCAGGGGGATTTGTTCCTTTCTCCCACACGAAGCTGGTATCAGCCAGCTCAAGTGAGTGCATTTCTTTGGCTGAAATGACAGTGCCCAGATCCCAGAAGTGCTCATTAAATCACCAGAGCTACACAATCAGACTGCCACATGCAGAAGCAAAATGATAAATAACCATGCCCAAGTAACTGCTGGGGACTTGAGCCTGGGAGGAGATGGGATGGCATGTGCAGTGCTGCTCTGGTCAGGGGGCTGAGCCTGCCACCTCTTGATTTGATCCAGCTCTTTCCTAACCTTCAGTAACAGCACAGCAGGAAAACAGAAGGTGCCGACCAACCCCTCCCCTGGCAAAGGGCTCCTGCCTTTGCTGCCAGTTTGGAGACTAGGGTTTGGGGGAGGTCATGTAGGCAGCCCGTATGTGTCAGGCTTATTACCAGGGCAGTGCCATGCAGTGAGGGAATGGAGGAAGAGAAGAGATTTAAAATCCTTTTCTAGGGAGTGAAGACTGAGGTCCCAGAATAATTGCTTCACAAGACAGTGAAAAATCTTCTGAACATCAGTCTTGTACAATCCAGTAAGCAATACAACCTCTAGTTATCACTGCCAGCCAGGGACAGGACTCCTTTAGAGCTTTATTTTTTTATAAATAAATGTTTACCGCAGGCAAGATGCAAAGAAAAGTCATGACATATAGCCAGTACGTGACAGACCACAAGTTTAAGTGAGCTTCCCACTAAGATTTAATTTACACGAAGAAGAGCAGCTCCAGCAGCAGAGGGTGAGACCAAACCCCCAGGGAGTCTTGAAGCACAGCCACCATGCCTGCTTGCTGATGCAGGGTAGGAACTTCTTACTTCAAAACTTCATCATGAATTTGATAAAAGCATCCAAGCTTTTTTTTTTCTTTTTTAAAATAAAACATCACTCTCCTGGGCAAGTTTTGCAACTTGTCAAATCAGTATTTTGGGGAAGGAAGAATGTGCACCACAATGTTTTCCCCCAGCTCTAGCTCAAGTTTTATAACAGAATTACATGAGCACCTTTGCCTGTTTACATAGGAAATCACTCTGAAGATAGACTGCAGTGAAATATTTTACATCAATAAAATCAGTTAAGATCATCTTTGTTAGGTCTTCTCACTCTATGTAAGGCACCTCTGTGTCACTAGGAAGTCAACAGAATTTGAGCCAAAGTTTAAAAATATAAGAGATTTGGCTATAGTTACATAAGACCCAGGACAGATTCAGATAGAAGAAAGCCCATTCCACAATTTCTTAATATACATAACAGAACTTGTTCATAATGTATTACGTTACCTTTCTCATAACCCTCGCCAGTATGAAATTTTATTTGCTCTGCATTTATTTTTCCATTACCAACACAGAAAGCAGGCTGGAAAAGCAGTTTATCTAAGTCACTGAATCACATTTACAGTAAAAATCCTCTGCTTTGGAATATACTACACTAGCAGAGACACAAGCTTTCAGCCACAGCTAAAACATAATAAAACTCTACCAAACTAAAGGTAGACGCGAGTTTGTTTGCTTACCAAGTAATACAGATGTAGGTAACAGGTATTTGTGTCATCTTCCTTAAGTCTGATTTAACATCAGAAAGACCATGTGCCCGTCCTCAATGACAGTACTCATCAGCCTCCAGTATCCATTTGCCATGCTTGCAGTGCTGAGTTCTCACAGTCAATTCCTGTTTTTCACCATCACACCAAATTGCAAGTCAGACCAAGCTCCTCAAAACCCTGCCCCTGCATCTTCAGGAATTTTGGAATCCACATACAAAGTACAGGGCCACAGCTGCAACATCAGAAAGCTGTTTGTAATTGTTATTTTGTGTGTCACATATATAATATTCAGCTGCATGTTGTCTGGAAGGATATAACGAAACAAATTCATGTGGAATTACTCTATTTCTTCCAATAGCATAAAGAATAAGCTGCATAAATATTGCTGAATTTCCAGTAAAAAATAAGAGTTATGTCAATTATATAAAGATTATAAAAATAAATAGGGGGAGGAACCAGACATTGAGTTTATTGCAACAGCTACACATTCCTGGTCATGAGGAAGACAGTATATCTTTATATTTTTAACTTCCTGAGCAGCAAGATATGTAGGCCACCCAAAGTTGGACATACCAAAGATTTCAAAAAGTGTTCAATTACTGTACTGTTGTTAGAGTTAACAGGCTGCCATTTCAAAGAACAGAACACGGTCCAAGTACAAGAAGCAGTATTTCCCTACCATCACCACTAAAGAGAACAGACAAAAAAACAAAACTCCTCACTGTAAGTACAAAGAAGTTGAATAAGCAGCGGGAATATGGTGTCAGAGTAAGGACTAGGAAAGTTCCAGCAAAAAAAATTTGTATTTTCCGTATTCTTAAGTGCCATTTCAAAACTACATAGTTGGTGTTCCTGAAACAAGCATCAACAGATGTGGTTAAGCCAGTTATTGCACCAGTCAGCAACATCACCTCAGCAGTAGTGCACATCTCATGGACACAAGTCCCACCTCAAAGTGAACACTGTTGCTGTTAATGTTTCTGGTACTTGTTTGTTTTCTTTGTGTCATTATGGATGAGTTAGCATGTTTAATATACATTCCCTAATAAATCAGAGCTTAACATGTAAACACTGTACAAGTGTTATTCACAGAAGAGGGCCATAGTCTAAAACCATTTCAGAAACAGAAAAACTCTGATGTATTCACTTTCTTGCCACAAGTGAAACAAATGAAGAAGAACTGGGAGCACGTACTGCAAGGCTGCTTTCACAGCAGGAACTCACAGTCCACCCACAGGTCAAAATATCCTTGTTTGAAAAAGCATAATACAAAAACGTCATAGTTTTACTTGAACATAAGTGAGCAGTGTGATATTTACCTGCCCAAACATAGCACAGCAGTAGCAAATCCTGAAGGAACAGTCAAATCATCTTTTTGATTACAGCTTTTGGCAATATCAGAAAAAAATCCCTAGAGGAAAATTTGATAAAGAGCTCATGTCTTTCACAAACTGCCAAGCTAGTTTACAGAGGAACACCACACAGAAGAACTTCCAAGATATTAGGCAGTCAGATATGTAGGTTTAACTATAATTCTGAAAACTGTGGAAGTTCATTCAAATACTGCTTTATCTGGAAGTATTGCTGAAAGCATCCTGAGATTCATGAGATAGCATACCATGAAAATATACACCCTTAAAAGCTATCTTGTGCTCAAAACTCATGTCAGTCACAGAGAACTGATATTCCTCTTTTACAGTACGTGAAATAGTTTTATTATTGCATGAGGGAGTTTTGCATTATTTGTTTACTTTCAAGGAGGTAATGAAACCTAGCTGGTTATTATTTTTCTCCCAAGAAGTAACACTGAGGCAAATGGAAAGAGCTCTGAATACTGGAGGTAAAAATGAAATTGTTTTTCAGCCTGGTCCAGGTCCCCTATAGGTACAACTTTGCTCAGTTTCTCAGTTTCTTTTATGCAGCCCCCAAAGTCTCAGCCACACACTGTCCTTAACCCAGCATCACCAACCACGTGCAAGCCCAGCCAGCTTGCAAACCCACCTGGCTGCAGCCACACATAACAGAACAGCCTCACGTAACTTGAAGAAGTACTATAGAAGGACCGTTGTAGATGTAAGCGAAGCAGTCCTGTTTGAACAAGACACCCCATGTACATCAGCATAAGATTAGGGTGCAAAATGGCCCTTGACACACTTGGGAAGCTTGAACGTTTTCTGCCTTGAAGGCAAGATCTTCCCCTTGAATCTTGCACTGCACAGATTTCAGACACATTGCATACCTTCACACGTAATCTGCATCTTAGATGATTTACCCTTTTACAAATACTGCTCCTGGAACAGGAAAGTCCTTAGTTCCAGGGAAGATCACAGGCCAAGAAATTCACACAAAAGAGGAGGCTCAGAGTAAGCTTCCTCATGTATTGCTCCTGGAGACTACTCAATCCACACAGCTGTGAACCAAAGAATTATATTGGCATTCAACTTGTTTCTTGGAATCCAGCTAATGTCAGAGTTGCACGCATTCAAATACAGCACCTGGCCTGAAGAGGTGCACAGGCGCTGCGACAGCTGCCGAGAGCAGCAGGCCAACTTCAGAGGAAGAAGGAAGCACCACACCAACAAGCTCCATCCAGCAACTGGAACACTTCTGCAGAGCTCAGCTCCTACCCAGAGCTCTGCATGTATTCTTCACACAGACTTCAGTGACTTTTCTTCTGCTTTCAGACTTTTTTCCTTCATGTTCCCTGAAATGATTATTTATACTAGCAAATGCCTCTATCTTTAACTTGGGTGCATCACAGTCCCCTGGGCTGAGCTAGAGGTACAAGGGGAGGGCCAGTTCCCTGACAGCATTGAGGAAGTTGCGCAACAAATTCAGCTATCTGAACTTGCCCAAAACAACATTATCTTCACAGACCTCTGTTTTACCTGAGAAACTTGTATTATGGAGCCTGCTTTATCATAATTATAATTGGATACCTAAGATTTAGAGAAATAGCATTAATGTCTTTGGAACAATCTGTGATCAAAGCCAGTAAGATGAAATGTGTGCTAGAAAGTGATCCTGTATCTTAAGAGATAAGTGCACTGGGAATTTGTGAAACTGCCCAGTACATCTCTCACTTCTGATGGCTTCGCTACCCAAGTTTTAGGCTGCTTTTTGCTCTTCATCTTTGTTCTTCTATCAGCTACTTGCTGCAGAGCCCACAACATAAGCGGCTCTGTGCCATTGCCAAGATGAAAGCTTTCCTACTGCCTATCCAAATCCACGTTTACTTTTCACAAGCAAAATGGACATGCAGAAAAAGTAACATCCACTTGTGTTTTAATATATTCTTGGTTGATAGATGAGCTCAAAGCTTCAGTTTCTGCCAAGACCTCTCTCATGCAGTCCAGAAAGCAAAAGCAACACAGCTGCAAGACAGGAAATAATGTGTGCAAATATGACCTGATGCAGATCAGTAACCATGTAGTTCAGGGCAATTAATTTCTAGCTCTTGCCATATTCAAATACTAAGTCTGCCTTAGAATTACTTATTTTCATATTAGCAACACTGGCAGCCAACTGTTCCAAATGATGGCTTATCAGATATGCATTTTTTACCCTCTAGGTTCATTTTGCTTACAAACATACTAGAAAAAACATGGTATGAAGGTAAGCCTGCTGCATAAGGATAACACAATCCATTTCATTTTAAAGCAAACCATCTCTACCAACTGTAAAACAAAATTTAAAATATATGTTATGAAATGAAAAAGAGCAGCAGCCTACTATGAAAAAAGGAGAATTTGACAGGATAAGAGAAATATGTATAAATGCTAGCCGTGAGGTCATGCTAACAAACAGCTTTGAGACAAGTTTGAAGTAGCCATTAAGAAGTGATGAGCTATGACAAGCTGGTTCCGCCGACTTGCGTGCACAGCCATCTGTGTAAAGCCTTGGCAATCCCTCACTTCCTCAGAAAGGATGCACGATGCCTGCACATCCACAAGTCAGTAGTCCACCAAGATTCCCACTCACGCTGGGGAAGTTAGCTCAGAGAAATCATCTGTGAAACCCTGCTCTACCAATGTGACAAGTCATAACATCACTTCCCTCCAGAGGGCTGAGGAAAATGACCCAATAAACTCACCCTCCATGGCTGTGATGCACCAAAGGCAGAAACTTTACGCTTTCGCTTCGCTTTGCTCTCCAAACTTTGGAAAAACAACCAAAACCAACTACAACCAGACTGTTTAAGTATGTCAAATGGGTAAAATACATCCCATTAAAAACTGCATTGAGCTGTAGGGGCGACAAAAAACACACCTCTGATAGGCTTACAGGTAAAATATCACATTGAAAGACCTGGCTATTAACTCAACAACCTCTTCTGGAAATATATGATAGCCGTAACACTTTGGGTGGACAGAATTGTACTGAAAAGGAGAAAAAGCCGGTGGCTATTTCCAGTCTCCCTGAAAAGCATGCAGCACAACCTCCAGCTGTTTAAATTCAGCACCAAGTCCCTTATGCTGCCTGATGCAATGCCTTGTGTAAAAGCAGCACTGCAATATAATGAACAGCCCCCCCAGGCAGGGCAGACAGAAGGGATAAAATGCATCAAACAGCACATGCCCCTCATTAGTGCTGCTGGGACTGCAGAGGAGAATAGCCTGTGACAGCAGCCACAATGCCTGCAACACACTGGAGAGGCAGGATTGTTTGAAAAGGGCTTTTTCCTCCCAAAGAAAAATACCAGCCAAAAGCTTTTAGTGGTGGGAGGGGTTTGGAGAGAAAGAGCAACTCCCTAGGGGGAACACAGACATTTCTGCCTGCTCCCCTTTGCAGGGAAAAAAAAAAATCTATTCTTTATTTGAGAAAGGTGCATGCTGTGGTGCCAAGGACAGCTTGTCTCTGGTACAGGCAGTGAGAACTTGCAGGACCAGCACACAGTGTGGTCTTCCCACACAACCTCAGCAGTTTCGTGAGTTTTTGGTGTCCAGGTGCATTGAGACTTGCAGAGGAAGATTCAGGGAGTGCCCAACTAACCCCGAGACAGTTAGTGTCTGGAGGAACTCCTGCCAATGCTTCTTAAAAAGCCAAAAAACAGGAAAAAGCCCCAATCAGGAAAGCAACACACTGCTGCTCCTTCCCAATTGAGGTGCACTGACAAACGGCAAGGAGCGAATGCTAAAGTCATTCGGCTCCAGGCTAGGAAATCAGATGGAAAGTCTGTTGGGGGGGGGCTGGTTCAGGGCTGGCGCTGATCTGACTAGCAAGACCCCAAGCAGCCAACAAGCTCACGCTTGTTGTGAAATCTGTTGGTCTCATATACAGAGCTGGGGTGGGTACACTCAATGCCTAGCTTTCTGAAACAGACAAGGCTTCAGGCTGCCAGGTTTAGACTTGAAATTACAACATGAGATCAGCCATGTGGGATTAGGTCAAATATTCAGGGGAGGTTCAGGCTGGATGTTAGGAAAAGGCTCTTCACCAAGAGTGTGGTCAGACACTGGAACAGGCTCCCCAGGGACGTGGTCACGGCACCGAGCCTGCTGGAGTTCAAGAAGCATTTGGACAAAACACTCAGACACATGGTCTGATTTTTGGGGGGTCCTGTGCAGAGCCAGGAGTTGGACTCAATGATCCTTGTGGGTCACTTCCAACTCGGGATATTTTGTGATTCCATGATTCATCCTCCGTGTCCTAATAGCAGCCATAAGCAGAGGCCACAGGGAAGTTAGAACCAGACAGAAATGGATACTTCTTCCCCCAGGTCTCTCCCAGCCTTTCAGATCCTGAGGTAAGAGTTTGGTCATACCTAAGAGCACCTGTAGATCCTCTTGGTGGTAGCTACTGCCTGACAGCAAATTTCTGCAGAACCAGAGGAGCCTTGGAATTGAGGAACCTCACTGTGCCTTGCCATAGATAGATGGGGGGGACACACACCACTTCCTCTGTTTTATTTGCTCAGATGAAGAAATGCCTAACTGAGGAGGTACAGGGCATCCTCTTTCCATGTCTCCCAACTCTAAACATCCCTGACCAGCCCTGCGAGACGAGGAAGGGACAGGGAAAGCAAACACCATCTGCAGAGCTCTGCAAGCAGCTGCTGATGGTGACAGATTGTGCCACTGCACTTCGATGCAGCACCCCTCTCCCAGCCAGGCTCTGAGCAGAACACACTCTGTGATTAAAGACTGCACTGCTGACTAACGGTAGAGTTATAACCATTATAGCAAGAAGAGACCTCACTGAATGCCTCCTCTTTTTTTCTCCTGTTAAGCCATTTCAGCAGTTTACGAGGTTCAATCCAGGAAAAGAGGCAGTTAAACTATAAAGCTAATTTGGCTGAGAACACAAGACACTTGCTTTATCCTCACAGAAGGCAGCAAATACTTTGTTCAGTTTAATTGATAGCACGTTCTACGCACTGCGGATATAAATGACTCTTACAGATTTGGCTTAGCACATAGAACAAAGAGAAACCCAAAAGTACAATGCTATTTTATCTGTAAAACATTATTGCATCCTGTATTTATAACATGTTATGCCCACACATCAATAAGAAGAGTTCATCAATAAGCAGCCTTAACTCCAAGTTTCTGCAGGTTTTGGGGGTTTGTTCGTTGATTTTTTTGGTTTTTTTTTAATACTTAAGGAATTACATTATAAGGAGACCAATATGTACAGTTATGAAGACAGTGTTAGGATTTATGGAGGCAGACTGAAATTGTGCTTGTTTGCCTAACCTACACAATTGGCCTCCACTATGATAACTGTCATCACCAGAGATTTTGCTCTCCTGCACCACTGTAAATGCAGCGGGAGACAACTCCACTCCTGCAGTTTTCACTCTTCCAATAAATTAAACATGAAGGACTATCCATGTACCATGCAGAGTGTCTCACTTGCATCAGCCTCCCACTGCAAGATCTGGAAAGCTTCACATCCCAGCCATAAGCCTCCCACCTACAGCAGTGCAAAATATAAAGGAAATGAGTCAAGAACTTCTCAGACTTAAAATCTTAAAGAGGAATTCACACAAGAAGAAACCTGGAAAACTGCAGCCTACCCTGCAGTAGCATCACTAAATTCTGTATGACAAAACATTGGTTAAGATGAAAAAAATATGAATTTCCACCCTCTCATAAAACAAGAAACTGACTTATTTCTAATTACTATGCAACTACAAAATAGTCATATGTCATGAGTACAATATTACTCAATATAAGAAAAATCCATAATGATCAGTTTATTCATCACTCCAGAAAAACAAACAGGCTTAAAATGAAGCAGAGGAAGAACAGATTATACACTACAGACTAAAAAAGGCACACTGAATGTTGTGCAAAGTTATCAAAAATAAAACCAAAAGAGGCTCTTTTTAAATGCTCAAAACACAAGGAGATTACTGCAAGGGCTTATCTGAGAACTGTGTCACCCAGGCCATTGTGAGGCAGGGAGAGACCAGATGGACCAACAGAAGATATTCAATCAGATGGTCCCAAGCAATTATATAGTCTGTGGTTTAAAACACCAGAAATGATAGAAATCATCTTGCTTCCATTCCATCTGTCACTGGCTCACTCAAAGACTAAGAAGCTTCAAGAGTTTCTTTCCAAAGGGAAGTACTGCTGTTCCCAGGCATGTAGAAAACACGAGGTAATAAATCCTGCATGTTTTGAGCTCACCTCCACAAAGAACTTTGAAATACGTCAGAATCCTTGAAAGAAACAACAGCAAAAACTTGCGAAGTTTTAACAGCACTACAGCCAAAGCCAGCTGTGGTTGGAATACGCGCACTAGAAGTAAGCATGCCTCTTACAGGACACTGAAAAGACAGAAGATGAGTCACTAGAATTGGTTGTTAGCAAATACTTTTCAAAGTCCTGGCTACCCTGCTTCTCCTATAGCTTTTAGCAGCCTTATTGTGCTCTACTCCTCTCTTCCACTGCACATCAGACAGAGCAAGCAGTGCTCTTGCCACTAACCCAGTGAACCTGGACTACCTACATTACTGGCAGTCAGTAATTAACAGCCACAAACATATCAGGGCTCTAACACATACAAAGCATGGCTTGTTTCTTACTGCAAACCACACTACCACCATCTCCCAGCTTCTTCTCAGCAATGCAGCCTCCCTTCCATACACTTTAGCTGTTGACATTCAGTGAGGAACATAAAAGGTTGCAGACCCCTGCTCTAAGGAGCACATTACTGGAACAGAGATTCAAAAGGAAAGAGATCTGTAAGGAAGCATCAGGATCATGGTCCTGTAAAGTTGTCTGCATCAGCTCAAGTTAGGTTAGAGAGCAACCTGCTTTATCTAAATGGACTGCGCATGGACAGGGTGCACAGGAGAATGGTTGCCCATATGGAAATGGTTACCTTTTCTCTTATGTCCCAGATGACTAGGGATGCAGCCTTTAACCAATTCCTGCACAAGTAGGGTATTGTTTAAGGAGAGTGGAGGTATCACAAACACAAATCCTATTTTGCTATTTTGAAGGAAGCCATCTTCAAAATACAGGCCTTGCTCATTGCACATCCAGCAATACACCCAGTAAGGGTTTCTCCTCGATTTTGGAGAACTTGTTTCTCTTTCCTGCATTCTGAATTCCCTTCTCTACAGCAATTACCATGACCAGGCTATTGGCAGTGCTACACAATCCATTCCCCCAGCTTTGCTGTCCTACTTTGTCGGATTGAGCTCTCTGACCTACAACAGAGCCTTCCGCTATGATCAGCTTCATCAAGGCTCCCTCTGCCTCACTGTCTCGTGAGCTTAGAGAATTCTGAACATTGTGTCATGGTTCCATTTTAACAGATTATTTTTCTTAACTGAGATGGGCAGGCGGCAGTAGCTCCAGAGCTGCCCTTTGCATGCCTAGGCTAAGCTGCAGAGTTCAAACGCAAGGTTAGGTTGTTCCCCCTGCCCCCCTTCCATTTTTGCTCTTTCCTTTGACATTTTTAAGTTCACAGAGCTCCATAGATGGGTAAGAAATAATTTCCCACTTGGCCAGCTGAAGGCTCCTAAAGAGAACAACAAATTAACAGTAATGGATTACATGAAGGAAAATGGGTTTTGCTCATCTGCAGCCACGCTCTGCCCCCAAGGGACAATTTTTATAAATACAATAGTGTTGTTATTCAAATGGCTCCCCTCAAATCTAGACTCACCTCTTTATCAGTGGCAGGTAGTGCTGTCGAAGTAAATGTAAATGAACCATCACAGTAATCCACAGAGCAAAGAGCAGACTGGAAAGCTCAAGATTGTCAAACTATTTGCATTTCTGTTGTAAATGGCTTGCACTGCAGCTCCAAAGCACTAACATAATCCTTATGTAATCTGTAAGTTTCCTATTCATCTTCATAAAATTCTAGTTTCTAACATGGCAATAGTGTTAATAGTCAGTTAAACACAAGATGATTTCATAGTGAGTTTCCAGAGAGATGATGTCATTTGGGAACAATGTACTCCATTTATGCATAATATCTGAAAAAAGATGGCCAGATACAAGTCACAAAGAAACAGTCAGTGTTTTACAAGTTCATAAATTTAAGGCTATGGATGTGGAGGGAACAAAATTTGAATCTTTAAGCACCATAATTCATGGACACAGATTCAATTTAACTTCACAATATTTAGAATATAAGCAAAAATATGCCACAGCAGAAGCAAATATATGGCACGCTAAAACAGCGCTAACTAAAAATATTATTGTTGCTTCCCCACACAAGTTCAAAGACAGCAGTCTGGGCATACCAGTGCCTATCAGTGAGATACGCTATGAGAACAGACAGAACATGTGCAGCGCCTAGCACATGCTCTGATTTGGTTGATCATTACATAAGTTTTTTTCTCTCCCCCCTTTTCCTTTCCCTCAAGAACAATCAGGAAGAATGAACGCACAAGAAATACAGTCCTCTCTTGATTCACTGTTGATAAAAAGTCTACATTATATTCTTCATAACCATACATTCCTCAACAGCCTGTCAACACAGATGATGTTCAAACACATAATGACCAAAGTTTAATTAGCATTTATCCACAGCCAGGAAGCACACAAGCAGACAGAGCAAAAGCCAGTGTGCTTTAAAAAAAGACACCTACAACCTGGACCCAATTTTAAGTTACTTTTTATCCAAACTTTACCCTTGCTCCCCAGCTACATCTGTCTATGTAGCACAGCATCTCAGCATGCCAGCAGCTGAAAGCTGTCAGCCATGCTTCAGTGGGGCAGAAAAGTACCTTCTGTTTAAGGAAACAGGACATCAGAGTAATCCTAACAGGCAAAATTTAACACTACATTGCCTACCAGCTTCTTGGGTGATATGTATGATTATGCACTTGGAAAATGGAGTGAATTATGGTAAAGGTTCAGATATTAGAGGCACCTGAGACATTGCCACATCACACAGTTCCCCACATTCCCCACATATGTACACCTGTATGCCCATGCACACCAAGAAAAGGCCCCAATTTGTAATCCGCCCTTTAAATAGAGAAAGCAGACTGATGGTTCCAGTTGTTCCCCTCCTATTTCCTGTTCTTCCATCTCACTCCTACACAGACACCCACATCACCACTATTTTTGCTCAGTTTAAAGAGGTCATTTACATTTTCCTTACTATCCTTTGCATTACAATGCCTAATTAACACTACTTAGACAGCGATAGTAGCTTTTATAGAAAGCTTTCCATCAGCAGATCACCAAGCATGGCATGGCAATCTGCATCATCCCTTTTTCAGAGGAGAGAAAACAGATCCTGGAGAATAAAGTGACTCATGCACCATCCAGCAAACTAACAGCAAGACTAGATACAGGAACTTGGTATTCCCAGCGCTCCATGTACTAGATCACAGGCTGTTCTCCCAGTGAAGCTGCAGCTTGCTTTCTGTTCTCACAACTTAGGCAACTGTCAGAATGCAATAAAGAGCTTTCTCTACAACTCAAACTTGTTCCAGTCACTGCTGTTGCATGCCCCAGCCCAGGCTTCCATTAATTTTGAAAAAGATTCATATAAGGTACCTTAAGATCTTGCTTAGGACCAAAAAAACTAAAATGTAATAAAGCAAATGCTGCAATAAATGACAGTTGGAATCTTAAATCTAAGAGAAAAGCGGCACAAAAAATAAATGTCTTGAGCTCAAGGTATAGTAGAATGTATCTATATATTACAAATTCCAATATATACAGGCCTCTCAGTAAAGCATGGTGTCAAACAATTACCCTTACTATTTCAAGCACAACCTCACTTGCAGGAGCAACCTGTTACAGAAATTTTGTGCAGCACATTCAAAGCTATTGTAGTTAAAATAAATTATGTGTTTGGATTCAATTATCAAATGCTGATGAGTCATAGCCTTCATTTAGCATCTAGTTTAAAAAAAGTAGTCTTGGATGCCTCTAGCACCACAAAGGAAATTCAAAGGGATGGTGAATTCAAGCATTTGAAAAAAAATGAGAGGTACATTAATCAGCAGGTTCAACCTACCAACAGCAGGAAAAAAATTTATTGCTCATCTCAGACATCCTTCAATCTGACCTGCAAAGCAAGCAAATTTAAAGTAACATCCAGTTCCTTATCAAGACTCACGGGCTGTGAGCCAAAACAGCCTCTATTATTTGTATTTCCCACACACATAGACAAGTGTCTTAACCACATCAAGGTCATTCAATACCAAGACCACTAAATTAAGTTTTCCTCTAAAGTGAGGCCTCATTATCAAGACTAATTAAAGGATGACAAAACCTTCTGAACAGCTCCAATCCTTAGCAAAGGCTTATTCATGACTATGACATTCTTTAGAAATGAAGTTGATTAAAATTATTAAAAGCCATTTTAGTCTGTGTTAAAGGTCACCTGACTATCAACACTAGAACTGTATAAAATTGTAATGATACATAATTTTTCTATTTGCACTTTCACCACATGCTTCTTATTGATCTTCTGGCTCCCTATTTTTGGCAGTTACCCATCTCTGTTTAGAAATCATAGTATGCGGGGAAAACAGGATGTAACGTTGCATTTCATCTGGGGAACATTGGTTCCAAGGGGCCAGATCATACCACCTAAAGGAGCTTATTCTTGCCATTAGCACTTTAGATTTTTGGATCAAATATGTCAAAAACTTGAGTGATTCTTAGCTCTACAACAGAGGTAAGCTCATTTCATCGTGGTTTGCACAGCTAGTTTTACCTAGACAGCACCAGATACAAACAATACTTTGCAAACTCATCCAAGAATCTCCATTCCAAGATGTCTGATAGGTAGCAAAGATGCACAGATATAAGGAAGAATATAAAAAGGCCTGCACTCCTCTCCAGAGGCAGAGGCCGCTGTGGGTCTTACACTACCAGAAGAAGTTCTAATACTAAATTTGCAGCCCTTATGTGGAACAGTTTCCCCTTCCTCCTCTTACCCATGGCTCCACGTAAAGAAATGTCTCCCAGCTTTACCCTGAGGTCTTTTCTTCTCTGAATCCATTGCACAGCCTTAAAAAGATTTGCATTATGTACTTGAAACAAAATTGAGAGCTCTAGACTGCAAAATCATTTCCAAGATGCAAACTGCTAAGAAACTGATTACTTTGGTAAAACTCTTAAGACTCTTAGGGCCTCTTTTTCAGTGTGAAAATGGATTATGTGAGTGAGAAGCTTCCTTTGGTGCTATTGCAATTAGCAAAGAACCTACAAAATCCAGTTTGCCTGGACAACAGGAGGAACCACCTCCCTCCTTACTCAGTTATTTCACTCGGTTTATGTCATGAGCCCCATGCCCCAGAGAAGTTCCATCTCTACCTCCTCCCAGGTCTGTGCTCATGACTCCAAGCCTCATCTTTCAGCTTTACTCTCACACGCAAAAAACTCAGTCACTAGGCTGCTGCCATCAGTCCACCCAGTTCAATTTAATTGGCCTTGCCATATACATCCCCAGGCCTGAAACACTAACTTCCTACTGTTTCCACCACCACATGCAGAAGTGAAATGGCTTCATCCATTTAGCCTGAAGCAGGAAGGGCTATCACGGCCATCTGCTTTAACCAGGTCTTTGAGGGGTGGCTACCATTAATATCTTCTTCCTACAGACCAGGTGTTTTTATTGCCAGCAGGACCATTGCTTATTTACTCTCAGCAGCAAACAGGTGAAACATCTGCATAGCTCACAAGTGTTTCCATGCTATGCCCATAGGGAAGCTGAAAGCAACTGAAAATTGTGTAATAAAAGATTTCGAGTTGTGTTTCTTAAACTCATACCAAGGGGATGGATTTGGTCTATTTTCTATAATTAGATGCTCCCATTGCCTGATCAAGAACCCAGGGATAAATCAATTTAATATTGGAAATAAAAGTACACTTTTCACAAAAAGTTGTGTCAGAGCAAGAGGAATGGGATTCTAAGTACTAGACCTGCCAGCCAGCAGGGAAAGTGCTGGAGAAAGGAAGTTAACCCAAAACAGCAGTCACAGAGATATTAAGGAGCAGCATGCCCAAACCCTCATAAAGGGCACATACTGTGGTGACTACGGGGGGAAAATGAGTGCAAAGCTTCTAAAAAGAGCTTTTTTCACATGTTCTCTTCGAGAAGATCTGGTTCCAAGAATGGAAGAGACTTCTTAGGGCTCTGAAGAATGTGGGAAAACCTACCTAACTCTAGACCACCTCCTAGCATGCAAAAATTAAATTGATAAGTTAGCCACCCAGAATACTTTTCATACAATGCACATTGCTGGAATAGCAGCTTCATCTTTTTCTTCTCTGCTGGGTCTCTCTCAACCTCATATAAATCTTTCTCTCTGCCTGTCCATAGGTTTTAATTCTTCTGACAAAGCTCCTTCTATCTCTTTGCCTAACATTGACCTATCTTTCTCCCTTGGAAAAAAACATCCCATAGAGCTACAATATAAAGAAAAGAAAAAAGGAAAGTAATGTGTTGTCCCTGTAAAATATATTTACCCCATACTCCATACTCTATATCAAACAGTCACTCCAAATCCAAGTCGATCATTTCTCCGTTATTGCAAAACATTATAATCCACTTGTATGCTTTGGCAATTTTGAGATTAAAATTACACTGTCAAGATATTTTTATGGCTTTTAATTTTCCCCCCTCATGTTTTAGTACCTGCTCACTAGCTTGAAAAGCAAATGTCTTTCCCTATTGATTCTATTCTTTCCCTTTGGCAAACATTGATTCCCACCCCACCCCCCCCATTTATGAATAAATCAAAAATTAGCATGTCTGTTCTGTTTCATGACAACAGTTTCTCAGCATCAGTTGTGGCCCCCCATCCCTGCTTGCCAAAAGCTTCACCATTCATGACTGAGCACTGTAATCAGTGACTAAACACCCTTCACAAAGCTACTTTCACTACAGATAAAGAACAAACCAACCATTTGAGAGAGTACCACAAAGACATTCGCTAGTGCTTGCTTCAGTTAAAAATCTCGTTATCTAAGGGACAAAGAAGGTCTTTTTAAAGCCTATATGAGCTCCCAAAAAGTGGCAATATGACCTAGGAGAGGAGTACTCCACTTCTCGTTTGCCAAAGTTTGCCAAACTGTTCCACAATCTTCCACATTAAGATGGAATACAGGAGAGTTACATTGCTCTGTTTGACTGGTGTATGTAGGACAGTACAAGTGCACTGAACAGACCTGTGTGTATATTGTATTGAACGAAGGTCAAGTCCCCACCTCTGAAGTGATTGCAGCCAACTGGTGCTGCGTTCATCTGAAGGCACCCCAGAGCATCACAGGCAAAGGGCCCCATGATGCTTGTCCTGCCTGCGGCTACCCACCAGAAACAGAAGACTTTGGACTGCAAGAAGAAAGGGTCAAATGAATAATTAGTTTGCCATCATTAGTCTTCTAGCTTTGTTAAGCAACTTTAGTTCTGGTTACATGAGGATCTGCAGTCTTTTGACATTGCAGGGATGTAGCTGACAAGTGGAGGAATGTGGTGAAGTCATCCATGCACTTCTGAAGACTGAAAAGGCACCAGAAATTCCTTACAAAAATGCAAGGCATTTTGTCATCAATTGAATGCTATTTTTGGACACCTGTGGGATCCAGGCAGATATGACACTGAAGAAAAGGAGTAAGAAAAGAAAGGGGATGTTAGTGACAAGCAAGGAAGGGTCTCTGGAAAGTATCTCAAGAGGAAATGATGCTCTTTACCACACAGGACAGCAGTGACTTCCCCAGGAAGAGGCTGGAGGTGCAGCTCTTAAAGCATAATTAGATCCAGAACATCTGAAGAGATCCACATTGAAGTTTTTGCATAAGAGAGGCTCACAGCTGACAGACCAGGTGTGAACTCACCACCAGCAATCATCAGAAAAACGACTCCTTTGAAAGCATTCATACAAGCAGGCAGCAACTGTTGAAAATAAACCAGCACACTGGGGTTTACACAGGTACACAGACAGGCTAAGCCAAGCACACGGCAATGCAGTGTAGGAGAGGAGCTGGAAAGCTGCCAGGAAGAAAGAGTCAAGAATAAGACCAGAAAGTTCTTAAAGACTGAGCTCCCCTTGTTCCAAAGCAGATTGCTTACTGTGACCTGTACCAGATAACTGCTTAAAAATAAGTTGTGTGCAGACAGGGCAGTTCTGATGGCGATGCCCATATGACACACTCTCACTCAATCTGAGGTGCTAAAGCTGTCCCACTTTGTACGCAATAATCGGATATTCACCAGGACAATGAGACGAGAGAGCAGTTCTGCACAAGATGCTCTACTAGCAAGTAGGGGGAAGCCTAAGCTTTATACACAACCAGCCTGGGTTGGACTATCATGTACTGAGATGCAACTTAAGGTCTTGACACTGCTGCATGGTTAGGAACCTGATAGTTCTGGCCTAGCCTGTCAGAACTAAGAAATTAAGAGCCAAAGGAACTTCTTCCTGAGAAAACACCACCACCTCCCCAGTTAGGCAGGAGCTGGGCAGGGATTATGAAGAGCTAAATGGTGGAGTTGAATGCCTAATGCATCACTTTGATGCCCAAACCTCCTTGCAGTTCCAGGTATTCAGGCGAGGCTGACTCCACATACTTCAAGGTTAACTTAAAGACCACACAGATCACAGAATGCATCCATCAATCACAGAGATGAGCTTCATGTGTTATAACGTTATTAAACAGCCCAAATGCTGTTGGAAATGCCACAGACTCACTGTGTCTACAGTCTCCCTCAAACTGTCCATGGTCTGGCTCAATATGGGAAACATCATATCCAACTATCTGTAGCTGTGTAAAAAGTACTATTTTCACCTAAGCACAACAATGATAATTCAGAAAAGAGTTTTAACTGGGCACTGCATTAAACAATTTCTTTATCTTGAATAAGTGTTGCCAGACTACCAAAGCAGGTCTGCCAGGGAGCCCAGAATCCTTTCAGAAAGATACTAGACAGGCACTCCCAACATGTTTATGCATCACTTCACACCATCTTGAGGTAGGAGAGAAAAAACAACACTAATACTTTTCAGAAGATGAATGGGGAAAAAAATTGCTGGAGGGAATAAAAGCCACAGTGCCAGCATCACTGGTCAGTAGCTTGCCTACTGTTTTAAAAAAATAAAAGATAGCATTCTCACACATTTTGTGCTGCACTTTACCTCTACCTGTGATTTCAGGGCATTTCACTTCCTGGAGTGGCTAGGCTTTTCAGATGTTTTACATCGGTATTTTCACATTTTATTTTATTTCTTGAGCTCCTCCTTCACCAAAACCAATATGCTTTTCATCACCCATAGCAGTTCAGCTAGAAAATTCTTCATTTAAGTAACTGCTGACATATTACTGAAGAGCCAAGAAAAACAAAGGTAGTTGGAAAATGGTCTTGAAGTGTGAGACAAATAGACAAATACATTAAAGAATGGTGAAGAAAGCCAACTAAACACTAGCTGCGGACTTCATTTTAGACATGAAGCATAGTGTTCAATTAATCAGTATTTCAGTAAACCAAATATCTTCCTCATCAGACAACATGGTAGGTTTTACAGAGACTCAGTCCACAGGATAAAGTGCCACTTATTAGACAGAAGCCCAAACTACCTTTCCAACTCAAATTCAGAACAAGTATGCCCTTACTCTGAACAGCTACTTTGTGAGTGGAGGAGCTGAAATAGAAGCATTGAAGCATTGTACAAAGAATAAGGCAATAAGAGTGCCCGAGCAGAACTTTGGAAAGACGAGCAGAGCAATCACTGAAAAGTAACAGCAGAGCCTGAGATCATTAGGGTGTCAGGGCAGACTCGGATCTCAAGTACCAACTCATACACTCCCCAAGAAAAGCCTGCTTTGCTGCATTGACAGAAAAGACCACACAAGCCTCCTAAGTTACGCCAGGTCGGTTTGGGGCTTTCTGTGAAAGCACCATCTTTGTCCATGAAACTTTCTGCTTGCTGTCGTAGTCACATGTAAACTTATTTGCTGATGGCATTCCATTTGTACAGAGGTCTTAAGGGTACTAAATCCTTCAAAGTTCATGAAAAACAGACAATCAAGTAGAGGAAAAAAGCGTTACGGTGAATAGAGAGTGTAAGACATCAGCGTGAGCTCAGCCCTTATCAATCATCAAGAAACCTTCACAGGAAAAGCTCATTTTGTGTGTCCTAATCTCAGAAAATCTCTCATTTTTCCATTAGACATGAGAAATTCTACCTCTTACTTTTTTTGTACACTACTATGAATCCTCCATAGTTCACTCAGTTATAAACTCAGTTAAAGCTCTTCCCCGACCAAAATATTCTCTCCTCAACTCATCCCCCAGTTGTTGTGAATTCTCTGATGTCTTATAGAGCTCTACCTCACTACTATAGCTTTAGAATAATTTGGTTAAAAAGCCAATCAACCATGAGACACAAAGCCATAGGAAACCAGTTTTCATTAGTTCTGCTAGTCACAAAAGTACTTGTTTATTGTCACAAAAACAGCTGGAATATATTTGGTTTCTGCACAATGTCTCATTTTACTCCCCAAACCAAGAACAGCTGGGACATCAGATTACTGACAGTTGCCTGTAACAGTATTAAAAATGGATAGTGTTGTAAGACAAAGCCCTAATCTGTTGGGGAAGAGCACACCAGGGTAAGGTGAGAAATCTGCCAAAAAGCAGGGCGCATTTTTGCAATCATCACTGGCAATCTATAAAAAGGAATAAAGACATGTTAATGAGAGCAGGCAAGTAACAAGAGCCAGGGGCATGCTGTCAGTGACAGAAACCCAGAGGAATCTAACAGCAAAACAAGGAAAATACTGCAAGAAAGCATCCCAAGTTATCACTAATCTTAAAAGTGAACTCCCTTTAACCTGGCTCTCCGCTACATGCATGTTAATGGTTAAGCTTTGCATGCAAGAATAACATCTACAGTCAGCTACCTGTACCTGAAAGTAGCCTGTTCTATAACACAGCATAATACAATGAGATAAAAGCTTTCCAACCCCTTCCATAAGACCGATGCCTCAGCAATTTAACCATGGCAGAGGGCAGGCAGTAGCAAAAACTTTATTACCAGACAGTCAAAAATCAGCTCTGCATGAACAAGCAAAGTCAATACAGCAGACAGCTCATCAAGGGCCAAAGAGCCTGCAGGACTGAATAGTCTTATCTTTAAGAAGGAGGATGATCCACTGTGAAGCCACCAGTCGGGACTTGTTTAATGCCCTGCTCCAACACAGATCTCTGCAAAGTACTGAACAAGTCATCTTGGCAGTCTTGCATTAGATACAGACATCTAACTCCCTTCCAAATAACTGAAATGGACTAACTTGAGTACCTCAGAAATTCTCTGTATTCAGATCCTTGTCTGTGAAAGGGTCAGGTAATATGGAGAGACTGCAAAAAGGGCAGAGATGTTCAGACTGACAGTAATAGGTGACTGAGGTTCAACGTGCACTCAGGGCTCTGAGGTTCAACAGAAGGGCTTTCCTAGCTTCTCTATCAACAGTCACTTACTGAATTATGGGAGAACCTCTGGAGAATACACTAAGAAAAGCAAGAGACACCTCTTGGTGCTGACATATATAAGCAACCCGCAAGGAAAAAGTGATTTGCTGTTTCTCTCAAATAAGTCCGAATTAAGAAATTCAGATCTGCCATGTTCTATCTTCAGACAGATGACACTTCTAGCAGTGGAAGCCAGCCACATAAGAGACAAGATGGGTTACTACAGATGAGATTTTTTTGCCCAGGGATCTGAAGGTATGTCACAACCTGAGGTGGCTACGAAAGGCTAACGAAGAAAAGCCAAGTCTAAAGGGAAGCACTCAGCAGTGATGAAATCTGTCAGGTGATATTATTGCTGTCACATATAGCAATAACCAACATGATCTAAATATATTGAGGACAAACTAGCTGACTTCTACTCAGCCAAACCTGAACTTCAGCAACAACACAGCTAACAAGGAAATGTCTCCATCACTCCTCCAGCTCTGGGACCCATTCAACACAGCTTTCTAGCAGCTTTTAGAAATGACCTCCATCTCTCATCCCATGGCCAAGCTGTACTTCCATCCGTCTCTTCTAACACCTGATAGCAATGACTCAGTTTACCTTTACAGGACAATTCAGCCATGCACAGCTCTACCTGTCTACAAAGTCATGAGCAGAGTGTCGCACAGCACAGCTCCCACCTTGGAGGGGATAGGGAAAGGAGAACAGGAAGCAGAGAGTGGCATCAGTGGGCAGTGGAGCATTACAGCTGAGCCCATGTAAAGGTGGTGGGAGTGCAGAGGAAGGAAGCATACCATAGCTTCACCTTCTCTTCAGAAAGTAGGCAGAAACTAATACATTTGTAAATGGGGATTTTTTGTTATTCAGTGGGATCTAGGAGTTAAAGAGAAGTGAGGCCATCACGTTATACCTTGGTAGAATTACCTGAACTTAAGAAAAAATGCCTAGGGGAAATGGTTTTGTGTGTTTTGGTACTGGGAAGTACAAGCTACTTACTATTCATCTTCAGACAGTCACTAATAGTCATGGTGCTTAAATAGGAAGGGGTGTTCTTCATTCTGCTTGTCTTTGAAGAACAATGTTGTTTTTCTCTTCCAAAATAGTATGCTAATGAATTATTTTTACAGGACGATCCTATGGAAACAAAACAGTAAGGAAAGGAAATGCCTTGAAAGAAACATCTTCAGCTCTTCTAAAAACTTGGACTTGCCTTGTGTGTATGGAGTCCCAACATCCCATACCTACAAATGAACTTTCTGTTCCTATATCACACAAGACAGAGGAAGCAATTGCTTCCCTTTTATGGATGAGAAATGAAACAGTGACTTATTCCTAGAGGGACTGGTGAGAGCTCATACCTGAAGTGCATTTTGCTGCAAGGCAGTCAGGCAGGACTATGAAGAGCAGAGAAAAATAAAGCCATCACTTTGAAAAATCTTCTGAGCTCACAACAGTGGCATGGAATAACTCAGCAAGCCTGAGGACAGGAGGCAAAATGAGGCAGACCTGAGAAGAGAACTAGGAGGAGACAGTGGTTGGGATGGGGAGCAGCTAAAACTTACAGGCCCAGGGTTTTGGACTTTTGCAAAAACAGCAGCACTGGATTCACACAGAACTGAAGGCACCTCCTCCTCTTCCACACTCCACAGGGGAAAAAAGGATTATGTACAAATATTTGTACATTTGTGTCATGCTATCCACTACTAATCACAGCCCTTGTCTCAGCTGGAGATCAAGCACCAGAAATTGAGACTAAAAATCTCTCCCATGCATTCAGCTCATCTTAAGACAGGAAGCAGGATTAAGGAAAGTAGGGATTCCTTTTTACTGTCAATAAACCATTTACCCTCAATTTGGGCAGCAACAACTACCTCCAGTTATGACCAACTACAAACTACTTTTGTAGTTTACAACTAGACCTCTATCCTTAGTGAACAGAGAACACAATACCTATAGCCCTTCCAATAAAGTTAATGCATGATAAGTACAAGCGATCTGCTTGAAGAATAGAGAATTTACAGGTGATATGAGCAGCACAAGTCCACTGTGCCAAAGCATCAGGCCTTGGAGATAAGTGAGTGGCCTAAAGTCACTGACACCTCATGGCTGCAGGCTGGGCTGTAACCACCAGTCCGGTCTGCATCCCTCACTGTTGGGCAAGCTGTCTTGTCCAGAGCTCTCACAGCTTCCACATGGAAGTTGCAGAGGAAAGAAGCTACCAAATAAAAAGTCTGCCAAAGTGCATTGTCTCAGGTTTGGTTCAGTATTTTTCTGTCTTGTCCTCCCTTCCCTGCTTCAGAGAAGACCAACAAGATTGCAGTTAAATTCTGTGTCTTTCAGACAAAGAGGAAACTTAATTGCAGTCTTTGGGAGACTGAATTTCTATTGAATGAGATAATGAAGCATAACCAATTGCATTTCAGTGCCAGGGCTCAGAAGGCAATTTGCTAAGAAGCAGAGGTGTGGAGCAATCTCCTCAGAGTGATTCACTGAAACAGCAACTGGCAGACAGAGGCGAGCAGCCCCGGGTAGACAAGTGCCACGGATGTCAGTCAGAGCAGCTTGTAAAAGCCTTCGGCTCAGGTAAATTGGGAGAGACATAGATCACTGCTGACCAGCTAATGAATAAAAATTATTACTAGAATTAGCAATAGACATGTACAGGACCTTCCCTATGAATGCTGAAGCAAAAATATTTACTGTTAACATAAAACCCCTGAATTAGTCATCCAGCCTTTAAGTACCTCCTGCTGTCAGCAGTGCCTTGACTCAACAAAACAAGATGCTGCTCTGGACAGAAATGTATAACTCTAGCCCTGAATAAATGGATTCTTAAAATGCTTACTAAATCACTACACAATAACTAGAGCTATATCACATGAAGCCTCATTTTCTACTGCTAGAAAAAGACAGCCAAACAGCTTTATTTTTCAATGTATTTTTGGAATGTGCCTCTATGAAGCTGAAATGATGGTGTTGAGTCATAAGCTCGGGGATTCATCTACTCAGACCGAGCTCATGTATCTGGAATGCAAAAGGCTGGGAAATAGAGATATGAGCTTTTGGTTCTTTACCAACTCCGTATGCCCCATATTCCACCAAGTATTTCCCTTCTCCAGAAGGAACTTACAGAATAACTCAAGCAATCTATAGAAATACCTCTCATGCATTGCCACACAAACACCTGACATAATAGAAAATACAAACCAAGTTCTGCACAGACATTTCATCTCCCATGGAAAATCAATTCTTCCATCATTGGTGAAGGAAATTCAGTTCTTCATTTAACTGAGACCACTTGGAGTTGTGAGGAATTGGCAGTTCTGTCACTCAGGATCACATGCCCACTTAAATTCCAGACAAGCCAAATGTTCGGGAGCAAAACCAGAGCAGAACTACTGCTGACAAGCTTCTACAAGCATGTAAAGAACGAGTCAGCCTGCCACCTAGATGAGATACCTGTCATTTCAAGAGTACGCACCACATTGAGGTTCATATGACCCCCAAAACTGTTGGCTGACAGCAGAATAGAATACAGTAAAAAGAATTCACATGCTTCTAGACAACTGTAGGTAGCACTGGGTTGCATTCCCTTCTTAAAACAGTACAGAGCAAGGAGAGGAGCAGAAGGCAATATCTGAATGCATTTTCTGTCCTCCTCTGTTCCAATTCTTTTCAGACACTTGTGCATACACAAGAGAATTAGAGCAGTCTCAGCCAGGGACTCCACAGACTGACGTGGTCTGGAGAAGACATAAGTCAGACAGAGAAGGAATCTTACAGCCTTGATCTCAGCTGCAAGCCCTTAAATTATGTCCATCATCTAGCAAAGAGAATTCAAAATGGAATTTCAGTGAATGTCAAGAAGAAAGAGCTTGAAATTTGTAGTGAGCGCCCAACAGACAGGTCCCATCCTGGCTCTCTGGGCACCTAAGATCACAGCCAGAGAAGAGCATCTGACTACATCCCCATGCACAAAAGATACATGCAAAATACTCAATTACTTTAACTTACTGGTTCTAACATGAACAGGGACTCAAATTAAAGCTCCCAGATACCAGATTATGGTATGGAAGTTCACAGCTCATTGCAAACTAAACAGCTAAATCAAGACCTTAAACTAAGAACTACATACGTCAATACTCTTGGGTTTTGGGAAGTTTGACACAGATCTTTGGCAGGTTTAGCTGCACAGATTCAGTACAGGGTAGCTGCACAGAGCACAAGATGTACATAGACCACACAGTGCTCTCATTAGCAAATTCCCAAGCAATTCAGCTCTGCTCTCCTTAGACTGTTTCAAGATGCTCTTTTCAAGTAATGCTGTCCAGAAGCTGTTCTATGTCAAAGACTTCTTTAAATGAATTAGCAAAAACACAGAACTTACTGTCACCAATACCTTGCACACTACCAGGGGTAACTAACTTCACAGGCTGTGCAGTGCCGTGTGCTTGCAAGGGCATTTGAGGAGGATAGAAATGTGCCAAATTCCAATGTCATGGGAGAAAAGTGACATTAATAAGGATTGAGGGTTTGCATCTTGGCACCCATGCCTCGTCCACAAACAGTGGAAATACTTAACATGTTGCTGCCTTGGCACAAAAGCCTACCTTTGCCCTGCAAGTGGCCATGGGCCAAAGACAGCTTTCAGAGGCCCTCCAGCACTGGCATTAAGAGTGCTCCCACTGAAATGAAGGGGAATTTCCTCACTAAGCTAATGAGGGGAGACCCTGGCCAACAGCAGTCCCATCTGCAACTAGTATAATCCATCATTCTAACAAAGATGACTCACAAAACAAATGAATATGCACTACAGCTATACACAGTACTGGAGTCCAGTAGCATTATCAGCCATATTACGGTTGCCAACAAAGAAAGCAGCATCTGTGCAAGTCTATACTGAATCTGAACAGGCAAATGGCACATTATTACCAGCCTGAGCCACCCAGTCCCTTGACAAGTGCTTCTAAATTTTTCATTTCTAAGTATCTCAGCTAGTGTTTATCCGTCATCCCCATCTGCCAAAATACTAGTTTGCATCCCCAGCTTTGACTGAGAGTTTTGCAACTCCTAATATTGCTTCTCAGAGCCCATTTTCTAATTGGATACTCACTCCCCCCCATAATCATTTGATGGGGAACTAAAGCATGATTTAATCTATCAGGTTCCTTAAGATATATTAAGGAATCTCAGCTTTCCCAGAGGATCAAAAATCCTGAACTATTGATTGCTGAGAGTATTTGCAGTAGGCAGAAGAGTGGAATATATTTGCTTTTTTCCATTTATTCTTTCTCTAGGCATCATCTTTTGGGCACAGAGACAAACTACTGTGCTCAATGGAAAATAAGACTTGCAGGACATAAGTATTTCCATGCAGTGGATCTGAAACGAAAGATAACATTCATATGCTCATTTATATTACTACTCTCCTATAACTATAAGGTGCACTTCCCTTTATTTTAACCTTCCAACCTGTTCATAGATGCTGTATTTTCCATGCAAATTAATCAAGAAAGAATTGTCATATTCATATAAACCTAAGTGATAATTTAAGACTATAACGCAAACATCAGAAAATAGTTTTAAAGTTGCAAACCTGCCCAAACCAATTGCCTATTTCTCCTTCCAGTGAAACGAATGTAGCAGATCATCTACAGTATTCAGAAAAAAAAGTTAATATATCATTACAGTTATTCCCTTTCTCCATTTTCAAGTTCTCTTTACCTAAAGAGGTAGTGAAAAGCCAAGTGCAAAGTCTCAAATCTTGCCAAAGATCTCTAGGAAAACTCCTCTATAAGAGATGTCATGCAGTACCCATCAACTCTCACCATTTCACAGCCAATAACTGCTTCAGCAAGAAATTCTCGGTCATGCAACATCATTTCATCCTGGCTAAGTTCACTTCATTGTCCTTATCTCCAGCTGCTGAACCTGACTCACCTTTTCAGAATCTATTTATATCCAATGCCAGAAAGGAAGCAGGAGTTGCCACCTCCCACCTGAGTGGGACACAGTGCTGCAATATGAATATTTTTGCAATAAGTGAAAAAAAAAGGGGGTATTTTTCCAGAAAAAGCAACAAGGAAGCCTTTATATTAATGGATAAATCAAAGCAAGGAACAGCTTATGCAAGGAAATGATACACTCGTGGGATACTTTTGCTAACAGCACTGCAAGGAAACTAAGATGGTGAGTGTGCTGCAGCAAGCCTGCATACTCACAGCATGGGCCCAGGCCAGACCGAACACTTGCTCCTCTTAACAGAGGAATTTAATGGAAGGATGAGCAAAGCATGGACTCAAAGCATCTAGTTAAGGAGAGCAACTACAATCAGCTAAGGGGATTGTTTTTCCCCAGCATGCCAGTGTGGAAGCTATCATAGAATGGGTTAGAAGGGACCTTAAAGATTATCTAGTTCCGCCCCCTCTAGTGGGCAGGGATTCCACCCCCTAGATCAGGTTATGTCAGTACTAGGTTAGTACTTCGAACAGACCAAAGACAGAGCAATACCCACACAATCTCTCCTCAGGTGTGTGCCAGGCCCTCAGAGATGGCCCTAATTCAGTTTCCCTTCTGATACCAGCTATTTGAAGAAAATCAGAAAAGCCTCCGAACGGACCACAGCTCTAGTAGCTGTAGCCTGCAGCTTGCTCTGAACAGTGGGATCCCCACCAGTGCCTATTCCCAGGTTGCAGGTTTGGCAGGCTGCTCCCCCTCCCTTCACTTCCCACCCTCAGCCTCCAGACACAAAAGCAAGCTGCCATTCACTCTTTACCCAAGTGATGGTCCTACCCCTTCCTAGGTCCCCCACCAAGCTATACCCTTCACTGGAAGGCTCCAAAAAATAACCGCAGGTCCCTGCTACTTATGTGTGCACTTGGTGGTGCTCTGCTGCACCAGCTGCTCTCTCCAGCCCAGAACCAGGACAAGGACTGCACCGCAGCCAAACACATTGATGGGGAGCAGAGCATGCAGAGCAGGCTTTCCTTGTCTCCCTTTCCGCATGAGAGTTTGCCAGCATTTACAGATAAAGCATGTTCATTCCAGCCCTGGACCTAGTCACCACGCAAATCAAACAGTACTGACAACACACACCTCTTATGAATAAGTGTAAAATCTGCCAGTTTTAAATCAAAACTCAAATGTTGCTCCAATCAGCAGCTATGACAGCCTTGGCTGAGAGCATCCTGAATTCAGCCTAGTTGCACCATCTTCCTCAAAGCCAGCGAGTTGTTGGTCAAAGCTATGTATCACTACCAAAATTATACAATCTTATGGGCTGGTTACAGCAGCAACACAAGAATGAATTTGGCCACAAACACATCTTAAAGTGGTTATCCTCTTTCATGCATCTCATTCTTGAGAGGATATTTTATCCCTTTGTTGTTATCACCCAAATCCATAGATGAGAGAGTCCCTCTTTCACAAAGCTGTTTTGCCTTAGAAATTTTCCCTTTCCATCCCTGCCTCAGGACATGGTGTGATAAAGGTCTATTTTTTATTATTCATGTGCCTTAAATAAGGTAAAATACGTACTAAGTAATTGGTTAAGCACAATAAGAAAATACATCTGATCAAAGTCTCAGCACCAGTAATCAGAAAGTAGGAGTGAAAATTAACTGCCATAAAGCATCCAGCAGATGATGGCCTCACTGCTGCAACATGACATTTTTCACTTCCCCTGCTCCTCCAAGGCGTATGAAGCACATTGTGCAGCAGAACTTACTACAGCAGCCAGTACAATGGCAACATTTTTTCCCCCTCAGCTGTATTATCCATTTACAAAACTGTTGCTTGATAGGAAGGGTTAAACAAGAACTTAAGCTAATAAGTACATATTTCAGCCTGTGGTGTGCAATGAATTGAGATGGTAAGAGGCATCTATTATGCTTAATGATCACATCTGCGTATTTGGAAAGAAACTAAAAACAGTTCAAGTCAGCATAATATAAATACCAAGATCTAATTCTGCTTTAATACAGCTTTGCCTGGATAAAACCAAATCTCACAGTAATGAAACTGACCCCCAGGCAGCAGACAACATAAGCAATTCTTGTATCACTTCAGGAGCATCCTTAACGGATGCTCCTGTCTGATGGCTTATGGGCCTATAGCAGAAATGCTCCTAAGGGAAGAGCAACAAGCCAAACCCTCCCAAGGGATGCAGTCCAAAAATCCCCACATGGCAATCTCAATCATCCATCTGCAAAGAGTGCTTTGTCCCACTCAAGCCACACAACGCACTTTTGAAGTGGTTGGTGGAGAATCGGCCTTTGGTGGAGCATCTTTCTTGGTGAAAATCCACAGAGGAGACAGAGGCTAATTCTGGGCAACAAGTGACATGCAGACGTATGGTGGACAAAATAGAGCTTTGCTAATGCAAAGATTACTAATGAACTTTAAATCAGCATAAGAAACTGCTCCTGACAGCTTGCATGTATGGCATGGAAAAGGGAAACCACTGTGTCCATGCATTCCTTCCCCTCACCTCACTGAGCCAGCACCACAGGTGGCAGGAGCTCAGCTCTCTTCGAGCACATCACAGCTCCTTGACTGTACATCTGAGATAGGTGTTCAAGTACATCTACGTTTTTCTTGGACCCAGCACAGACGCAATTCCAGGAAGCTCAATCAGGAGACAGTTTTGAAGAGCACGGTCTAGTCAGTCATCAGGGGATTTCAGACATTTTGCTATTTAAACCAAACAGTGACAGCTTGATCTTGAAGTTCAAAAACAGACAGCTCTACCTCCCAAGGAGAGAGGTAGGAAAGACCTCACCAAGGATGTCATTCCTTAGAAGATCATTCGACACATATCAATATTTTCTCCGTTTCCTTCCCTACTCTAACAATTTTGCTGCCTAATTTTAGTTGGAGTTATCATTACATTGATTTTTCCATTCCTTTTTTTGTCTTCATTGGCTGCAATGTTAATAACTAACAAAGTAAGCAGGTAATCTGCTTTTTTCATTTGTATTCTACTAAAGTCTGCCAGAGTTATGAATGTGAAACATAACTGGCTAGAAAAACATTGTGAGAAAAAGTGATACACAATGTTAATTTTTCTTGTCCTAAAACACAGGGACTGAACTGTAGGTAAGCAAACAATTCTAGGGAAATATTTCCTGCATTAAAAAAGAAATATTCACCATCTTATTACTAATAATCCCAAAGCATAATTCATGTTCATATTCACATATCTGCCAGGAATATTCAGTTATTCTTTAATAAAAGAGTCAGCTGCTCCTGCTTTTATCCCTAATTATGAAATATGTGGTCGCTCTAATTTTGAATTATAATAAAAGCACCACCTGGGGCTGTTCAAGTTCTTATTCTACACTGGATCTGCCCTTGAACAAATGCAAGGTAGCAATGCTTCAACTTGTGAAAAATTTTCACAGATAAGTACCTAGAGAACATGTTTGCATATGTCCTTGAGGTATACCACTATGTCATATTTCAATGAGAAATCTATGTATACAACCTTCACAGATGAAGAGTAGTATAATGCATTTTTGTACAAGTTCTGCCCTAGTCACTCCCCCCTTAATATCAACAGGAAACACTCACTACAAATATTCTAACATTTTGCCCACTCTAAAGCTTTTAACTTCATATGTGCTGTACTGCATTAGGAGAATGTCCAAAGACTGCAGTCAGTCTTACCACAGACTGTTGTTGGAAAAACTGCGCTCAACCTATCCGTACTTCGGAAGTCATTTAGTGTCATACTGCAGCTTTGCATCAGGCAGAGCTTCACATCTGGCATTATCTATACCACCAACAGCCACAGCACTTGCTTGAAACGTTGAGGTTTTCTTACACCCATGACTGAACATTGGGGTCTTTTCTCTATCAAAGGCTAAAAAAAGTTTTACACACATTTAATTCAAGGCAACTAAAGTTGTCTCTAAATTCAGCTAATTACACTTCACAGCACTTTCATTGAGAGAATCTGAAAGCTTCAGCCTGATCTGCAGAAAGAACCACCATTGACACGAAGGACAGTTCAAAGCAGGGAACGCACCTCTGAAGTAAAAGTCTAGCAGGTCACCAGAGCCAGTGAAGTGTGGCTGTATCAGGGACAGAAGGGAGGAAGGAGGGAGAAACAGTATGCTATTGCCAACACAGAGAAAAAACAAGTACTGCTGTTGCATTTAATTGCACAGAGAAGTCATTTCACTAGGAAAGAATAAAGTAACTGTTCTTATAGGATGTACTGAACCAGTTTAATAAGCCACAAGTGGGCAAAACCTCATGCCACACAGCTGTTCCACAGCTAAGATACTGAAGTCATCTTGTGCTGGCTCACATAACACTAGGAAACCTATTCCAGGACAAACCTCATCCCAGGCCAATACACCAGAGCCTAGGTGTATGTCCAGGGGATGTCCACTTGATACAGCATAGGTCCAAGATGGCTAAAACATACAGTCACCTTCCTGCATTGTTGAATCCAAGTTCTCTAGATTCTTGCCAAAAAAGATTTGCTCAGCTCCTACCCAGAATTTCAGCTCAGCTTCAACACGGTACCTGCCACAGCCATATGACTTCTGGCTGGCACAGAGCCCAGAGGGAGCTTCCATCTGCTACAGGTATTCTCTGCAGAGTTTCTCTCCCACAGTACATTTATCAGCACAGTTTGCACATCATAAAAACAGTTCCTAAGTTCATGCCACTTTAACTTCACCTCTCCAGCTTAGCAGAGCATATCTGCTGTGAAATACGAGGTGAGTCATCTTCCTCTGCCTTGTTCCTTCCACAATGGATTTTCTCTTCAACTTGGCTGTGATACCCACCCCAGCCACATGAAATGTCTCCAGGCAGAGCAACAGTCTCAATGTCATCATCTATAGGAAGAGGGACATCTGAAGAGCCATTCCCTTCTGCAAGTAGGTGCTTATTTCTATGAGGGCTCAAATACAAGTCTAAATACGATGACTCTTTCATTTGCCAAATCACAGCCCAGGACAGTAGAGCTTCAGGTTCTGAGGGGTTTGGAATTTTGCTTGCATTTGATTTTGGCTCATTACTGACATGGGTTCATGCTCCCAGAATCACGTATTTTCACAAGCCCTTCTACTAGATAAGAAGTAAATACATTATGGTTCTACATGAAGGAACTGCAATATATACCAAAAATCAATGTCTGCATAATTCGGAGGGCAAGAACTTCAGGATGTAATTTTACTTCAATATCTTGTGCATTTACATGCTCTCACTGGGTACCAATAAAAGATTAACAGCATTCAGTTTGAATACAGGTCTGCTGTGGGTATATACGTTTGACAAAAAGCATACTATTAAAGCAGCTTTGATCTATTCACTGCATGGCCTATCATTTTTTATTTAGAGAACAAAGACTGGAGTCATAATGATAGAAAATTACAGTTAACAGATTTGGAAATACATCCAACTGTGGGATAGCAGGCAAGAAGCCTGTAGATGGCACAGGAAAGTAGTACCTCTGGAAAGCCACTCGATTCTCCCCTTTCTGTTTTTTGCTGAAGGAGTGGTCAGTTCCCATGATGGCATTGGCCAGTTGAACCACAGCAAAGAGCCTTGAAGGGGCCCCCAGACAAACAGCAATCAGCTTTCCACACAGCACAGAAGAAAGACCAAGTCAAGAAATTGCAGGAAGGTAGAAAAGAAGAGCAGGGTCTTGAGCAAAGCTTGGAGCGTGACACAGGACCATGCAGACCTTGCAGCCCAGCAGCTCTGCCGGATCAATACCTGGGGACAGCACTGCAGACAGCAAAGAGGCACCCAGCTTGAAGAGCCTTCTGTGCCCCTTCAGCCATCCCTCTGGGCATGAGGTGCATTACAACCCACTTTTCCATTTTATAGTCTATTCAATCGTATACATTTCAAAACAAGGAACACAAAGCTCAGTTTCCCTGCCTTAGGATTATATGTAAGCAGTTGAGGTCAGTCATTTTTCCTGTGCAGCACTCACTTCAAATATCTTCTATTTCAAACCAGATTCAAAAGCTTTGTCTTCAGCTTGGAAGACACTAAACAAGCAGCAAAAGACTACGTACACAGCTCGTGCAGCTTATAAGAGGGTATTTACCTGTCAGCCATCACTCACAGCGGATGTTCAGATGCCGTAGTGAAAATACCTCAGTGAAGGCTGAGGGAGAGGAAGGCAACCCACCCAGACACACTGCCCGCAGATCAATGCACCATTCAGACTTCAGGAGAGAGCTGTACCTCTCAAACAAAAGGCTGTCCAGTTCTGATACTCAGACTTCTTCAAAACTAAGCCCACCTGGTGAAATATCACCAGCAGGGCTATAAGCTAGGAAATTGGAGCATTGTGGGGTGGTTTCTGTTTTATGGAGCTGTTTTTCCCCTCTACCTCAAGTCTGAAGTTAAACAAGGCCTGGAAATTTCAGATGGGGTTTACTGCAGTGAACTAAGTGAAGACTAATGCAAAATTTCATGTGTACTCACTGCAAGATACAAGAACCATAGCACACGCCGGGGTTACAGCCCAGTTTTCCCACAAGAGCACACTATCTGGAATGCCCCATGACTCAACCGAGAGGACATTCCACAGAATTTATTCATAAAACCCTGAAATCAAAGAATTTTGGTGAAAAAAGCACTTTGAATAGGTCCAACATTTTTGAAAAGCTTTGGCTGAAAATGCATCATTTTCCTCTTCTAAAATGAGAAATGGTGACCAACTTTCACATTCTTCTAAACAGAAAGTAACTGCTGCCACCTCATAAGTTTTGTACATAAGCCTTTGAAATCTCCTCGTTTGGCATCCTCCAAATACCAGGCAATTTTAAATATCTCATCAGCTTGGAAATACAGGTGGCAAAAGAGGGTTGATTGAGAACAGAGATTGAACTGTAACTCTGAGCAGTTTCTCCTGTGAAGGAGACAGAAGAACAAATTGCAATACAGTTCACATGAGTGAAGCTGTATAATTGCAAAATACAATCTCTATGGATGAGAACAAACATTCTCTATTAATATTTATAAGCTGGGTATTTCAGAATCTCATTAGAACATGTCTGATATCTTACAGGTTGTAGAAAATAAAAAATAATGGCATATTTGCCACATCTTCTGACAAACATGAGCTTCTTTTTAAACAAACACCATCCTGCATCCACTACCCTGTGCTCACTGAATGCTCCATCTGACTTTCTGCTTTAGGTAGTGTAGCAGTGCATGTCACAGTAAAGTTTATGCCTGGAAAAAGTCAAGCCAGCCTAACATATGCTGTTCTCCAACCTACTAGAAATAAATATTTCAGTTACTTCACCTCTTTTACATTCAGGCTGATATTTTTGTTTCGAGTCACAGCCTTTTCCTTTGGGCCTCTTTCTCATTTACACAATGTGATAAAAGAAAGACTCCTCCAAAGAATGTCACATTGGATGAAGAGCTTGGTTAGCCTTTCCTCCCCTTTAGGGAAAGATCTCTGAAGTCACCAAGGAGATCTCCAAAAAAAGCTGAAACAAGCATCCAAGCATTTGTGCAAGTGAAAAAACACATTCTTTAAATCTGTAGTACCTTCAGAGTTAGATGACCGATTAACACATGGGAAATGTACACAAATGAATGCATGCCTTTGCACACACAAATCAACAGTACAGGATCAGAATACTCTGCCTTACACACTTGCATTAATTCAAGTGCAAATGTAGTGACCTAGTAACACACACAAGCAATGTTTTCTGCAAGCAATTGGTCTTTATCCTCTTATTCTCTGTATAACAAAACCATTTTTAAAGCTTATTTTGAACTAAGTGACACCAGAGAAAAAATTAAAGCCACTAAAAGTCTGAAAAATCTGCATTAAGGTTGATATATCAACAGAAACAGCACCCAATGCAACGCATACCTGTACCTTACCATTATTCCTTGAGCAGATCAGAAAGTGTTGCACATCGTTCAGCATGATAGGGCCCAGTGTGTTAAGACCTGGGCATGAACTGTAATGAGAATAAGGCAGCTCTTCTAATAAGACTGCTTACGACAAGAACTTCCCTGTTGACTACTCCACCATTAAAATAAATCTAGACAACTCTATACTTTTAAGTTCATATTAGAACCTGATCTGCTGAACACCAGGAATTCCCACTTATATCTCAAAAATTACTTGGTGTAAAAGGTACTCCTCTTCCATCCTTAAACAACTCTTTGAAACAAAATATATTTTGAACACTTATGCATGTCAAGATTCTTCTGGCATCTCAGTGTCCTTAGAAAACACAAATAAAAAGGAATAACAGCTGATATTGCTACATAAAGGCTGAGCATTTTCCTACCTCTCCATAGGAGAAAGCAAGCACGTTCTCAAGCTGGGAACAGGCAGGAAATACTGAGCTTTCCCATGCCAAGAGCTCTATTCTCACTCAGTACCACCAAAAGAGAATCTCTAAGTCAAAATTGTTCCCTACCCCCCACCCAAAAAAAGATCCTGAAAACTTTCATTTCACCCTTTATAAAGGCATCTTTTTTAATCTTAATGTTTAAAAAAGATTTGAGAAGTTGAAAACATCTCTGCACAAAGCTGAAAATAAAATAACTTTGTGTTCCTTACCCTTATGTAAGAAGACAAACAGGTTCACAATTAATCAGCAGGAGCTGGCAGCACTAACTTTAAAATAACTTGCCCAAAAGTAAGAGGAATAACAAGACACTTCCCATGGAGCACACCACACACAAGTACCCTGAATGGACAGGACAGAAGTGCTGCAGAAGGCAAGCGGCTACTCACAGCAAGACTCCCCATGAATTTAGGGGCACAAGAATCTGAGTGCAAGTCAGATGTGTCACTGGGAGGACTAACATTGTTTTTCCAGTTTGCTTAAAGTTTGGTGTGAAGTTGTAGCAGCACTGGTATTTAGTGATCTATGTAAATTTTAAAGCTTATAAGGCACACAGGCTTTAATGTTAAATTCAGACGTTCCCAAAACAATGCCTCAGCCTGGACTTCACTGCTGTACTTGGCACCATACAAGAGGTATTTTAGTTTTCTCTTTAGGGCTCTTTTGGAAGCAAAAGGACAGCAAGGCTGCAGGGAGATAATACAAGGGACAGATTATAGCTGCTGAGAAACTACCAGCAGGAGAGGGACTTTGCCTCGTTCACAGTCCTAAGATCATCCATGTTCATAATGTTATGTGATTAAAAAGGCATGCAAAAACAGGGACCAGCTGGAGATATTTAGTGCATTTCTGATGACATTACAGTACAAAAAGCAGCAGTTGCTCGGGATCTCTGCATCAACACTACAACAAGAACCAGTCAGTGGTAGCCTGTGATTTTTCCAGAGCTGGCACTGGGTCTTCCCCACAAGTGTTGAGGATTAATTGCCACAAGTGTTTGTACAGCACTGAACATGTGGAGTGCAAAGCATCATCATCATGTGTCATGCTTAGGGAGTTTGAGCATCCATATAGGGCCGGGTTTCAAGAGCACAGTCGATGCCGCACCAGTGTTGCTCATCCTTTACACTTTCTGCCTTCGTGCCTGGCACTTTCTGCACTTTGTCATTTCAGTTGCAGATGCTGACTGACTGTGGTTAATAAGAGTTATGTACATATTTAATGCTTCACATATTGCTAGTTTTATGAGAGAATTCATCTTCTTGGACACATTATCCCAAAAACATATACAGGGATTTGAACTACTCTCTCACTGCCAGGCCTGAAAACAGACTGGAATCTCTAATACACAGCAGGAGCTTTAAAATCTTTCTGAAACAATAATACGAGTCTGCAAGCTTTAAAGTCTTAGTTTACATTTAATCAAAAGTGCCTCCATCAGGAAGTTTGTTTTTGACCACAAGTGGTTCTTCCAAAATAAAAATCTAACTATCATCATGTAGCACACCTGTGAGAACACACCAACCTCCCATCATTTGGTACAGCTAGTGGACATTAACCAAGGACTCTATTATTAACAGCATAAATAATGATATCTAGGGATCTCTGTTCCACCGGATCTCCAGAACATTTAAGTACAGTTGAAATTCAACTATTTCTGAAGACAAAAAAAGAGAAATTAAGGGCAAAATTCCTCTTCTAAGAGGAAATAGCACAAATCACTGCTACTGAGCACAGAGGACCACTCCAGTACATTTGTAATGCATTGCCAGAAGTTTTTCACATCTGACATGAAAACAGCATGTAACAATAACACATTCTTTTCCTTTGACACAAGGGCTTGCATTTAAAAGTCCCTAAAAGACAAGACAAATCTAAAGCTATTCAAAAACAGGAAAATGAGAAGTAAATATGAAAATAAACTGTCATTTTAGTATGATCGTTCCTAATTAGGAGTAAACAGTGAAATCTCATGTAAAGAAGAGGACAATATTCTCCTTCTGTTAGTTCCACAGAAATTGAGCTGTAACAGGAACATTTCAGTAACATGCCAGATCCACTCTGTCCTCTCTTGAGTTGCTCCAGGCAGTAATTAATACTACTGAAGGTATTCACCGTATTTTACCAGTAAAGTCTCATCAGCCATCCTCTTGAGGTGCCTCCTGAGGCTCCAAATTACAACAAATCAGAGACCCACAGGAATCAGAGATCAAAATCCCACCACATTAAGCAAAATGAGGCTATACTATATGGAACAGGTTGTATTTCTGCATTCACCTCCACAAAGATTAAAACAAGGATGTAATCAAAAACCAAAAGCTTCTAATCACTTCAAATATCAGACCTGTCTCACTACAAACCTACTCAGAAAATAAATATAAAACTATTATATATATAAATATATATAAATAAAAATAAAAGTTTCCCTACTGTTACAGTCAGGAAATTTAAAAGGCAAAAAGCTTGCCAGATCAGGAGAACAGCATATTAAGACATTACATTTATAAGAAATACTAAACGGTATATTAAGACATCTCTCGGGAGACACGTATGTGTTTTAGGAAGATATTTCCGCACTAAATGTTAAGTTTTACCATTTACCAGTTTTCCTGCTCTGAGTCTCTGAACCTGGATCAAATGACTCTCCATTACTTCTCGAGTCAGTGACAACCAAACACTTACAATCCTGTGTTTCCTTTGTAAGATAGCTGTCTCATGTTAGAAACTACGCATTTTCAATGTTAGCCATCTCCACACACAGAATAGGATGTTTGCACTCTCCTGTGCATCACGAGAGCCAGAGGCACACTGTTACCTGTAACAGTACCAAAGACACACTCAAAATTTGCTGCATCTCCTAACAGGCTGCTAAGGAAAAGGTAGCAGTGTCCAAGGCTTGGAGGAACAACTAATCCAAGAAAGCACTTTTTAGATGGCTTACAGATGCTTTTCTGCTCCAGAAGTTCTGCAGACAGTTACCGAGGTCAGTAATAACCAAAGAATAATTAAACACTTGTGTTGCTGTGAAAGCTGGATTTGGGGGCACAGCAAGGAAGATAGAGTGCTCAGTTCTGGCACTAACCTACTGGGAGCTCCAAATTCCGTTGAACTAAGGATTGCTGGTGTCACCCCGAGCTGAGCTTCTCTGTGCAGCACTGGCTCACTCCTGAGGACATCAGCAGCGCTGTCCCTCACAGCACTAAACAGAGAAGTACATTGGACGCTGAAGAAATTCAACACTGTGTCAACAAGGCACAGCAACTGTGTGAGGATGGATGCTGGAACAAGTCAGAGGTGGTGTTTCATGAGGCAGCTTTTCACCCTGAATTCAAAAGAGGGCTGGAGCCACAGTTCGCAGCATTTACCCCTTTTAACCTTTTTATTATGCACACACTGAGTCATCCCCAGACAGGCAACTCAGCACATAAGGCTTGCAGCAAAGACGAGTTTGTCCCAAAGGTTTAGGGAGGCACAGAATAAGGAAAGAGTTAGTTCATCACAAGCTGTGTTTCTGCTCCAAAATAAGCACACACTGTCTGTGGGTGCTGGAAAGTGAATTCAGCACTGGACTTGCAGCAGCATAACCAGAGTCACAGAAGGTGGCCCTTGCACCTTAACCCACAGACACCAGGCTCCCCCAAGGCCTCTGCGTGCCCATATTTCTCAAAGCCCAGTAGTAGTTATTTCTGAACCTAAGCTTGCAAGGTACTGTCCTCCTATCTTGAGGATTGTTTGCAAAAGGAAACTGTTTTCTTTGAAAGGGCTTGCTAGATGTACCGACAACTTTGTCCGTTTTTGGCTTTCCAAAATTCAGATAGCAAAGTCAGGGCACCAGGCACACAAACCCTGCTTTTACTATTTCAAAACATACTAATAATGTTGTCTTGCTAAAGGTGGCTTTGGGCAAACCGTGACTCTAGTAAACATCTTCATTTCTTGTTCAGAGGCAAAATAACTGCCTTGGAGAAGGTGCTGAAAGCAGATTAAACAAAGGGAATTGCATGCAGGTCTCGCAGCACAGTAGCTCTTGTGACATGCAAACTGCAGCAGGGAAGGAAGGACTGGCTGAACTGTCTGCTGCAGCCAGACACCCAGAGGAAGCTAACCATCAGGAAAAGAGCCTATCACATAAGGACAACAAGCTGAGATCAATAACTTCCTTTGATGGCCAAGTGCATGATCTCCACATATTAGGTCTCTTTTTTAAAGTACCCACAAAGAACAGGGGTACACAAGTACAAATAAAGCTGTCCTGAACAGGCAATTCCAAGGCAAAAGCCTACAGGCAATTGCCATAAGTTAACCGTACAAACGAACAGCTTTTCTGGGAAGATACCTTGGCCTCTTTCTAGGCTAGAAAGTCAGATCATACCCAATTCAAGGAGCTGCCCGCCCCATGTAGCAATACATCCTGCTCATTGGTCCATGCCATCAGTCCCTAAGAGTTGGTAAGTAGCTACAAGGATGTATCTCCTCTTCCTGGTGGTCACCAGGAGCAAGGTAAAACGCTACCAAGAGCCCACTACATATAACTAGGCCCCCTGCAATTTGCTTCCCTTTTAGGGGTGAATTCTTATACGAAGGAGGACTAAGAGGGCAAGCAGTGAGGTCCCCTCCTTGCAGCCTACACCTCTGGGCTTGACACTGTGGCAGTCCCGTGTGGTGCACAGCCCTCAAACCCAAAAGCCTCCCATATTCCTTCACCAGTAAGTGAAGCTACCACAGACAATACAGTGGGTGTCTCTTCAGCAAGTAATATGATTAGATCAAGCGTATAACAGAAGCCAAGAACCTTCACGCTCAAGATAAGCCCATGCAGACCAGTTTCTCACATAGATGAGGCTATGTTTGGTTTTGGTAGACAAAAATCACCACATTTTGCCAAAATCACAACAGCCAAAAGGATTTACAATCTGACCAAGTTACTTCATTTGCAGAGCCCTTCAAGGGGCTACTCCTACAGCTTGGACACAAACTACAGCAGGCTTACTGTCATGCTCATCTGTCCCCACCCTTGTCTCCACATGCCCAGGGCCAGCAAGCAGGAGAGCTCCCAGCAGAGTCTGTGTGTATTCAGCTACGCTGCCTTTATGTCACCCAAGGATAATCTTATGCTGCAGAAGCCTCCAGGCAGGGAGTAAATCAACTTTCTAGCTGCTTTTGCTTCCACAAGTGAATGTAGAGCATCTGCTGGGGGTGCGTGGCTGTGAGCTAACAGCAGCCGGGTGCAGCCCAGCTTCACACTCTGCTCCTCTGTGCATGAGCCGCAGCCCTTGGGGTGCAGGCATGAGATGTATTTGCCCACAAGACCAGTGATACCAGAGAAGGGCTTACTAGAGAAACAAGAGCTGTGTGTTGTTCATATCACATGCTACAGCTAACAAGACAAGCAAAACAATCAAGCAGGTCAGCATGAGCTCTTCTGCAGTGCCCAGGCAGCGGAGGTTTGCTGTGCTGTTTTTCCCTGCACTTTAAGGGCATTTTGTACAACTCTGAAAATACATTTTTGGTTTGGTTTTTTTTTTTTAATCCCTGCAGTAAGTGGAAGCTGCACTCTGGATAAAAAAAAGTACTAACAGGAGCAGCTATCAAAGTACTGCAGGCTTTTGTCTCTAAAGCATATTAGTGAGTAAACGTATGGAAAGCAGAACTAATATTTACTAAACCCTCTGAAAATTTGCTGAAGCTATTTCAGAATAACCCATTATCAATCCACAGAAAAATTGTGGTAGAAAAAATAAGATAATCTTGCAAGTTTTCTGATTATTTCATTTGTTTAACCAATCATTGACAGTCAGGGCTCAGTCCTAACCTGTGCTGAACATTCCCATTTCCATTTACTATTACAAAGTAAAGTCTACAATTCACTCTGTCAAAGGAAAGAGTTAGACCCTATATTACATATTTCCTGCTGGACCATTCTAACTGTCCAGTTGTGCTTTCACCATTACACCTTTCCACACCAGATCTACCAGTCCTTGCAGTGCCTTTTGATAAGGTGCTTCTTTTTCCACCACAAAATTTCGTTTCACCAACAGCCATTGCAGTTAATCTTAGAAGTGACTTCCTTGTAGTCATGGAGAAAAACAAATTGGGCAGAGAAGATGACGCTACAGTTCCCCAAAACATGCAAATATATAACAGCATGATCCCTCTGATAACTTGTTTAAGACCACAGTAGAGCGAGGTTGAGGTAAGTGCAGGCCATTGTTAAAAGAAAAAAATCTTAGAGTGCTTGCAAGAAAAAAAACCACAACCAGCAAAGCTTTAGCAGTAACGCAACATTCTCAGCATTTTTAGTGGCTGGGTTCCCAGCCAGGACAGCAGCTTGTCTTGAATACTCTGTCGAAGCACTAACTGGATGTTAAAAGATCATAATAATTACACTGTTCTGTGAATGCTTTTATTTTCACTTACATCACAGAATCATCCAGAGGTGTGAACCAAGAACAGATCATCCTTCTACCAGAAGTCACAAAATAAACAGAAAAGTGTTCTGCTGATAGTCAAGGCAGAAAAAAATTGGAATAGAAGCAAGGAGAAGAACTCACCCAAGGTCACTTGGATGTTTGTATCAATGGAAGGTTCCAGCTAGATCTAATTTGCCATGTGGTCACACCCTATAAGCTGAAGTGTTGCATTCTGCTGAGTACACTACTGCTATCCTTTACAATTCCTGAGGATTAACAGCGTTGTTTTCAGATGTTCTAACTACTTTGAACACTGAAAAACCTTTCCTAAGAAACCTCAAAGAAGTCCCATGCAACCAAACCTTTAACAGAAAGGCTCAAAGCTGGTACATTTAGAACAAGGGAACCGTGTTCAGTCACAGCTCCTGCTGTTATCTCAGTATATGCACGCATATGGAAATAAGCTACAGCATGCAATGAATTGTCTTGGTCTAAGCAGATGAGTTCATTCTGCTAGAAATGCCACATTATGTAATACTGAGGTGCAAATCACAGTGGTTACAGGTAAAGGCTGATGCGAACTATTCCAGTAAATAAAAATAGGGCTGTTCTTACAAGCCTGCCAGATGCAAGTTAGGATGACTAAGGCTATAGCATGCCTTGAACCAAGAATTTGACTCTTAAACTGTGTGGTGTGTGGCACATGGCGTGAAAACCTGCAACGTCTCAGTAACTGCCAGAACCAGTAATTGAGTTTTCATATTCTGAACTAACCCCTGCCTGAGGATTTTAATACTCTGCAATTACACAGCCTTCCCTCTCCTCCCCAGAACCTAGGGATTTGACATGATTTAAATCAAGTTAAAAGGAAATACTCTGCCCAGAACAACCCCAAGCCCCACAAAGTGATAGGGATCATAATTTAGAACTTGCCACATACACACTCAGTGAGTCATGAGACTCCCCCCGCCGATACCCACGCCAGAGCATGAGATACCATTTCATTTAACGGTGCAGCACAGAGCCTCAGATCAGTATTATGGCACCTGTTTCTACCACCTACAGGAACATTCTGCTTTGCTATAAGGAAGCAAAGGAACAAAACTTCTAAGACTGGGAAGGTGGGCAGCACATTAGAGGAAAATATGCAAAACTGTATGCAGCACATGCAGACTTGGGCAGAGGTTTTGTTTGCCTTGCAACACAGCCTTGTATCAGACAGAGGCTGACAGACAGACGAGCCTTGATCAGTGGAATCCAGAGGAATTCTGACATTAACTTCAAGGGGAGTGCCATCCTACCTGAGGACCAGAAAGCCAGCTGAAGGAAAGCATCCTTCTGCATAGTGCTTCAGCATGACTGCATTTCCTTTTCACTAGAAATGCCTGTATTTACTTTTTATTGAGCATCTCACCAGTTAACAAAAAAAGTCTGGCTTCCCAAGACAACTTTTTGTACTGCTTGTATCAGGACTATTCCAAAATCAGGCTTGCTTCATTGGAGTTTTTGAAGTTAAGTATATTAAGGAATATTAAAGTCCTACCCTGAGTTACAGGCAGTGCAGTGTAACTTATGCCAATAACAACAAGTTACCTGCAAGTTACTCCTTAACTGCAAGTTAGGAGTTATAAAGAATGGCTGTCTATCGACAATTTACACATATTCCATAGAATTATCTTCTTGACACTGGATCAAAGAGGTTCTTTGCTATCAACTTTAAAGGAGCTCAGGTTATGTCTGCTCTGACAAGCAGCACAGTAGAACAGGAGCAGATCTACAGAGTAAGACAGGTGGTGCTAGAGACCCAATATTTGCATTATGCACACTTCTGAGATACCTTCAGACCAAATCTAGTTGGTCCCATAAACCAACATGCCCATTGGTCGTCATTGAAGCATATCAGATGCAATCCTAGATCATATTCTGTAGTTCATCCAAAAGGAATCCAGGTGATACACTCCAAGACTGCCCCATGAGGTAAGGGAGGGTACCTAATTTGAGCTAAAATGCTAACGTAGAAACCCTTAAAGCATTTTTTCCCTGCTGCAAACACTTCGGAAATATGCAGCCTTCTTGGATTTTGGATGCCAATTCTTCTTGTAAGAGGCAAGAAAAGTATAGAGCTAATGGGATTCCTGAACATCCGAGTTCTCTTGGGAGGCACAGGCTTTGACTTTCAACAGGTTTCTTCTGGCTTACAGAAACTCTCAGATCCCAGCAGATGAGATCCTGTTTCAGCTCAGGGACAGCCAGAGCAATTGTTCAAGCAGAGAGACCTGAGCAGGTTTGATTGTGGGAGGTGCTGAATCACAACTCTCCACAGATGATTCACAAATGCAGAACAAATTCTTTAACACAAATAGGATGCAGTTAATGTTTTGGGATTCAGATATTTTTCAGCAATACATTTACTTCAGCAATGTCTTTTCAAAGCAAAAAGGCTGTTCTACACAATGCTGAAGTATAGAAGAGCCAAAAGTTAAACTTCAGCACAGAAAACTGGATGCATGCTTCCAATATGGAATGGGAGGTACAGAGGTCCAAAGCTTGGATATAATCCGGGAAGTCTTCTCAGAGGGAAACCTTTTCTCTTTATTGTTCTCTTCGCTGTGAAGCATCTCCCCTGGGAACTGCTCTGTGCAAGCTTTACGTTGCTTTCAATTTAAAAGGGTTCCTAGTGACAGAATCTTGGTGCCAACAGCCCTCTCTCAGGGTAAAGCCACTCCAGTTAAATTATTGGCAATTAGTGACACAGAAAGAGAACCACCTCTGTGTAGTGTTAAAAGTCTGTGGGTCATCCATGCTCCACTTTGAGCCACGTGCATCTGCTTTAGGAATCCTTGAGCCGTCCACATTTAGACAACAAGACTGGGCCCTACTACAAGTTTATTCTTTCATGATTAAGTATTTCCATAGAGGTATATAAATGATGACAAATCTCTTCTGTTAGCAGATTTAATTAAGAATTTTACATTAATGAAGCCTCTAGCTCTTTCCGATATAAGTGGCATTTCCTAGCATGCATTTGAATGTGAAAGTGCAAAAAGAATGGAAATTAATCTTTGAAGTTAACTAAATACCTAGCAAAAGTTCCTATTTCCCATAGCTCACTAAAATTTTTACATAAATTAGGAAATACTGCTTCATGTCCAACTAGTACAGTGACAACTGAAATCCTTTTAAAGGATTTCAGAGACCAGCTAAACCAGCAAAGCCAGCAGCAGCTGCCTTCTCCTGTAAGCAAATAAATTCAACATTACAATATGGGGAAACAGTCTGCACCTCACATTAATGGAGATAGATATGGTAGTCTGAGCACCTTTAATAACCACCTGGACTCTGGAAAAATCCAGTTGCACAGTTCCCAAAGCATACACTGTTCTCAGCTCTTGACTCTAACACACTTTCCTAAGGGACCCTGGTTAGGACGTGCCTGTTTCTAACACAAGTTTACACATTTTTCTTAAAGAAATTTTTCTCACTGATTAGAAGAGTACAAAATTGGACTTCACTGGAACTAAGTTCACTCACCCAAAAATATGAGATGCCAAGTTAGAGCTTGAGCCCAATTCAGGCCGGAGGAGAGTTGAACCCACAGTATAGCTTTGGGGGTTGGACCAGATGGCCTCCAGAGGTCCCTTCCAACCCTAACCATTCTGTGATTCTCTGAAAAACAACTGGGTTGTTTTTTCCAGCTTTACCCCAAAGCCTTCCCATGTTCAGAAAACCCACTGAGTTTTAAATTTAATTAGAAGTGGCAGGCTGCCATGAAGCAAACAATGAAAAATCCTTCTGTTAAAAGGTTCCGGACAAGCTTTAGTCTGACATCTGCATGGGCAAACCTCCTGCCTGTGGCAAGCTCCATTGAAGCCCATAAATATTAACAGAAACAAGTGCAGGATCAAGTCAAAGATTCCCATCTGGAAGAGCCTTGTGCATCATGACTAGTCTGACCAAAGAATTGATCTGCTCCCTTTCCTCAAAATCTTCTCTAAGGAATCACAAGACCCTCCATTTGTCAGTCCTTGGCTGGTTGATCACCACTTCAATGCTACGGTTTATCTCCCACCACTCTCATCAGAAGGCTGTATCAGGGCCTTCACTTCCATGGCCAGAAAAAGCACAGATATATTATGGCCCCTCATCCTCATGCCAGCAACAGCTTTTACCAGGAACTAATCTTTAGTTGGCCTCCAACTGAAGCCCTCTCCCTGCTTCATATTTATCTCCTTGATATATTTATAGGCAAACATGTCCTCTCTGGCCTTCATCATACTATGCTAAACAAGCCGGTCAAGCTCTTTTAGTCTCCTCTCATAAAATAAGCTCTCTATTCTCCTTATGCTAGCAGGCTTTCTTTGCACCAGTCTGTTTTCCTTGGACACAGGTCATCAGAACTGTACACAATGGTCCAGAAGAGATCAATTCAGGTCCTTGTTAAGCTGCATTTATGCTCTCCACTGGGAGCAGCTCTCACTGAAACACACTAATTCTCTCTCCACTTCCAACCTCTGTCTCCTTACAGGTTCCCCAGTCCCATTTTCTTCATTCCTGTTTCCCCAAATGCAAAGCCAGCAGCCACACCCAAGCCACAGGTCACTGGGGAGCAAAGCAAGGTTCTTGGGGGCTTGCAAGACTCAGACTCAGGGCAGCACTGCCCATCTTACCATGGCTGAGGGCATTGGATGGGACACAAGCAGAGTCCTGTCCCAGCTGGACTTCTGGAGTGTTTAGTAGAGCAGTCTGGCCAAGTGTGGGCAAGTTTTCCTCAATAACAACCTTGACACAAACATTGCCACCCAATTAAATTAACTCTCACCTCTCCAGGATGGAAATACCATAGTTAAGGGACTGCCCTGCCTGTCCCATCTATAATATTTCTAAAGCTTATTATCCAGAAGAAAAATTTCTTTCACAAGAAATCTCCCCTTTAATTTTTTCTATTGGAATTCCTTATGTCCTCCAATTGCAACTGGAACTGATACTATCCACCTGTTTAAATTTTAACTAGAATGCTGAAGAAACGCTAAGTATATAACAAGCACTCTGTAGGGTCTACTCGTGGCACTGGACAACCAGAGCATGTTGAACTCAAGTCCTATTTACATCTTGTTCTATTAAGAATGAAAGATTTCACTGGGTAGTGTTGGATGCAGTTGCCCAGAGAACCATTACAATATGCTGTGCCTGTTATTCTGAAAGTCAGGCATAGGAGCATAAGTTGTTTCATATTGCAATATATCCAACATACCTAGTTTGTGAACAATATATACTCGTCAAGTTTATTTTTTTATCTGTAGCCTTCACCCAGCATGAAATTCAACTCCAGTTTGGCAGATGCTCCAAAATTTGGATAATTTTACCCCACCTTCATTTTCAAAAAGATGATTAAAATGCTCAGTGCCCTTCAAATCAGACATAAGAATCAGGACTTCAGATTACACAGTTAAGACACTAAAAACTGCATATGTTGTGCAAAAAACCGCTATGTTTTACAGTTATAGCCTACTGCTGTCAATGCAAACCTTCAAACTGACCCAGTAGGCTTCAGTTGTCCCATTAAAAACATTAAATGAACAATGCAAATCTCTGGTGAAAATCATTATTCAAAGACTTGGGGTGTACTGAAAAACATGCCAAACTATTTTATGCTTCTCATGAATAACATTTGGCAATAGTGTACGGCATCCTGTCACATGGAGAAAACAGCTTCCCATCAACAGCACATATTTACAAGTCTAATTCAGATTTTTTTTTTTGGTGGCAAGATGCAAGGTCATAGTTGGAATTTGGTTATGAGCAAGGGAAAAGGCTTTTGAATCGAGCACTGTTGCACTGAAGGAGACTGCTCTTTTCAGGTACTGAGTCCCAGTTTGGAAAGAACATTTTTCCCCACTGCAGTGAAGAGTCAGAAGCAAATGTTGACTTAAATTAATGCAGCAGGGCAGTCAGTAACACTGCGCTAGTTAAACACTGACATCTACAGTCGCATCTTGGGAAAAAGACTCTGGAGTAGGATCCAGCACAGTCACCAGCACCCTGTGGAAAGCACTGCCCCTCATTCACACTCCATAGGTAAACCCCATTCATAACTGGTACAAAACTCACTGTGCAAATTAAGGATTATGCCGTGACACCAGACTGGCCAGAATTACTCTTTGTTACTAAAAAAAAAGCATAGATGCCTGCAGAACACCCCTGCTGTCAGGATGCAGGAAGAAATACAGAACTCCAAGCCAGGCCTATGGGTTGGTTTTTTTCAATATCAGCTGAACAGCCATAATTTCAAGTGAAGTTTGCTCTGTCCTGGCACTCTTATAAGACAGACCTTGCAGTTCCTACTGCTCCCAGTGGGTAGCAGGTTTTATTACACTATTAATTAGACCAGTAATTGTAATGGAAAGGAGAAAATGTTAATTTGATAACTAATACAGTAACTGAGCCACAGAGTGCCAACAAACAGAACTGCATGACAGCTGTAAGTTTAATAACATTTCATGCCAGAAAAAGAAAAAGAAATTACACTTACAGCCAGAATGCATATTTAAATTAGATTATGATTAACACTGTCTTGGCCTTGAATTTCACTCAGGTGAGACTAGAAGCCTGGATCCACACAAATCCTTCCCAGCTGCATGCCTTTTGTTCCAACTGCTACAGAGCAAGCTCTCAAATTTCAAATAAAATACAGGAAAAAATAAAGCAACAGCTACTGCCAGGTTGTGCATGCACCCAATGCAGTACCTTCAGATCACTGGCTGCTGTGTCCTCAGCCCTCATGCTGTCACTCCAGCACGCTACTGGAAGGATCCTGCACCTCAGATTCGCTCCTGCTGAACCCCTGTCACTGACACCATATTGCTGCTCATCCGTGGTTTACTCAGTCAAGCCATGTCTTCATCCATGCATTCTAAGATTGATTTTTTTATTAATAAAAGTGCCCACTCAGTCACACCAAAAGGATCAGCCACATAATCAAGGATAATTTAAAACCTTCAGAAATCCACTGTCTTCAAGTGACCTGTGCTCACTTTTATTACTTTTTTTTCCAATGTTCCCCTAAAAAGAAGTCTCAGCACATGCAGTAGAGGAATAATTAGATTTCCGCTGCAGACAGAGGCACACACTCGCAAAATGACAGCTACTAGTAGGGGAAAGGAAGAAATATCACCCCATGTATTAGTGTCTGTATTTCCTGTCTGAAAAGGACAAAGCTGTAATACTGATATGGATCCTTGACATAACATGAGATTGTAGGGTAAGCATGAAGGCCAGGAGAAGAGAGACATGGACAGATAAAGAATTGAGTAAGCTGTTACGAGTGGCCTCTTACCAAGAGGAGCTTAAGCTCTTAAATTCTGCTGAACTGAAGGGCACTCATCTATTCCCAGGTAATATTCACCTCATTAGGGAAGGCTCTGTTAGAAACGCAGCTCTCAGACCCTCAGCTTCAGTGTTTTTCCTCTTGCCTGCTAGTCAGAGGGGGGTTTATTTCCTCTCAGCTGGTAAACTGGATTTTCCTGACTAAAATAGTCAGGAAATCCTCTTTTACCAGCCTCTTTACATGCTGGTATCCCAGGCTACTCTATAATGATACCCATTGCACGTTGCCCTTTAATCATTGATTAGATGCAGGATGACTGACACTCTCTGGGCAATTTGCACTCTTCTTAGTAGAAGTAGTCAGTCAGGTCAACAAGCATCAAAAACACCTAGGTGTTTCAGCCTAGTACAAGCTCTCTGCTTCCTCAGAAGTGCTTAAACTCAACCTCTGTCAGAGTTCACCTTAATTTATCTAGTTATCCTACTTTTATTACCCAGTGATGGATCTGAGTTCATAACTACCTTGCCTGAAAACTGTCTTCTAAATTAAGCAGTTTTGCATTCATGGTTTTTGCTCTTAAAACCAAGGGTCTTGCCAGTTGTCGCCCAACATAATATCCTGTTCACCTGTATATCCTGACACTGCAATTCAGTAAACATCCAGTGTTTTGCTTAGGCTCTTGTCCTGCATACCAACCACTGTAATATCTGGCAGCCGTATTTGTACGGTAAGCAATGGATTAGCAGGGATGTCAGGATGGTTCCTGGGTAACCAGGCTCACAAAGCAAGCAGAAGGAAGGGGTTGTACAACCACTGAAATACAGGACCATGCATTCTCTTGATCCATCCTAAGCACAAGTAACTTGTCCTGTATTACACAGCTTCTGCTGAACAGGAGTACAGTCCTAAACTCTGCTTTGGGACTGCTCTTGCCTTCTGTACTGGGGATCAGGCACATCAGGCCCTGAGATCAGTAAGGGACAGGCCAGGCTGTTTGTGCCATATTTCAGGATTAATTCAAAAACAGGAATGCAGAACAGGGCTCAAGTTGTACTGCATTTTCAGTCTTTGCCTCACAAAATAATTCATTTTCTTCATGTTTTTCCCAAAATATTGGGGATAGGAAAGATAAAAGAGGAGGAACTGAATTCAAAAATGGAATCTCTTAATTTCTTCACAATGTGTTGTGGCTTCTTACCCAAGCTGCCAGTACCGATGCCCTTACCCCTCAGTCTCCATGCATGAATCCTCTCCTACTAAAAGAAACCCGTACATGGAAAAGGCATTCCTGCCAAGACCTCAGGAAGCTGCTGTTCCTTAGCCTCCCAGTCCTTTCACCCTCGGATGAGAAGCAGCAGGTACACCTTTGTGTTATACGTGCAAATGAAGGACGATGCAAATTGCTGCCTGAAAGATCCAATTATGGAAACATTGAAGAGTTTTTATGTAAGACTTCTGGTTTGCAAGCAAATCAGATGACTGCTTTTAACCACCAGTGACAGAGTACTGAGTGACAAAAACTGTTTTGTTTACTCATTTAAGTTTTAATGATTGGAATGGTGGTTCTTCAAAGTCTTATGCTGAGTTCAGTTTATTAAAGTTCTGCAACTTGCCTAGAAAACTAGCTGAAAAGCAAGTTTTCTTCTTTTCGGTTCTATTACTACCAAACTATATCCTGTCACAGAGAAAGCTATTTTTCAGAGTTTCTCCTTGAAAACAAATTGTCAGTTAAGGCCAGTAGAAAGGGAGTGCAATTAAAGGATGAGAGGAAGGAAAGTCTTAACTGCAAATCCCTGGACTACCTCTATCATAACTCTCAGAAAAGAAACATGTAACTGCTTGTTTATATCTCACTATAATTTATTGGGGGGGGAGGGGTGACAGGATTCACACTTTTATAGTCATAATTATACAATGCTGTATTGTTCTTCAGAGAAAGCGTACACAAAGTAAGTTTCAAGAAGCCATTACAGAGCTTGAAGCAGCTCAGCTAGTGATCCCAAGCCTGTTATTACATCCCTTCCCAACTTATCAAGTCACCCATAAGAACATTTGTTTCATTAATGGAAAAAAGGAGAAAGGATAGGATACAGTACTTAATCCTGCAGAAAAGCTTGGACACTCCCCTTCACCCACCCCCAGAGAAGCAGTTTTCCAACTTAATATGAAGAAACATTTTGGCTTCTATTGCAAAACATTTTCTGGTAGCTTTTAGAGGACAAACACAAGTAACTTGAGGTCTTTTACTACAACTCAAGTTTAATTAGCTGTTCAATCAGTTGCCAAAAATCTAGGGTTTTCAAGAAATCAGTGTGCAATCAGGAATTAACACAAGATTACAGGAGATTTTAGAAACTGAGTTCCCCCAATATTTTCATAAACTATAATTGTTTTAATCATCTCTAAAAAAGCCAGAAAATCATGCTAGATGAAGGAATTTTTTTTTTTAAATTACGTTACTATGTTATGCTGAAGGCCTTAATATTAAGGAGAAAAATTCTCAGGTTGCATTGCCCATCTCCCTGCAGGTACTGCCATTCTCTTTTGGCTGTTGGGGCAGGATTGTGGAGTGGGGTATACAATTAATTGATTTTGAGTGGGAACATTTGCAGCCTGACCAAGACAGTCCCTACATTTGTCCTTCAAGTCTTATATTTATATCACAGCTAAGTTTTCCCTCAATTATTTTCCAGCTCTTTTTTTTTTTTAAGCTTAACACAAATGAGGCTTCCTCCTGTCCTGGGATTTTCCAGCCTCCCAGCATTGCGCATCCCCCACAGCACTTCAAAAAAGTGAGACAAAGGAGTAGGAAACACAGATATAGATCAATCATACAAATGAGGTGCAACATTACTGGGAAAGATTCTGCTAGTCATTAATCCCATTTCATTTGCAAGACTTATATCACTTTGTATCTCAGCATATGCTGAACAAGCCATTTATTTGCCCTCAGATGGACCAGCAGCAGTGGCACGCAGCTCCAGCACTGCAGCAATTCAGAATGTGGTACCTGGACCCTGAAGAAAACTCTTATGTGAATTGAGCGATACTAGAGAAATCAGAAGGGTGGGGAGAAAGTGACAAAACGTTAAAATAGATTAAGATAGCATGTTGGTTAAAGAACAACAAAAAAAACAAGAAACCAGCTAGAGGATGGGATGTAGGCTAAGATATCTGGGAAACTTCAAAAATACAGATTACTTGCGTAATCTGTGGATAGGAGGCACTTGTACAGATTCATTTCTAATACACATACAGTAGTTTTCATTATTTGGTCCAGCTCTATGCATCTTCTCTTATTTGTCAAAGACTGTTTGGTATAGCAGCAGCATTGGTCACTCCATGTTGCTTCCTTTAGCATGCTCTTGGGGGTTACATTATCAAAGCATATACAAATAGAGAGCATACAAAAGCTGTAACTGGGAATACTTTAGGGGAAACATTACACTTGGTCCCAAAAGCAAGTCCTAAGAAGGGTTACTAAATAGGGTCTTGCTCAGGATATCCAAGAAATGCTCCCTGCCTGCACCTAAGTCTAGAAGCACACAAGTCCAGCACAGGTGTCTAATCAGCAGTCAGGGCAACCTCACCCATGGCTGTGCAGCCAAGCTTGTAACAGATGTGGCAAAAGCCATCACAGCTTCTGTATCAAGGCACCGTTATGATCCGTCAACAGATAGATAACACTTCTATTAAGACTCAACAGGATGTTTCCCATCCCACTGTTATTCTAATAGCACTTATTAAAATATGGAGCTCAACAGCCAAGAGAAAAAAATCCACCTTTACATGCACACTGTAGGATATCTTTTTATTGTTTTTAAAACCAAACTTATACATTTCTGCTCTTCTAGAACTCCAGAAGTGACAAACAGATTTCTGGGGTTCTGTGAAACCCAAGTCCCTCCTGCCCTCCCCAGGACCTGGCTGAGGGCTGGCTGGCAGGGCAGCCTGACACAGCACCCATTTCTGAGAGCTGCACCCACCCAGCACAATGCTACAGGCCACCTTCACCCCCCTCCCGCAAAGCAACAGTACTCTCCAAAGTCTTGCTAGCATTAGTCATAACTTGGCCTAGAAAGTAATTGGTCTTTTACACTCAGTACCATAAAAAAAAGCTTGTTCTTTTAATATATTCACATGGATCATTAATAACTTCTCTATCTCAATTAAACGTTTAGTTTCAGTAAGCCAATGTCATGATAATGGGAACTTGTCTGCTAGTTATGTGTATTTAAGAGACAATGGCAGGCACATTTGGCAATAATACTCCCTATTACTATTATCATCATGATTACTACATATAGTAAAAGACATCTTTGAGGCTGCATCAATTTTTACAGCTTCCATCAACTACAAGCGTAAGAGATTAATCCTGGAACACAGATAATCTCCAGGCAGGACTGCAATATCTTTCTCAGATCAAGTCACCACCCTTGCTTAACATGTCAGAATCCATTTTGCACTTCCAGTTTACATTTCCTGCTCACTGACTGCCTTGCTATGCACCAGAGGTTTTCCTCTACCTCTATCTGCTGAGGAAATTCACTGGCCTCTTCCCTGGTTTCTCCTCATGCTAGTAATTTATATGAATACCCTATTCAGAACATTTTTTTGGTTTACTATGAGAGGTGAAGTTTTGTTATATACATATATCAAATCCAATTAAACATCATACAGTAATATTTTACAAAGATTATTTTCTTAAGTATGTGATTTTGAAATCTGTTGTGAGCAGACGGACTTACATCCCTAAACTTACCAAACGTTCCTAGAATGTTATGACTCAGACATTCATTTTAGCACTTATTTGAAAGATGAGGTCTCCATCCCTTATATTTGAGCACATCATTTAATTTTCTAATGGCAATAAAGACATTTCTTGGACAATATCCACACACTTCCTTCAGTACAAAGGACTGATCACATCAAAAAACCCAGACTGAATGACACTTGAATGCTACAGTTCATAAATTGGAAGTCAGATGGAAACATGGAGACTGCTAACTCCTCAAGCCCCATCTACTAATATGTATTTGGCTCATATGCAAGGCTCAGAGTATCTAATCCTGCTGACCACTATCAAGAAGACTAAAGAAATGCAAATGCATAAGCATCATGTACTTCTGAGGTTATTCATCTGCTTGTGAGTGTGCTTAGCTTTTCAGCCACAACCAGATTGTGTGTTATGAGCTGTAGCCATATAATCCAAAACCTATGCAATACTATAACCAGTTCTTCAGTGAGTATCTAATATTCCTTACGAACCCAGTAACTATGCTTGGCAGTAAAGAGAATGTTACTCAAAATGCCTACATTCCACAATACATATCAAATTCTATGATAAATCCAGTGAAGGCTCTCATTTCATCATTTTGAGACCTTAAATAAATCTATTTTCATTGGATAATATGTTGAACAAATTACCACAATCAGGAAAAAAAACTCAAGAGAACAAAGATTAGAAATCCACTTGCAGATATCATAACAAGATTAATTCCCACCCTCTCCTGGCAGAAGTATAACTGCATTTAGAATGTGTCAAATCAAATAAATCCATTATCTTAAAAGAAAAAACGACAAGTTCCACTGCTTCTGAAGAGTCATAGAAATAACCTTGATAAATGCCAACTTCAGTGGTCCCTGGCTACTACATCACAACATTGGAATCACCCTTGAAAGACTGTCCCTTGTCACTCTTAATACATTCATAATATAAGCAAATATTTTTACATGCAAAGGCTCTCTGTTTTCTTTATTACTCCTACAACCCTGGTGCTAAAGTAGAGAATAGGGATCATAGGGAATTCCTGAAACAGAAGTGGGTTATGGGCTTGTTATAGTAATTCAGACTTTGAAGTTTCACTTCAGAAGTGAATGTTCCCTCAGCAATGCAGCATGGGTTCCTTTCATTTTGCTGACATTTTATAATCAAGATCTCCAAACATCCCTTTGAAAATTGAATTTACTGCATTACTCAAACTGTCCATCCATCTCCAGCTGTCACCTGTTCCCTGCAGATGCCAGCATGCTACCCATCAAGGTGCTCTGCTGCACATCAGGATGGTTGGAGCAGAGCACAGGTGATGCAAGGACAGCTTGCCTGGCAGGGCAGCCTCAGGAGGCAGTTTCTGATCTGAAGCTCAGCAGCCAACTTCTTAGTATCAAACTGGAAAAACCTGAGAGTAAAGAGAAGTAACAGGTCTGTATTGCAAATTGTTGTAATTTGGACATCAGAGTTACCATTCTGGAGGGCATGGCACAGACTGTGCTCCGAAGAAAACACGAAAAATAAATTCACCTGTTCTTGGTAAAGAAAATGTTTCCAAAGGAGGACCAAGCTTGCATGCACAAGGGAAGACAGACTGTCAGTATAGAGCATTATGCCAACAGTCAGAAGATTAAGAGAGAACACATAAAATTATGATGGCAGACAAGTTGAAGGGAGAAAGGCAGAGAGGAAGCTACTATCTGAAGACACCAAGTCTTATTCCTCCCCATCCAAGTACATGCATGTCACACCAGGAGTCTCACTCTGCTGGAATACTGGCTTCTCCAGATGTCCCAAGAATTGTAGCTCTTCCAGGTGAGCCATCTTTCTTCGCGCCATCACTTGGCCAGCTTCTGCTGCCACTCTTCTCAATTCCTTTCACTGACAGAAAAGCAGTAGTTCTGGGCTTTTCAAACGTATATCATTCACCTTTGACTGTGATCCATACACTGAAGTAGTAAGAAATGCAGAAGAAATGCAAAAAAGCAGAAAACCCTCAAAATATATTTGAGGGGATAAAAAAAACTGCTATCATAAATAATGTCGGATCCAGGGGAGTCAGCCTTAGAAACCACTGCACTCTGAGCAAGTTTCCAGATGCACAGGGAAGCCAGGCAATTATGTTCAGTTCTTGACTGATTTAATTGGCATGCACAGCAAACCCACAAGACAAACTACAGGCAAAGTTATAATTGCCCTGATTACATAGCTCTACAAGAAGCTTTCAACAAGAAAACATGCAGCACTTTTCCTTTATTTATATCTGACACTGAAGAACATCATGGACAATCCATTTATAAAACCTCCTCTAAAGAAGCTATTATCAGAAGCAAAGAATAATAAAAACAGGAGGTGGGAAAAAAGTTATCTAGTCAGTACCTTGAAGTATAACCCATCTGCTTTAATGTCTCCATTTTGTTTTGTTTATGAACACTTCAGTTTAAAAAAAATGCCCTGCAGTTTAATGACAAAAATAGCAATTTATGATGTAATTTCTTGAGGCCATAATGTAACAGTGAAGATCTTATTTGTTTCTTGAGGGGGAAAAAAAATTGTTTTTCTCCCTCACTAAACAGGCTCACAAAGCAGGGTTTGCAGCACAACCATTACACTGTAACTTGAGCTGCGTTTCCTCCACTACTGCTGACATAAGTGTCAACTTAATCAATAGGCTGTACTGAACTGCCAAAGTCTTTCCTACACTTATATTTTATCTTGCTCTTCAACAGTTAGAGAAGACAGAAGAACAAGTTACCTAAACCAACATGAAGCCAAACACCACATAAACCTTTCCTCCTGTAGCCTGCAAAGATCCAGCTCTCTCCCAGCTGTTCCTCATGCTGGTGTGCAAAGCGGAACTGTGCAGAACAGCAGTGCTTGCACTCTATCCTCTCATGCATCCAGCAGAGGCAGAAGATAGTGTTATTCCTTGCAGCTCTTCTGCACTAAGGAAACCTGTTTTCTGCCACCAATGAGGGTGTTTCCTTCCTGGCTTGAGCGCTCTGACCATGTGAAATAATCCATATGTGCATATGGAGCAGCACAGGTACATAGACACAAACCTTAAACTTTCAAAACTAATCTCTTTACCAATGCGTTCCACATTTGCCAAACCCCTTACATTTCAAACGGAAGCATGCTGTGCTAAGAATCAGTCTTCTCCCACCACTTCAGGATCTTAGGAACACAAGTGTTTGCCGCTCCTCTTACTGCTAGCATTGGGTAGACTCCTACTTCTTTCAGAGAGGCGTGATCTTTGTACGGAATCACGTCTTAACTGCTGACTGCGTAGTCTGGCCTATTTTATCCCTCTTCATAAGAAACACCATCACTTATTACTTCAATCATCTGACAAGCGTAATACAGCCTGGCACATGCTGATACTTTCGAAGTAAATAAAGAGCTAAATGAGACCTGGTCAGAATACACCAATTCTGGCCCCAATCAGCAAAGCTGAGCTGCACAGCTTGGCCTCCCAACAAGAGGAAGGCACCAGCTAGAACATGAAATCTAGGCTGAAATCCCTGCTTCGCGTGCTCCTTTTGTGATTTGGAAAAAATACATTTGGCCCAAGGGTGATTTTCCCAAGCTGTACCTAGGTATTTACTAGAGTTTTCATGCAGGTCTAAACAGGTTGCTCCTAAAGGCAGGAGAATACACAGTCTCCTCAGACATTTGTAAATCCACCCGGAAAGCGATCTGCATAACTGAGTACCTGAATATCATTAGAAAGCTAGTCCTTAGTTTCTCTCTGCCTTGGTTTTCTCCCATTAATATGAAAAAAAGCTGAGTATATATATTCATTATATATGTGTATATATATAAATATATACACAAAGACAGAGATTGAACCAAAGCTGTACTGGCATAAATCTGGCAGACATTTCTTCAGCATAAATCTCGTTCAGCAGATTTGTCACCTCAAAGCTTAAAATAAACTGAAAACAAAGCTGCAGATTCAAAGCCTCACACTTCATTCTTGGAAGCCCAGCATAGTTCTGGAGAATAGCTGGAGAAAGCTACAAATGGCAAGATTTTTAATAAAATTGCTGTTTTAAATCATTTGCTTTTAACATCTATTTTGCAAACCTCAGAGGAAACCAAAAGCCATTTTGTGGCAGCTTCCTCATTTTTATATATTATGAAGAATCTTAAAGATCACTCCAGCTATAAATACATGTTATGAATGGAGTTTGGTATGGAGGACAATAGCTGTAAAATAATGCCTGGGGGAATGAAAAATTTACTGAGGCTTTGATATAACACTGACAGCCAGCAGCTGAGCGCATTATTTCAGAATCAAGGTAACTTTTCTGTCCCAAGGACAATATTTTACACAGCTATTGCTTGAAAAAACAACCAATATTTCTTTTATTACACTTGTCTGCATTTTCTCCCACACCCACATATTGAAATTGCTATAAATCCTATTTGCTCAGGGCAACATTACCCATTTCATTTATTTGGGTGACATGCTTCTGAGCACATGCTATTTTTTCCCCCCACACCCTATTTCCTGATTTTCCAGAAAATTGTGCATATTAGGTTGTTTTAGCCAGTTAGAAGACAGGGGAAGGAAATCAGGAGCTCATCACAGCTGTAGTGATCTTGACCTTCCCCCACACACACAGCAGCACAGTATAGAGAATCAATACACCCCTCAACTGCAGTCACAAATTCTGCATGTGATGTAGGTCCTCTTAAAAAGAGGAATTGCCAGCTGCAAACTAACAGGTTGTTATGCAGCACACACAAGGTGCAAACAGGAACCCTCATCTTTCAAGAGACAGTGGTGGGGAGGGGGGACACAGCGCAGCACCTCGGCAGTGCTGTGATTGCCCACAAAGTCAGGGCGTTACACTGCTAGAAGCAGTTTACTTTCTGCCCCAGCAGGAAACATTTCAGACACGTGCACAGGGCTCCAGCCTGGCCATCGTTGCAAAGCAGTACATTGAACAGCTGTGACAGCAAGTGCTTTTAGATGAATTTCCACATGCAGGAGCCATTAAGGAAAGCTTGGTCAGCACAGCAGGACTGCCAGGAAAGCAGAGAGCACCCTGGCATACAGCACCAGCTGGACACCACCAGCACCCCGCACCCTCTGGCCGAGCAGGGGAAGGCTGCTGGGCTCAACCTAGTTCTCCCCTCGCCCTCTCAACCATTCCCAGTCCAGGAGCAGCAGAGACCCCTGAAATCTTTCCTCTTGCAGGAAAGCTACACACACTCTTCCACACAACAATGCATTTCCTAGCTCTGAGGATTTGACTGTTGACTCTAAGATCCATTTTCCTTGTGCTAACACTGAAGCACACAAGTGAAGGATATAAAAGTCTCAAAGGCATTTTCAGAGTTACAGGTTTCTCTGAAAAACAGCCCACATGCTGCCTGTGAAGACACAAAACCGAAGGGCAGCAATGGAGCCAATTGCTGCTGTGCAGAGCTGACTGCAGTGTGACACTGTACTGGCAGGGAGCAGGAACATTGGAGAGTTTGTATTTGCCAAGGTATGTTAGAATTCTGACCATATTCCAACCAGGAGAACAAGCTCCCTTGGCTAGGTTTCACAAAGTTGCTGTATCTTGAATTTTACTCAAGAGTTCAAAGTCAATGACCGGAGACTTGCAAATGAAATTCTCAGAATAGAAGTTAGCCTAAAGAGCCTGTATGGGTAAGCACAACACAATGGGGATGGAGGGCACCACTATCGTTCCCACTACATTAGCATCTGCATAGCGACTTTGCTGTGATGGTTCTGAGCCACTTTTGCTCCTGACACTGTACAGAGTGCCGCATTTCTGTCATCTGTTCGTCTTTTGTTTTCATCACCCACATGGTAACGCCAATCTGTCCAGGCAGAAACAATAGCAACCTTGGTAATTGCCACAAGCAGTCCCACTTCAGGATGAAAATTCCACTCTGTGCTGGTTGCTTGCAATGGCACTATAACAATGAAAAAAATTGGGCCAAAGAAGATTGCTTTGTTTGATCAAATTATAAAAACAGTAGCTGAAGAGAACACAGGAGATGTAATATCTAGATTTTCGTCAAGCATCCACAACAACGTTTCGTGGAAAAAAAATCACTAAAATGTTTCAATCAAATTGTCTTGGACAGAAGCACTGTCAGATGGCTTGAAAGTTAAGTGGAAATGATAAGCAGAGAGCAGTGTTGGACAGTTTTTCTTTGAAAAAGAAAAGCATTTAAGTGTGCTTCTACAGAGACTACCATTAGACTCCATTTTACATAATATTGCTACTGAAACACCTGGAAGAGCAAATAAGTAGCACATTAAATTTGTGAACAGTAATTGCATAGAACAAGGAGGAGCCGGCTGGGACTGGAAGTATGACCATGAAGCCACTTGCGGTACAACATATTTGTTAAAAATAGTATGGGTATGAAATCCTCATGTCAAGAAAAATAGCAGGAAAGCAGTAAAGCCAAGAGATATGTCTTACCATTCGGCCAGCATAGTAACAGAGCCATGACTTAAGGCCATCTGTTTTCCTAACAAGGTGCCATTCTCCTGAGCAGAGTAGATAAGATCACAGGGGACATTACAGGTATCTATGAGATGCATCATCATTTGGTAAGTGCTGGCCATCCGAAGACTAGGCAGGTCTTAGTAAAGCCAGAAAGGTTCAAAGAACAGTCTCCATTTGCTACATCCTGGGAGGTTTTCTTTAATTAGCAAGTGATTTTCTCTGAGCAGCAAGGAAGATGGAATGCCATAAAAGCTGACACTCACAAATGCTAGCAAGAAACAGATGGTCCTGCACTCAGTCAGGGAGAAGAGACTATGGATTTGAGTCTCTTGATCTGTAAATACCATCCTTTTTTGCATTATAGTAATCTGGAAATAAGATTCCATAATATGATGTAGTCTAGGTACCACACAGTCAGGCTGACTTTGCTGCTTCCTAATTCACCTTCTGTCAAGCCTGTAGCCAAAATACACAACTTTTCCTTTCAGTTTTTCCTGTCTGCTCTCAATACACTTCATGTCTCACACTTATCAGAGGAATCTTCATTAACAACTTGTAATCTGTTTTGCACGGTCAATCTCACAGCTGATTAAGTCTCTAGACAAGACATTAGACTTCAGGTCCTAATTCCCTTTATCAGCTATTAGAAGACACTTCACACTGTAAAATGACAAGCCTTACAGTTAATCTTCAGTAGCACCTACAACATATCAGATGTACAAATTAAATAGATTTGTATCTCCTGCTGCAATGTAAGGGTCCAAGTGCACAGAGATGCAGTGTAACCTCTCCCTGGCAGGGTTTTGCTGCTCAAAGCCAGCTCTGACCCAGCACAATGCTAAGTCGTGATCCCATTACTGGGAAGAGCCACAGAGGCAAGAGGGCTGGAAGAGACCTGGGCCACAGCCTCTCCCCTGGGTTCAGGAGGTGTTTGTAAGCCCAGGCAGGTCACTGTCCTACCTGGCTCACTGTCACCCTTGGCTCCCAAGGTCACCTGCTCTTGCAGAGTGGCCTGTCCTTGCTGCTCTCCAACATCTGACTTGTTTACCCATTATCAGGAGTAGGGCACCTGAGATTCAAAGTTACAGTTCACGCTAATAGGAGCAAAAACCTCCCCTCATTTGTAATTCCAGTACGTGATTGCCAATACAAGCTATTCCCAAAGCAAGTGTTCTACAGCCAGCACTGCCCCTGGGGCCATCATTAGAGGTTGAACTCAGGCAGGAGACAACCTCACAGATGTCCAACACACCCTGATCCATGGGCGCAGTACACACAGCAAGGTAGCAGCTTAGTGACATTTCACCCCAAAACACATGAAAGCAGGAAGTGCTATGGATCTGCTGCTCCTGAAGTACGAGCCATGCAATGCAGAGAATAGCATGCTCTCAGGACTGCTCTCTAAAAGGAGAAAGAAAAAGGGCCCCTCAGCCCAGCACAGCTTAACTCCAGAGGCTGCTCTTCAAAATATGAGCCACACAGTCATAACTAATATAGATGCCACATTTTCATTGTTAAATGGGGAGGGAATGGAAGAAGTTAACCAACAAGAGGAGTACATCCAGGCACACTATGTGCAACATGGTGAAGCGTTTACGTCATCAGCTGCTACCCTAATCCTACAAACAGAGGATGACTGGTTTAAGTAAAAAACCCTAATACTGTCATCAATTCCACCAAGTCCAGTTGGTGCCATGAGTAACATCCCTCAGAGATCAATATTGGAGTCAATGCTGTTTAGTCTTTTAACGACCTCAATGACATTCTCAGCAAGTTGGCAGACTTGCCAAACAAATTGAAGGGAGTGCTTGATACTGCAACAAGCAGCGCTGCTATACCTGCTGATGACCCCCGTCAAAGGACATCAGCAGGCTGAAGACATGAACTGATGGGAACTTTATGAAGTTCAGCAAATGCCAAGTGCTGCATCTAGGATGAAGTAACCCCAAACAGTAACACAGGTAGGCACAGACCTAGGGGTCCTAATGAACAAGTTGAACAGCAGTGTGCCCTTGGAGCAAAGGAAGACAATCGCATACTGGGCTGAATCAGCATGAGTGCAGAGGAAAAAGTTTACCCCTCTGTCACTTGTGAGAGCACATCTGGAGTGCAAAGTCTAGTTTTCAGCTTCTCAGCACAAGATACTGGTATGCTGGACTCAGCCCTGCACAGGCTGTCAGGATGGTCAGGGGGCCTGGGGGATATGGCATATGAAGAGAAGCTTAGAACTGGATTTTTTTCAGCCTGAAAAAGACAGAAGGAAATCTTATTGCTGCATGCAGCTACCTATCGGGAAGGTGTAAAGGAAACAGAGCCAGGCTCTTCCTGAAAGGAAACATGAACAGGACAGGAAGCAATGGACACAAGCTATAATACAAGAAATTCCACTGAGATATTTAGATGACTTTTTTCCCCCAGCATACAGGTGGTCAGACACCAGAAACAGTGGCCAGGTGGGTAGGGAATTTTTATCCTTGGTGATATTTAAAACTCAACTGGAGAAAACACTGAGCAGCCTGATTAAAGACATTCCCTACTCAAAGCAGGACAGACGACCCCCAGAGGTCTCTCCCAACCTCAGTTATGATAGCATTAGTAAATAAATCAGCATCAGAACCTCTGTTTTTATGATGCAATATTACTGCAATGGGTTATAGGAACCCAAACATCATGAACAACATCCTATCTTCAGATTTTTTTTTTGTTAAAGTATCTAACTCCAGACACAAAGTAAATTAGATTTTATTCAGCACTAAGCCGTAACGAACAGACTGTCTAAAGAGTACAGAAACTTCCTCAAGCCACATTGGCTCTCCTTGACTGCATTTGTTATGACAACTCCTTTTGAGCTCAGCAGCCACTTTCAAGATTTATGCAAATCATGCAGGTTCTCCTCAGAATTAGGTACAAACCTTAGGTCAGCTATTTTGTAACTTAAAGAAAAATTAAGCACAATAAAACTCCTGATGTCCAGTGTGAGTAATTAACTAAAAGCACATTTTGCCCATGTCCTGAACACTCTAGAGATTGTCTGCTTGCAAAAACCATGGACAGACTAATTCTCAGCCTACCATTCTTTGCCTGCACTAGTTCATTCTGCTGTGATAAACTGTTGCCTGCAGATGCACTAAACCTGCAGGAATTCAGGAACAAGGAACCTTTCCTTATGATAATACTGCTAGAAAAGAGCAAAAACCCAAAAACATTAATTTTAGCCATAGTGCAACGAGTAATGAAGGAATAAATAAATCATAATTTGTTAAATTATTGATGGCTCTCGTTTCAGAATCTGTAGTTCCGCAATTTTCCTCCTTTAGCTATTTGCTATGTGCGGGTGGAGTAGAGGTAGAGGCTGATATACTTGCAGCTGTATTTGGATAGCAATTTTGCAACCATCCAGTATTCTGTTGAGATCCAAAAGTTGTTGACCCTGCCAGCAAATAGCAATTACAGGTTCAGCAGGATCTGTCTTAAAACCTTGCTTTAAGGAAGCCTCCAGCTTATTAATGTGATACCAGCTTTCAAAATAAATACGCAAGGATCTCTGTGCTTATAAAGTATGTAGCAGCACTATACATATGAACCATCTAGGAAAAGATCATTAGGAGACCTACAAAGCATTTCTCTAGTTAGTTGGCATTTTCCTTTATAAGTAATTATGGTAATAATGATTCTATTAAAGCAAGTAAGTACTTGAAAAATACTCAGGAAAAATTATTCTGTGATGGACTATTTCTCCTTAAGGATGAGGTTCTATGAAAAAAATGTGGACCATAAACCTTTCTCTTTGATAGAAAAATACCATGTTTTTCAGAATACTAAGGTTTAAGCTGTTACAAGAAAAATAGGTCTCAACTAATTACAAACCTATACTCTTGCACCACAATATTGAAGTATACCATTTTGAATGAAATGAAAGCTGCAGCCACAAAACATCTCAGCAGAGTTTTGTAGCTCCCCATGCTTTGGTTGTTTAGCCTTGTGAAGGAGCGTCTGGCATCTGAATTATACTCCCAGGGTCCCTTTGCACCACACAAATGCTGCAGTGCACTGCAGAAAGGGACCCACAAGGAGCCCTTTGTAAGGCTCCCACTGAAACGTAACCCAATTTTAAGGAGGCACATTAGGACCAGTTATAACTACTCAGTACGGAGCCCAGAAGAAAGCTATCACGAATATTCCCTCCCATGTTCTCCCCTCTCTGCGGCTTATTAGTTACCTGCCGGCGTCAGGACTGTCTGTTGCTACGAGCCTCACTCCAGCTGCAATTAATGGGAATTCCCGAGAACACAATAGGAGCCTCTTAAGGTTGTCAATGGGAAGCACTGAGAGCACAGAACACCAGTTTCTCTGAAGTGCTTTTTCTCTCAGCTGCAGAGACGCACCTTCGCACATACCTTGAAAAGTCTCCTGGACTTCTTGAACCAAAAAAAAAAGTTTCTTTGAACGAATGCCTGTGGGTCCCCCCCCACCCCCACGCTAACCAGTATTTTTTCCCCAGCTGTCTCTGCTATCTACAATAGATCTTCTAGTGACACAAAAGCTGTTGACCTTGCCTGCAAATAGCAATTACAGATTCACTGGAGACATGCCATCTTTAAGCTTTGCTTTAAAGAAGCCTACCCAACCCCAGGATCAAGTACACAAAGTCACAGGTTCAGGTCCTTCCTCATCTCAGGAGACTCAAGCACACTCCTCCAAGGAGGACCCTCTGGCCACCGGACCACTTGGGACGAAGGAAAGAAAGCAGCGCTCACACTCACACAAGCTACTCCACAGTGAGTAGCTGCATGTTCACTGACCGGAGAGGAGCACAGTGCTCAAGGCATGCTAGCAGAGAGGAACATCTGGGCTGCAGCCCTTTCCCACCCCTCTACCCCCCCATACATTGATACATTCTGTGTTAGAAATCCCAGTTCCTCCCTTTCCCAACGTGCCCAAATCCCAGCACGAGAACTTCATACTCACTCAATGGGCAGTTGTTCTCCACTCCAGAGGGCAGCAGGGGCTAGCAGTCAGAACATTTGCCTAGAAAACTGGCCAAATCTTCTGAAATTAAGGGAGTAAACAAAATTAAACCTCCAGCAATATCACTTCCCCCTTCTACAGGGGAACTAGGAGCCTACTCTGCTATACATACCCTGACAGACACCTATTAGGTGAGAACCAAGGTAAGAAGAGTAACGTAATGAGAGAGCTCATATTTCAGCAGTCCCAGTTAGACTGCAGCCCCAGCTGAAAACTAGTCCACCCAGCACAGGTGTCACTCATCTATCTCTGAACCCAAAGAGCAGAATTTAAGGCACCTGTGGCACTTCAATAACAAAAACCAAATACACCTGAAGACTGGGGCACCTCTGGGGTTAACAAACTTGTAAGGATTCTAAATTTGGACTTACAGGTCCCAACATATCTGTCTGCTTGAGGATCTAAGACCAAGTGAGTTCAGAAAGGATGGAAATAAGCCTTTGTTAGGCACAACTGGCTCCCTTCATTTTTTAAGTGTTGTTCATTTAGGGCTTGGTGCAAATGAGGGTGAAAGCCCAGCCCCTCAAGGAATAACCACCATCAGCCTTGTCCTGTATGCAGTGACCCTGACAACTTCACGCCACCAGTTTTCAATCAGAGATGATGGATTAATCAAGGCTGATTTGAACCGGCTGCACTCTGTCAGAGTCTTTGCTCTGATCTTCATGCTGCAGTAACTTTCCATTTTAACTGATCGTGTGAGGGGTGAGACTGTTAAGACAGCAAAGTACTCTTTGCTTCTCTTCTTCCACAAAAAAATAATAACAAAATAAAAAAAAAACACTAATACTACTAAGGTAATTTGTTACAATAGTGGGAAGACTGACAAGACCCAATTTTTGTCAAATGCTCGCGTGTGCACATGTCCTCGTTAGCTGGGCCTTCAGAAACCCACCTAAAATTTTATGGTCAGCAGACTAAGGAACAGGAGGAGAGGCTTGTGCCACAAGCAAACTCACAGCCATAGGTTATTCCTAAGTTTCCTGGCTCTTTCGATGCAATTTAGAGCTTGTTGCCTTTCAAGGAAAAAAAAAATTGGTACTGTCCACAGTCTCTATCACAAACAATATGCACCATAACAGTCGCCATATAAATGCGTCTCACTGATTATGCGTCACAGAAAGCATGTTGTGTGGAGGCTTATACGTCCCCGAAGCCTAAATCAAAAGCCGGTGTTGGGCTGTTTACTCTCCCGATTCCCAGCGCGCACACAAGCACGTGCTTGCTGGTTAGATGACCAGTAATGGACATACTGCCCCGGGCACTGTTTCGTGCAAAAGCCACCAGGCTTTCGGTGAGGGGGACGGGCAGCGCAGCAGTGTGTAGCCGCCTGGGAGCCCAAGACCCAGGATGGCTGGAGCTCGCATGCCAGCGCCTGGGCCACAGGCTGCGATCGCTCCTGCACTCCCGTCCCGAGACAAGGCACTGCAGAGCACCAGCCCCATCACCCAGCCGGCGCCGCTCTGCGACCTGAGAGCTGCTTTGTTAACGCTGGCAAAAGTCGCTCACTTTCCCCTTGTCAGGGTAGACAGAAATCCTTCCTAAAGCAGTAGGAACAATCTCAGTTTCAGATTTTGGTAGCAAGGACCCTGCTGTCAGCGCAGGGGACAGCAGGACCAGATGCGAGGGACCGTCTGCTGTCTCTCCTTGTCCCCCAGCCAGCCATCCAGCACGAGACACGCTCCCGTTGCTGCTTGCTGGCACGCTGGTTCTTTGAAGCATGCGTTCATCTCTCATACAGGGCTTAGCACACATTTTGCATTGCAGCCCAGCCTGTCATTCAACTGATTGCCTCTGTCCTCTCAAAAAATATCTGAGATCACAAGTACCCCTCTGCTGCTAGAGCCCCAAGCTACTAGGTGCAGCAGCACTGCCAATGAACGGGGGGTTAATGGTCACCTCCCTGACACAAGTGCTTAGAGAATTATATCCTATCCCGGAAGGATCATGGGAATCAGCAGCACTTACCAACCACTAAATTAAACTGTTTATTGGCCTCCTTGCGCGGGCTCTAATTTATGGAATTCTCTGCAGGGTAGCATATAAAAGAGTGTCAGCTCTGAAGCTGGCTGGGATGCAGCACTGGTAAAGCAGCTGCAGCACTCCTGATTCCAAGACAGCAGCTTCATTTTACGCAGTGGAGGATCTCTGCAGCTTTCCTGAGCTGAACACACACACAGCCAACAAACCCCTGTACATATCCCCATCCCCACATTTCAACAAAGCTGCCTGACCAGATCCACTCACAGTTTAAATATTGGACTGCATGTGTACCTCAAGAAATGGCTTGGGCCCTCCATAGCCAACCCTTTCCAACTTCCCAGGTTCCTCTAGAAAAGCTTAAAAAAATCTGAAGCTCACACAGTTGAATGTTATTATAATATTATTGTGTTATAAAAGTAAAACTGTAACAAGCTACTAAAACAACTTTGGTAAAAAATAATCAGGAGTATGCAATAGGATGGAACAGACTATGATGACTAAGACACTTTTTTAAATGCTGCAGTAAAAGAAACTAGTTCGAAACATGATCCTGACTACACAAGAGCTATGAAGGGGCATCAGAAGGCTCATCAGAAAAAAAATGCCATTAAAATGATGGCTTCCACCATCATTTGAATTTGAATTTGAACTATGGGACACCACTGATCAGCTCTAAGGGACAGCTCCTTCCCTTGTGATCCAGGTAGGGATTGGAGGGGAAAGAAATGAGGATACACATACAACCCAACATCCATTCCCTCTGATGTGAGCAGATGTGATGTGTCCAGTCTCTTCTAGAGCATTAATGTGTCCACCACGCTCCTTTCTCATGTCATTTGACTGGAGGTGAAGCAGTTCATTGGCATCATCTGAGTTTTCATGACAAACTTTTCAATAAACTCATCATGGAAGAAATGGCTGCAGTCCATTTATCTCAAATATTTATTATTCAGGCTGACTGCAGGAATAAGGCATTGATTACACGCAGTTCACATTTTGAGTATTAACTTCTCAACCATAAAGGGTAGACATATTTTAGTTTAAACAAGAGTTTAGTTTTTATGATACAATAGCAGTTTCCAGAAAAAAAAAAAAAATTACCAAGCCACTGTCCTGTATCCCAGATTGGCCCTTGGGTCTAGTGCTGCAAGCCGACACCTGAGCAAGTGCTGGAATCGCAGCAGCCATATGAATCCGGACAAGTCACTTAATCATGCTATGCCTCCCTCTCCTCATGGGAATAATGCACAGCTACTTCACTGGGGTAATGCAAAGCTGATTTCATTAGCATTCACAAACTGCTTTCTGCCCAGCAGAGGAAAGTATTAGGGAAATGCTAAAAATCCCTACTGCTGGGCTTCTCTTCTAAAACTGGCTCTTTTCATAATTTATTTCCCACCAAGCATGCAAAAAATTTTTAGAACCTTCTTAATCAAGAAAGCAAACATATCCTCATTTGCCAAACACAGGCTTGTAATTATGTGGGAATGAGGCAGAAACAGCACTTACATGCATTAACATTGACATGATCAAGAGATAACAGCACCATTAATATATCCGCTTGGAAATGATAGTTTGCAGCCAGGCAAACAGTTGGAAAATCGTGAGTGGGGCTCATTAAACATTTTCTTTTGCAAGATGAATGAAACAAAGAGGAGCCTTAAAGAATGCTGCAGTAACTGAAGAGAGAAAGGGGACAGTGGTGTTTTAGTGCACTAAAAGCTTCTAAACTATCCGTCCGAACAGACCCATGGACTTCAGGTATCCAGAGCAGACATTTAATGGACTGCTGGACAGCTGTAAATAACCAGCTGACCTTGCACAAGCTTCTTCATCTGCTTCAGGCAGAAAAAATCTCCGTCAGAAAAGACAACAAAGCACACGCACCTCAGTAATTGAAACTAGCACCCAGACACGGTTTAGGATCGGGAAGGTGAGTGGCAGAACTGGGCACAGGCACAGAGCAGCCCATAAAAAACAGGTTACCTGAACGAAAGCACTGGAGAAACACCTGGATCTGTATTGGAATCCAACGTAAAGTCAGGGTAAAATACATTCCAGTATCAATCTGTGACACAGAGGTTGGTCTTACTGTTACCATAGCATAGACACAAAAACAACTTCGTACTATGCTGTCACGTCTTGAATTTTCTTCTTTTTTCCTTTTTTTTTTTTTCAATTAGGAGAGGTTTATCTTTCCAGTTATCATTTTTCCACACCACAAGTCAGCATACTAACTCCCGTTATTTTCAACTGTGCTGACTTTGGGAAATACAGCAACAATCTTTCCTTTGTTCCTTTACTTCCAGACTCCATGATAAACAGCCTGACACATACTGACCCAGGTGCAAATGATTTTGCTATACATAATGTCAAGTCAAGTACCTTCAAGTCATTTCAGCTGCTACAGACAGTCAAGAGATTGTATATATGTATATATTAGTATTACTGGAGATAATAAACATTAGTTGAAGAGTTAAAGGTCCAGCTCCAGTATCAAAAATCATAGAGTCACAGAATAATTTAAGTTGGGAGGGACCTTCTGAGGTCCTGCTCAGAGCAGGCTGAACTCCAGCAGGTTGTTCAGGGACCCATCCAGCTCAGGCTTGAACACCTCCAAGGACAGAGATCCCACAATCTCTCTGGCCACCTCTGTGGTAAAAGAGTTTTTCCTTATAATCAACCGGAATTTCCTGTGTTCCAACTTGCACCCATTGCCCTTTGTCCCATCACTGTGCACCTCCAAGCAGCGTTTGGATCTGTCTCCTCCGTGTTCTCCAATCAGGCAGCTGCAGACAGCAATAAGGTGTCCACTGAACCTTATCTTCCTAGTAATAGTTTAGATAGTGAATAGTTACAAGACTTCCAGTGCTTTTTAAACTAAATTAACCTGTATGAAGGAGGGTGGATTTCTCATTTTGGAGAGGATTGTAGTGTCCACAACTCCAATATGGTAGCCACAAGTGACCAGTTCTCTCTCTTTCAAAAGCCTTATATTTGGTAAATCTTTCTCTTTGTGACATGCAAGACAGAGCCCTTTCATTTTAGCAAAGGTTAAGATTGGATTAGGATAAAAAAAATGCAAAGGACTTGGATCTTTTTCTAAAACAAATTAAGGATCCAATGTACTTTATTAGATCTGGGAAATACAGGATATTTCTCTAGCCTAAGAGCTATATTGCTTCAGTTCTGTGATATTGCTACAGCTCAGTTGCTCAGACTTTGCATCAGCACCTTCCAATATTTTTAAAGTCCCAGCATGTTGTAAAGTAAAGCTTTAATTATCTTCTTGTCATTTTATCATTGTTGATCTGCTACTCTCATCGCTGTATCAAGTCACAGAATGGAGATGTGACATGGGCAAACACTACTGATGGGGAGTTCTGGAAAAAAAAAGTCGCCTTAGTTACATTAATAAGTTTTCCCCATAAGGCAAACTCGGCTGAAGCTGCTGCAGTCTTAATTTCTAATTTGTTTGGAATCTGTTTTGATTTTCTGTCTCCTGTTAAATACAATTCTCTTCTAGGCTGTGTTTTATGCATTGATTTTTGCAATTGCATCCATATTACTCTGGGACTCAAATCCACAGTTCTCTAATTCAGGTTACGTAGAAAAGTTTAGACAAATAAAGACTTTTTTTTTTTTTTTAAATTAGAGAAATACATTGCCTCTTTGAAAAAGAATGGGACTTAGACTAGTAACAGCACCATTTGCTCCCAGAGTCCAGGGTATACGTCAGGAAGGGATGGACTGTTGACTTTTTAAGAGTACACTAAAAATACTTCTCTCTGGACTATACTTTGCACTGGAGAAACTTAGAGTTTAATGAAGCCATCAAACTATTATTTTAAGTAGCTCTGCTCCAAAGTAGCCATCAGTGCTGCACTGAGACAGAATACAGAGAATCTCCTAAAATCTCGTTCCCACAGGCCTCATCTCCAATGCACATGATGACTTTTTCCTCTTAAATAAGAACAAGTGGGTCTGACATTTTTATTTCAAGCAGGGTAATTTTTACTGATTTTTATGGCTACTGGGTTAGTTTTAGCATCTATTCATCTCAAAATACACGCAGAGAGCAGAAAGATCATTACCACCACGCAGACCTGGTTTCTATTCCTGGCAAGTCATTTCGGGCTTTCTGGAAAATGCAAGTGCGGAAAGCACCAGGTCTCCTACCCCTGCGCTAAGCTCAGTAACTCCACTGCTGCAGGCAGCACCGGTGTCAGCACAGCACCATACCCAGCCTAGTCTGGTTGTGTCCTCTCTTACAAGAAGCCTCTCAGCTACCCTTCTCTTTGCCTAGAATCGTAAGAAGGCAACAGCTCTGAGGATTACAATTCAAAACGATCCAGGCCTGACACTGTCCCTTTTGTAAGGAGTAAATATTGTTAAATACTTTTGGTGTTTTGCAAACTGAAGTTACTTGGAGCTTGTAGAAGTACTTGGAGGGTATGAAACAGAGGACAATATACAAATGCTCAGAACCATTACAGTGGTAGAGATTCTTTTTTCCTGTTTCAAATAATAGCAAATAGGAATTCTGGCTAGCAGCTGGCAATTTCCGCTGCTATAGGAAATGCTGTCTCAAAGGCAGTGAAATATTTGTACCTAAACAACTTCCTTAAACCCCCTTTATTCACCGGCTGTGATACTATAGTTTTGATCTTCTCTTGCATTCAGTTCAAATAAATATTTTCAATCACAAAGACTTCAATTACATAGTCAACCAGAGTATTGGTTGTATTGGGAACAGGAGGAGAAAAGTCTCCCTCCTGTTTCTTTTCTCTCCGCTAGTTTCTTCCTACAATTAATATGCCATAAGATTGAGATGCCCATGGGACTACTCCACCATTCTAATGTTAAGAAATTTGGTTTGCTTTCTCTCAGAAAACAGATCTATATGCCTGGTAGGTTGCTTGTTTTCAAGATAACCAAGAAATAGCCTGACAGGCTTTTTGGGTTTGGTTTTGGTGTGGGGTTTTTTTTGGGGGGGGGGATGTAAGCGAGGGCTCCCTTCTCATCCTTCTTCAAGCAGAGCATAATCTGTGTGCTGTAGTGATATACTGTTTGTTGTCTGAGTTTACTCATCACATTGATCAAGGAACCTGTAGTTTAAGTACCCTCACTGTGTTCTCATCTTCATTTCAGAGATTGCCTTCCCTCCATCATCTCTGACGGAAGAAAGCAGAGCAGTCAGTGTGATGTGCTACCCTACCGTTGTGCTGACCAATCACACGGGAAAAGGCGCTTTGTACATTTTTTAAGAAGATGGAGTTTTCTATTGCTCCACCACAGTGATTATTTTTGTGTCTCATTATTTCAAACCCTTCCCACTTCATTATAAAAACAACACCATTTGCTGGAGTTAAGGTAACCAGTACAATAGCATTTCAAGGCAGCATGAATTAATCAACACAGCCTCCACAGCTGAGAAGCACAATGTCACTCTCACTGGGAAGGTGTAGGTTTCATTTCAAGCTGCTCTCCACCCTCCTAATTAAGCACTTTATAACTCATCTTCTACAAAAGGCCCCAGCTCCCAGCTATAAAAACAAACATCTCTGTTCAGAAACAGATGTGAGTATAACTGGAGTCAAGATAAAACAAACCATCTGTAGGAGAAAAAGAAAGAAAGAAAAAAAAAAGAGTCAAACACAACAATCCCTACTCCAGCTAGAATGGTTAGGCTTGACCCATACACACCTGTTATTTTCTGTACAGTGTTCCCAAGCATCAGGGTCATTTGTTCGATCTGGCGAGAAGAAAGGAAGCAAGGGCCGAGAGAGGTTTCCTACCCATCCTTTTCACCGCCTAACACCCCATCCCACTGCCAAGGAGCATTTGCTGTGGTACTGGCGTGCTGCGAGAGCACAGTGCACAGCCCTGCACTCGTCAGAGCTCAGAAGAGTGAAGGGTTTAGGACAGCTTACTTCCAAGACAGCTATTGAGCCAGGAAGCTGTTAAGGGTTAAGGCTCATGATGTTATTTCAGCATCGCTGAGTGACCTGTGTGGGCTCTACATCAAACATTCAGTCCATTAGCTGTACTTACACAAATCTGACTTTTGTTCTTAAAATAGGATGCTGCGTCCCACTGCGTCTTGTGCGGAGATATTTTCCACCATCCCCAATTCATCCGGAGCAAACCAGGTCTTTCAGAAGGTGCTGCAGAGCTGAGAGAGGTAGGCACGTGTCACTGGGAGAACGACTGCTTTCAGTAGGGAAGCTTTGTGCATTTTTTTTATTTATTTACTTTGTGGGAATGCTGTTCACAAACCAAGACTAATACTGTGCCAAGAGCCATATGCATACAACACTACAGTTTATTCTGTATCATGCTGCTAGTTTCCCAATTTAATTTAATATATGGAATTTTATCACCAGTCCTTCAAGATCAGATGTCAAGCAGTCAGAATGAAGTGGCTTACAAGATCCCTTACCGGCAAGAGTTTAGATGTGTGCTTGAAGGGCAACTGGAATTGAAATATGACAGGCAACAGAATAACCCATACCTGAACAAAGGATGAAGCTTTCAGACAGTTCTTTCCCTCCCAAAACACAGTCAGCTCCTTTGGGACCTGTTTTGCTCGCATGTTGCAAAGACTTCTAGCAATGCACTCATCCAGCGCTTGGGGCTAGCTCAGAAGATACAGTGTTGACTGCAAGCTTGGGGAAGAGCAGTACTCTTTTTATTGAGATGAAGCTAGCTGTTATCTTACTTCCCCCCTTCGGAAAGAGAGATGCTTAAAAGCAAATGCACCTCGTCTCACTGTGCTGGGCTGACTGTACAAGCACACAGCCCTGACACCTGCTAGACAAACAGGCTTTGCTCTGCAAGTGCAGAAGAGCTCCTTCAGCCGAGGAAAATATGCCGGGCTTATTGCAGAGCTGAAGTACTGCAGACAGGCACGAATCCTGTGGCTGCCTGCCAGCATGCAGAACGGCTGCTGCGAATGCACGGCACTGTCCTCCCGTGGCCGGTACAGCAGAGTTACACAGAGAGCAGGAGTGGGCTGGTACCGGCGCAGCCCACCTGGTCTGAGAACAGCTTACGGACCAGAGCGGGAGTCTCAGCCGCAGCAGGCACCTTAAAATGGGAGACAGCTACGTGGTGCATTAATACTCAAGGAATCACGGGCACACACCAGGCAAGATATCCATCCTGCTAGCAACACGCTTCCTGATGCTAGACAACACGAGAGCTGCTAAGTTGAAACCCAGTTTTAATCCCCTTGGTGAGTGAGTCCACACAGGTTCAAAAGGGAGCTCTCTATCACTGTTATAGATCTCATCTCCTGAGACAAGGTAAGGCAAGTAAATCAACAGAAGTATCGTTACTACACCGTAGGAGACATGGGTGTGTTGGGGCTGAGTTAGTTTTCTAACTTCGGCTTTGATTCGCCTATTCTCAAGCCTGTCTCATCCATCAGGCCTTCCGAACTGGTACCATTTCAATGCCTAGCTGATATAAAGCTTCCACTACTCCTCTTTCAGCTTTAATGTAGCACTCAAGCCTCTATACTAAGCCTCTATACTATACACGGAGAGAGTGGATACATTTAAGTTTAATGCTCGCTGCAGCTAACAGCCATTTATGTTAACAGACACTTTTGTTTCTTGGAATTAATCTTCCTTTGGGTTTTTTTTTTTTTTTTTCATGGCATAAATCAGGACAGATTATTTCCCTTACGATTTAGAATAGTCTCAGATACTAAGAGCAGAGAAGGATGATCACAAGCAATCAAATTACCATATCCTAATGAACTACTATTTGTCAGCTGAGCCAGGGTGACTATTTCCTTGTATATAGCAGGTAACCATCAGAAAGGCTTGAGGAAGGTGATTAAAGCCAGTATGTTTAATTCTGCATTTGCCGTAGGCTGACAGCACTGTCAGGCACTCAAAGGCGTTTGCCTTGAAATCTCCGTCAACTCCAATCTCTTGTCCTTACCCTGCTTCACATTTTTATTTCAGCCTTTTCCAACCCTCCCAACACTGGCTAATCTGGCCAGGTCCTGCTGAATTGCCCACTGACCTCCGAGTGCTGCAGAGAGCCCTGTTCCTGGGCAATACAGGTTTCTGGACCACTGTCAGGGAGATGAAGAGGCTTGCCTGGACTCCTAGGACACCAGAGGGCAGTTCTACTCTCAGCTCTGCATGAGACATTTTGACATGTCTTATACCTCCTTTTCTTCACATCTGAATTAAGAATAACTTTGTAAAATGTCCTGAGACCATTGGTGAGAGAGTAAGATATATAAGAATAACTTTGTAAAATGTCCTGAGACCATTGGTGAGAGAGTAAGATATATAACACTCCGGGAGATGCACACACATGACATCTTGAATGACTCCAGCATAGAAACATTTGAAGCCTCGGCTACTTAAAAAAAAAAAACCTCCTCTCCTGTCCAATAAAGGGTTAAGGGTTCAAAAGAAATAGTTTTAGCAATTCTGGGTGCAGTATTAGCTCAGATACATGAGTTGAATCCATATGGCATATTAACGATTCCCAGCAACGAAACAATTTCAGGACCTATTCATTTGAGCAATAGTTTTCATTCCCTCTAAATACTGGAAGCAATAAAGGCTCCTATGCACCCAGTAAAATAGATGAGGAAATGGCATAGTATGAAAATCAAGAATAGGAGACAGATGTCAGAGCTCCAAGGAATAGAAGGTAATATTTTTATTTTTCCTACTCCGGCTTTGTGTGCATGAAGAGGCACACACACAGCCTGCTTAGGTTTTCAAAGCAGTATCCAAAGACAGGAGTTTGTATTCCCCCCAAGGAAAATGCAGAGTGAGGGAGTGGGATGCTTCCAACAGAGGATGTGATTCAGATGACCAAAAGATTACATGCCCAAAACAGGGAAGGGTGAATAATCCCATCACCTGTAAAGCAGCCGGACTTGTCTCAGCAGTGTCCCTTTAGATACCCCACCACTGTTTTAAAACTCGATACCAGACATGAGAGAAAGCTTAGTAGAAGCACTCCCCTGTGTGCAGCATGGGAAAAGCAGTCCATGCTCAGCCCTAGTCTGTCACCATCCACCTGTAATGCCCGGCGGCAACGTCACATCCACAGGTCCCTGTACTCCTTAGAAAGGCCTGATCTCACAGACAGCTGGGGACTAAGGCAGCCGTTGGCTGGTCCACACAAGAAATATCTTAGGGCTGGGGAGCATAAAGTCACAGAACATACACTGCTCCAGGCACTGAATTTCTCCCAAGAAGACATGATCATCTGCTCTCGGTGATGTCTGTGAAAACGGCGCACAGGTAGCACAGCTGTACTTCAGCAACAAACACTAAGGATCTGATCTTTGTAGAGACATCTATTACAATAGAAAAGTTTGTGGGTGTTTTTGCATCGTATTAATAGCAGCTGGATCAAACCCAGGCTGAAGGCCAGCATTCCCCACTGAGACAAAGGGCAACAGTGACCTGCAGCCATTTCGTCTCATTACCACCACACCATCTCACTACTTACATCAGCACTGCACAGAGACCAAGGGTTTGTCCTGGCTCCCGTCATCTAGCATTTGATTAAACACTGCAATTGCCTTTCCAAAAAAGGCTAGGCTGCACAGGCAGGAATAACCCCACCTCTCTCCAGGAGGATGTATGCATATTGCCAGGGAGTCATAAAGGAGATGCATCCCGCTACTACAGCAAAACCAGCTGAATGCTTTACTTTGCTCAACTTGCCTTTGAACCCCTCTATTTGGCCACTTACACAGGCAGGCACCCAGCTGCTGCTACTTAAGGAATGTGTATCTACCATCTTTCCTCAAAAGGAACAGTAACAAAACTTCAAATATTCAAAAACTCCAAGGCATTCAGGAAGCCTACAGTGCATCTGGCACCGCTCTCAGAACACAGCACTGCTAGTGCTCTACCGTGTCATCAGCCCTGTCCCATTAGATGAGCTGTGTCCTTACCTGAGCTGCGCTTTGAATACCAGCTACTTCTGGGATCACCTTCGGTATTTTTCTTGTTCAAGCACCTCTGCAGCAATGCTTCCCTCAACCGTATTTCAGCCTTGCTGCAACCTAATCAGACTAAACAGATCAGCGCTCAGTTTCCCCAGAGTCTGTAGAAATGGGGCTTATTCTAAGAAAATGCTAAGGGTTCCTGATGAGAGCTGAAGCCTCCTCTGTCACTGACCTCAGGAGGGATTAAAACCATTGAACACCCTGCAGAAATATCTGTCTACATTCGGCCATCAAGTTCTGGGGTAGGCTGTGCGTGTGGTACACAGGAGTCTAATAAATTCACTTGCTGCATCTTTAATGCTAACATTGGCGGGGGGAGAACATTTTATCAGAACATACCACCAGAAGTCTTTTTTTTTAAACACTCCCTGCAAATTGACAAAAACAACTACCCACAGCCACAGGGAAGGCTTTCATTCAGGAGCCACGAAGACCTTTCACTTTTCTTTAAGGCTGAAAAGCTTTCTGCAGTGTCACCTTCATGTCCTATTTTTCGCCACCTGTACTCTGCCCGCTCCTTCTGGGGTGCTCCCTGCTTCTCTTCTCCAGATCTGGGTCCTCTTTGAGCAGCCTTTCTGGTCTAGCTGTTGGGAGAGGAAAAACACGCTCCCTTCTTGTTATCTCTTCCCCTTCCCCAGCAGCAGTGCTCCTTTATCTGCCCAGCAAAGTGCCAGTGTGGAGCTGCCCTGCGTGTCTGGGAAGAGCTGCTCTGGATAGCACGTCCTGTACCTAGGGCAGGTGGCAGAGAGGACAGGAGAGCCAGCCCTCCCTCGCGGGGCTTCACTCGCTTACCTCCAGCACACGGTAAGTCTCAAAGAACGTGTCCTGGCACCTTGGCAAAAGCAGAGCAGCAGGGGCTGGGGGCAGCTGAGAAGGGAAGGGAACGTGCTGACACCCTGCCTGGAAGGCTGGGCAATGTCACCCCTGCTAGTGAGATGGTGTTGCTTTTGTGGGAAGCTCAGCTGACACCAGCTATCACCGTGCGGTGAATGGGTAGCTCAAATGCGCGCACGCTTTTTGCTCTACATACACTGGCTGCAATTCTGCAGAGCACAAATATCAGGAAGAATGGGCAATTGGGGAACGAAGATTGACTTCCCTGTTGACTCCATAATGGTTCTGCCCCCAGGTCTTCCAGATGTAACTACATACGAGGCATGCTCCATCGCACTGACACGAGACATATGGGCCTAGCAAACAGGCTTAGGCTCTCCAGAGCAAGGGCTACCTATGCAGCAGCGCTGAGTTCTGCATGCTGCAAGTTTCTGTTCTTAGCTGACAGTTATAAGGATGTTGTCAGTGTATTCATGCCATGGAAGTAAAAATCGGAAAAAAAAAAGGATATTGCTAAAGAAAATCTGACCTTTCTGACTATAAGTCTCTGATGTATCATGAGTACTGTATACGTTGGATGGTCCTGCTCCTAAATGCTGCTGAAGGCAGCCATTAAATATTGTGCAGTAAATCCAGCGTAGATTTACTGCCCCATACTGAAGATTTGCCTAAGCTTTAGAGATCCTACAATAGGTTATAGCAGAGAGAATTGAGGCCACCTCAAATATTAGGTGAAATATTTCTCAGATATAGAGAAATATTTCCATTAAGCAAAAAGGCCGCAATTGACAAACACAGCAAATCTGTTCAGACAGCAGACAGTTAGGTGTCGCTGAGGAACATCACCTTCTAAGAAACTTGTACCCATAAGAGTCAGTATTAGTGGGGTTAGAAGGCATCACAGGCTTTTGCGTCCTTGGTCACTTCCTCTGAACCAAGTCAGGCGTGGTGATGTAGCACTGAGCACATTCAGTTCCACGAAACTCACCGGCTTGGTTATATTTCTCGCTGAATTGAGTCATTTCTTAGAACCTGCTAGAATTTCACAGGAATCCTGGGCACAGGGTTGAAGGGACCTCATGGATCACTGAATGCAGCCTCCTCTTCTTGAAATTCTGCCATGGGAGCTCAGAAGAATTGCAGATTCGGGCTGTAAACTAGCAAGCTAGTTTGTTCCCCATGCTGTGTGGATACATCTTTTCAACATAGTGTTATGATGGTTAACTGGTTCTGCTGTGGTTTTTAGGAAGTTTTATATAACACTTACTCTCTTTACAGCTCTACCTGCAAAGTACTTCAAAAGATTCTCTGTTAAGACTGCCACAGTAAACCTGCTGACTCCATAATACAAATTCAAAGTAATTCCAGGTCAAACCTTTAATCAAAGAGACCTCTCTAAGCTTTTTCTCACCCTTATTAAAGAGATTTACAAAACCGTGAAGGAGGTTGGAGAGTTAATGGTATGCCATTTAAAAAGGCTCCATTAAGATTTGGGTATTTTTATCTTTTAGAAAAAAGCATTTGCAGATTGTAACTCTGAGGAGACAATTATAAGAGCATTCTGAGAGTCTTTTCACTTGATCTATAAGGGGGAGAAATGGTACAGCAGAGTATAGGAAAGAAAATACACTGCCTAAGCCTTTTTCTTGAATAGGGTCCTAACTAGCCCTGTTGCAGCTGCAGTGAAGTGTCTTATGTTCCTGTGATTTATTACTTTAAGGGCCACATCATCTGCCAAAGTGTGCTTGCAAGAAATTAAATGGTTTCCAAAGGAAACATTAGAGTAAGACAGATTTTAGATTTGCATTTTTACCCTGATTAGTGTCTGCGAAGTTCCTTTGAAAACTTTTATATCAAACACAAATACAAAATTATTGCCAAATGCAGTTTGAACTTGGGAAGGCTTCAGGAAGGAAGCCCAGTTACACACAGAAAGGATGAGGAGTCTGTTTTAAAAGAGTGAGTATGCAGAAGAGTACTGAAAGAGAAAGGAAGTGGCAGTCTTCCAACATGCTGTGCCTTGGACCAAATTGCTTTCTGTCTAACATGATGAGTTGTTCACAGGCGAGTTACTCCGTTAACCTTTTAGCTTGACCTTGGACACTAAACTTCAAATCAAATGTAAGTAACAAATTAAGGGCTTGATCCTGCTCTCCAACTTCCCTTTCACTTCGAATTGAGGAGGGGGAATGGTATTGGAACCTATATTAATGTTGATCATGATGGTACTCCTTATGGACTTCCAACCAGAAAAATAGCTAGAGAAGAAAACTACAATTAGCCTAGATACTGCTGACGGACTATTTGGGATCATAGTAGAAGATGAAAAGGTAATATTTCCATTGATCCCAACAACATCCATGAACCTCAGAGTCAGTCTTGCAAGACAGTCATTTGCATTATGAGCATTTCTGTTGACTTTTAGCAATTTCTCAATTTCAAAGGGAAAGGAATTAAATCTCACAGTATTTTTTCATAGTTATAAGATTCTGCTCTGTTGTGCTGCTGTAAGTCAGGAAAACTGAGTACCACTGTAAAGGAAGTCCTGATACTTCTATCAGAAAGATCTTGGGACCATACAATATACAACTATATATTTTTTTTAATTTGTCTTTAAAACATGGAAAGAGGCACAACAAAATACGTGAAAAAGGAAAAATATGTAATCATCAAAATAGACTGGCAAGCTGTAACAGTGGGTATTCTGTCATGAATGCCCAGAAGTTTACTATTACTAACAGGCAAAACAAGCCTCTTGGTCAGTATCAACTTGAGTCATGTTTTATGAAATCCTAAAATACTAGCAGTGTGAAAGGACTGTCACCTTGCAGGCCTAAAGAGGTGACTTGATTTTCAGACGTGTCAGGAAGTTGCTCCTGGCAAATTACTGTTGTCCCAAATAGCGTGGCATCATGTAGTATAATTGCTAACTTTAATTTTCCAGGATAGAAACCATAAAGCACAAACGACTGCCATTAGACACTGGGAACAAAGCAGCTTTGGCAGTTAACACCACTGAGCAAAAGTCTGCCTGGATCTCCCCTGAGCTTACACAATCTTCAGAGGGGATGCAAAAAATCCCAGGGAATAATCAGATGTGGGTACAGCTGGCGATACACAACTAATCATGAAAAGGGAGGAGTTTTTTTAATTGGGTCTTCCCACCTTTATCTGGATTTTTCCTGGAGAAGTTTTACAGAGATTCTACAAGGGATTATTCCTGGTTTCAAATTTGCAACAGCAGTTGTAACCAATAGCACCTTGCTACAAGCCATCCCCACTCAAGGAGCCTGAGTTACACCTCAATCCATTTGCTTTAGCACCAACCTCTAAAAGGGTGACCTACCAACTGTTCAGTCTTCTGCCTGCTTCCTTTTCTCATTCCATAGTCAAAACAAGCACTTCACCTAAACTACAGCATGTTTCTTTGGGTAGGCAGGATCCCATTATGATGAAGCCCATGAGATTTATTTCACAGCTATAAAATATTCTCTACAACTACCTTAAAGGAGGCTGTAGCAAGGTGGGGTCAGTCTCTTCTCCCAAGCAACAAGCGATAAGACAAGAGGAAATGGCCTCAGGTTGTGCCAGGGGAGGTTTAGGTTGGATATTAGGAGAAATTTCTTCACTGAAAGGGTTGTGAAGCATTGGAACAGGGAAGTAGTTGAGTCACCATCCCTGGAGGTCTTCAAAAAACGTTTAGATGTGGTGCTTAGGGACATGGTTTAATGGTGGACTTGGCAGTGCCAGGTTAACGGTTGGACTGGATGATCTTGGAGGTCTTTTGCAGCCTAAATGATTCTACGATTCTACAATTCTATGATTCTGTAATATCAGGATCTGACCATCAAGGATCCTTCCAAGTGTATGGTGTAGTTCTCTTTCTATACATTACTTCCCCAATCCCATTCGAATCACCATGTTCCAAAGCCTTTTTCTCATGCAGTGAAGCCAGAAACACATGAGAATGCAGTGAAAATGTTTCTGTTTAATAAATGTTCAAGACATGCTGTTGACTGTATATTTTTAACTGCTTAGGATTAATAACTAAAACTGATTCAGCACTAAGAACCCTCTAACTTTGTTCTGATTAGGAAAAATCATGTTCAACTACGAGATGACTAGTATCATTAAAATTCTATTTCAGAGGACTGCTGTTTAATGATAATTTTCCTCTTCAAATTACGAGAGAGGATTAATAATTGAATCCAAAGACCTAGTTATATATTTTGGTAGATTTGTTTCCTAATAGGAAGAATGACTTGAGCAGAAATCCATTACAGTTTTTAGTATTCCCATGCTAGTCTGATTCTATGCTTTTCCATTAAGTAGCAAAGTCTTAATGGCATTAAACCACTTAAGCAGCAAAAACAGCACATAATTATCACTTTTAATTCAATCTTTTAGAGTGTGAATAGATACTGTACATCACTGACAATTCACACTCCTAAACATATTTTTCTATTCCTCCACAGCAGCTTCACAGCCTCTTGTACTGAGATAACTGACCCAAACATCCATAATTTGTTTTCATGAAAAATTCCTCAGAATAACGGGTAACAAAATTAAGCCCAGATGAAAGAAGGAGTAACAAACAGCAACTGCATTATTCTTACGTTAAGGTAGATGTCTAGATATGAGTGGGAAATTTGGGCACCATCATCTATGAATCAGCATATCGACAACTGAAACTATGAGTGTGCTCTCATACTTACAGGCATGTTAAATATTGCACTTATTAAAAAAAAAGTCCACATAGAGAGGATAAAGTACAAGTAAGCTCTGTAGAAACGAGGTGAGAACAGAGAAGACTGTGCAGCACTTAGCATCCCCTCACCTGCCCCTCAACAGACCCCGCTGCCCTCACTGCCTGGGACCGCTTTGCCCCAGGAATTAGGAAGCGTGACATCTTATCTGCAGCTCCTGCCCCCAGCAGCAGCGACAACTGCTCGTGCCCTGCCGTGGAAGGGCTGCTAGGAGGTGCAGCTGGTGTGCACAGACCCGCTGCTCACTTGGCACCGCTGCCGCCCAGGCTGCCAGCGCTGCAGGGAGCCAGGAGCAACACCGAGCTGAGCGGCAGGGATCCCCCCGGTGCATTTCTCCCGGTGCCCCCTCCCCTGTGATTATGCCGTGCCTCTGGCACACGGTAGGGTTTACCTAGCGCTAAGGAGCAGAGCGGCACCTTTGTATTTGTATGCGGAAAAGGTATCCATAAAGGCCAAGAAAAGGCAGAGCTCAGGTTGTTGAGAGCAGTGCCTCTGCTGAAGGCTGCAGCACAGTAGCTGCAGTAACACAAGGCTGTGCAAGTCAGGAGCCTAGATACAGCCCATTATTTACAAACCGAACTGAAAGACACCAGACAGCATGCTAAGACTGGCCAAACTGAGCACCTGTGAAAAAAACACAACACTGGCAGCATCTGTTTGAAAGGGAAAAAAGCTAAAATCTGACGTGACTGATCTCATATGCAGCAACGCCAGACCCTCTGTGCCCTCCCCTTTTGCCTGCAGTCCACGATACTCCCTGCTCACATGCGCACACTGTTAGCACTGCTTACATCCCTGCTTCACCAGAAAGCACAAAGCATAAAGCTTCTACATCTGATCACAATCCCAGAGCGACAGCATCCCCTCCTAGACGGAACAAGCTCTCTCTTTCATGGGTCCTCAGCTAGCAGGTAAAGATGAAGCAGTTCGTCCCCCATCCCCAGGACCAGTCATATAATGTTCCTGGTACCTCTCCTCTCCACTAAATCACAGATTTAGAGCAGCAGAACAGGGCTCTGAGCTGCTGCTCTAACATCATCAATAATTCCAGTTTGCTGCAAACACATGTGCCTAGCAGACACATGGCCTCTGCACATGCAGCTCGGGAGTCTCCTACTTCAGCATTAGTAAAGGAAAACAAATGCCTGCTTGGAGAACCTGATATTTTGGAACCTCACTTGCCTTGTCGAAAGGAAGGGATGTCAACATCTAGTTCGAGAAAGCATCTCATGGAAGCTATTGACATTCAGGTCTGCCAAAAGCTCTGCTATTTCCACCCTTCCTCCTCCTCCTCTTCCCTTATACAATAACATCAACAGAACTTCACGGATCTTTCCATCTAGTAGCACTAACCACTTGCCATTTACCAGTAAATACTATGCCAGAAGCATCTGTGCATCTCCAGGCTGCAGGTAACCAAACTGAGGCAAGGTCTACAGATCTTCTCAGACCCTGGACCAGAATTCCTGCAAGTCAAAACACAAACATACTGCTGTGCTCAGGCACCATGAACTGTCTGTAAATCATGTCAAGATAGTGCCCAGAGAGCAACGATCCCATTCTGGCTTCTCTGTGTGCCCCAGGGCTGTCTTTGTCACTGCTGCTCATGACAGTGCTTCTTACCTATGTGATCTCAGTCTGAAAGCTTCTGCTGAGATGATAATTTTCTGTAGAGGTATTTTTTCAAATGCTGGGGACTCAGATCGGTGAAAGCAAGCTCCTTAAAGATACAGCAAAATAACTTCATCATTGCTTCATGCACTTTATTTTAAAAGACTATTAAGAACCCATTCTTTCTGATAGAATTCTATTTTCATCTCCACTTT